>CP139508.1:211233024-211833024 GCA_021014915.2 Artemisia tridentata subsp. tridentata | reverse complement strand
CTGGTCAGTTTCAACCTGCTAGGACAGATGTTTCTCGTTATGGTGTAGACAACCTAGAGTTTAGGAAGAAGCTTAATGGTAGAATTAGTTCTGAAAAACCTAAGAATGATTTTCAAAGGGGTAATGATCAAAAGTTTCCAACAGCCTTTCAAAAACAAGCAGTACCTCCAAAAACTTTTCAAAGTACTGCTGGACATTCAGCAGTACCTCCAAGAGAAACCTTTCAAAATACTGCTTACTACAGGAAACCTTTTAATCATAGAAGAGGATTTGGGAATATGGAGAGGAAGTTATGTTATGTATGCTATAGTCCTGATCACTTGATTAAGCACTGCGACTTTCACTCAGAATACTTAAGTCAGTTTCCAAAGAATAGACCTCCCACCCATAAGTCAAGAGAGACTAGACCAGTTTGGAATCACTCAAATAGGGTCAACCATAGTAACTTCTCAAAAGACTATAGGTACCCTCACCAGAAAAGAATGTTTTCCAAATCACCAGTACCTTCGCAATCTGATAAGTCTCAAGAAGTACCTTCACCAAGGACTGATAAGTTTTCACCCACTCATGGTACTACTCATACTTTTTCACATAGAAGACCTAAGAGATTCAATTCATATAAAAAATCTTCCACCTCAAGCAGAGTAACTAGCTCAGAGAAACCTAAGGTCAAACGAAATTGGGTTAAGAAAGAAAGTACTGATGGAGAACAAGAAGTACTTTCATCAGATAAGGGTGAAACAGGGAGTGTTGTTGAAATTACAACACAGGACATGGGACCAACTCAAATAATCATTGACCATGCCTTTAAAACCAGTGGAGATTACATACTGAAGGAATTCAAGTATGTCACTCCACAAGGGGAACACAAGTCAGTAATGGCTTGGGTTCCTAAAAGAAACTAACCCTTTTCTTTTATGTGCAGGGCAACCCAGAGGAGGAGCTTAAAGATCATATTATTGTTGATAGTGGTTGCTCTGGCAGCATGACAGGGGACAAGGAGATCCTGTCAGACTTTAAGGCATATTATGGAGGAAGAGTTGCATTTGGTAATGATCCTGATGGAGGAAGAATCACTGGCAAAGGAACAATCAAGGCTGGATGTATTGATTTTGAGAATGTTCGATATGTAAAGGAGCTCAAATTCAACCTATTGTCAGTATCTCAAATTTGTGACAAGAAGTATCCAATCCTGTTTACTGATACAGAATGTCTCATTCTCTCACCTGAGTTCAAATTTGTTGATGATCATTTGGTAACATTGAGAGTACCAAGAACCAATGATGTATACAGTTTAGACTTAAAGAGTCTCAATTCTGCTGGAAGAGCAACATGTTTAGTAGCAAAGGCATCATTGGAAGAAGCACATCTGTGGCACAGAAGATTAGGTCATGTTAATTTTAAGAACATCAACAAGTTGGTCAAAGGAAATTTAGTTAAAGGTTTACCTTCCAAAACATTCAAGGCTAATCATTCATGTTTGGCTTGCAAGAAGGGTAAACAACATAAAGCTTCATGTAAGAAGCTTGGGGAAAGAGATATTAGAGAACCTTTGGAGTTGCTACACATGGATCTGTTTGGACCAGTTTCAGTAGAGAGTTTAAACAAGAAGAAGTACTGCTTGGTTGTGACAGATGATTGTAGCAGATTTAGTTGGGTCTTTTTCTTGGGATTTAAAGATGAAACCTTTGATGCTATCCATGACCTGATAGTAGCCCTTGAAAATCAATTAAGACTCAAGGTAAGAGGTATTAGATGTGATAATGGAACAGAATTCAAGAACAAGCATATGGATGAATTCTGTGCCAAGAAAGGGATCAAGAGAGAATTTAGCATTGCTAGAACACCACAGCAGAATGGTGTTGCAGAAAGAAAGAACAGGACTTTAATAGAAGCAGCTAGAACAATGCTTGCAGATTCCAAATTACCTATTCTCTTTTGGGCTGAAGCCATAAGTACTGCTTGCTATGTGTTGAATAGAGTTTCAGTAACTAAACCTCAGATGAAGACACCTTATGAGTTACTCATGGGAAAGAAACCAAATATACGTTTTCTAAAACCTTTTGGCTGCTCTCTGACTATTTTAAATACCATTGACTCTCTGGGTAAATTTGATGGTAAGTCAGATGAAGGATATTTATTGGGTTATTGTACAAATAGTAAAGGATTTAGAGTTTATAACAGGAATACAAGAAAGGTACAAGATTGTCTTCATGTTGAATTTTTAGAAGATAAGGAACCTCAGAAAGGTAAAGGTCCTGATTGGATGTTTGATCTTGATCTCAAATTCACACCATCTATGAATTATGTCCCTGTTAGAGAAGAGAATCAGGCTAATTCCAAAGAAGATGATTCACAGTACATTGTTCATGGAGTTAATGGTACACCAGAAGAAGTTCCTGACAAAGAACCTGAAGTTGCTATTGAGGACCAAGGTACTGCTCAGCCAACTCATACAGTATCTGATGAAGATCAAGCCATACAAGATGAACTTAATAGGATGCTTTTTCAAGAAACTATAGCACAATCCTATGAAGATGAACAAAGGAAGGCTTATGAGGCTGCAAAGAAAAAGAGTAAATTTCAAGATACTGCCCACAGTACTTTAGATCAAAGTACTGCTGATCCTTTTGACAGTACTTCTGGTGTGTTAGAGCAATCAAATTGGAACACTGCTGATAATTCCAATGTTGATGATGATGATTTAGTTGATGATAACATTCCTGGATTAGAAGAAGTTGATGATGAGCTTAATCCAGAGGGTATTTTCTCCAATGAAGGAATTGATTTTACTAACTTAGAGTCTGCTCTTTCAGTACCACCAACTCCTACATTGAGAGTTCATAAAGCTCATCCTCAAAGTAATATTATTGGATCACCCTCTTCAGGAGTGGTTACAAGGAACAAAGTTAAAGTCCTTTCTAAGCAACATACTGCTTTACTTAGCTTTGTTTACAAACAAAACAGGATGAATCACAAGGATCAACAAACATGCCTGTTTGCTTGCTTTCTATCTCAAGAAGAACCCAAGAAGGTAGCTCAAGCTTTAGCTGATGAAAGTTGGGTTGAAGCTATGCAAGAGGAGCTTCTACAATTCAAGCTTCAAGAAGTCTGGGTATTATGTGATCTACCAGATGGCAAAAGAGTCATTGGTACAAGATGGGTTTTTAGAATTAAAAGAGATGAAAGAGGGAATGTTATAAAAAATAAAGCTAGATTGGTTGCACAAGGATATCGCCAAGAAGAAGGAGTGGATTATGATGAAGTATTTGCTCCTGTTGCAAGGATAGAGGCAATAAGGTTATTTCTTGCCTTTGCATCATACATGGGATTTCCTGTCTACCAAATGGATGTGAAAAGTGCTTTCCTTTATGGCACAATTTCTGAGGAAGTTTATGTTAAACAACCTCCTGGTTTTGAAGATCCTGCACATCCAAACAAAGTCTACAAAGTGATCAAGGCACTTTATGGCCTTCATCAAGCTCCCAGAGCTTGGTATGAAAGACTCTCAAATTTTCTATTCCAACATGGTTATAGGAGAGGAGCAATTGATAAGACTTTGTTCATCAAGAGAGATAAGAAAGATATTATGTTAGTCCAAGTATATGTGGATGATATTATATTTGGAGCTACAAAGAAGTCTATGGTAAAAGAATTTGAAGATCTTATGCAAAAGGAGTTTCAAATGAGTTCTATGGGAGAATTAACTTTCTTTTTGGGTCTTCAAGTTAGACAAACAAGAGATGGAATCTTCATTAACCAAGAAAAGTATGTTGCAGACATACTTAAAAGATTTGATCTTCCAAATCTAAGGCCTGCCACCACACCCATTGATAAAAATAAACCTCTAGGCAAGGATGAAGATGGACAAGCTGTGGATGTCAAGCTTTACAGATCTATGATTGGTTGTCTTATGTACTTAACTGCATCCAGACCTGACATCATGTTTGCTGTTTGCTTATGTGCAAGATTTCAGGTTACACCCAAGGTTTCTCATATGTATGCAGTCAAGAGGATTTTTAGATATCTCAAGCATCAACCAAAGTTAGGATTATGGTATCCTAAGGAGTCACCTTTTCACTTAGAAGCCTTTTCAGATAGTGACTATGCAGGGGATAACTATGATAGAAGATCAACCTCAGGAGGATGTCAATATCTTGGTAGAAGATTAGTCTCCTGGCAATGTAAGAAGCAAACCATTGCTGCCACCTCCTCTACTGAAGCAGAATATGTTGCTGCTGCAAGCTGTTGTGGACAAGTTTTGTGGATGCAAAATCAACTCTTGGATTATGGATTCAATTTTAAGAATACTCCTATCAACATTGATAATGAGAGTACCATCTGCATTGTGAAGAATCCTGTTTATCACTCCAAGACTAAGCATATTCAGATTAGGCATCATTTTATTCGGGATTGTTATGAGCACAGGCTTATAAATGTGGTTAAGGTTCACACAGATGATAATGTAGCTGATCTACTCACTAAGGGATTTGATGTTTCAAGATTCAACCACTTAGTTGTGAGCATTGGGATGATTAACTACTAGGCTACATTTGAGGGGAGGCTTTAGTATTAGTTAGAATACTTTTTATTCAGTTTTAATAAAAGTATTGGTTATTAGTTTAGCCTATATGTTGTATTTGAGGGGAGGCAACATTAGCTATTAGTTAGAACTAAAGCATGAACCTTTTATAAGTTCTTGGTTTTAGTTGGCATATTGATTGGGATAACATGATGGAACGTACTGCTTTATTGCCTAAAGTACTGCTTCACCAACGTACTGCTTCAACGTACTGCTTACGTGGACGTACTGTTCCAACGGTCATAAATTAGTGGGGCTACGGTTAATTAATTCCTTACGGCGGAGATAATAAGTTAATCCAAACGGTAACTTTATTATTAAGAGTTTGATTTATTTTCATTCTATTTAAAGAAACTCACTCCTATTTTCCCGCCTTTCACCGTACTTAAGATCCCTCATTCGCTTTTACACCACAATCTTCTTATCAAATCACATACTCAAAGCGAATTCTTCTCTACCAAATCATCATGGCTAATCGCCTTACTGTTAGCAAACATAATATGATCGCTAATTTGGACAAGACAAGGGATAATCTTGATTTTCATGCGATCATTGATTTCTTAACTGGGTCTTCCATCAACTACTCTATTTTAGTTGACCCTGATGTTATTGGTCCCTGGATGCAAGAATTTTGGGCTACTGCAACGAAAGAAGATGATTCGTTGATTAGGGCTACGGTTGCTGGACGAGCTATTAGGATTACTGAGGCCACGATTAGGGATGTTTTGATGTTTGATGATGAAGGGGGGGCTGTTCGTTTTGAAAAACAAGTGCTTTGGGACACATTAAGTGCTTTAGGTTATGAAGGCGATCTGACGAAGCTTACTTTTCAAAAGCCTCTGTTTTGTTCTCATTGGAAGTACCTAATTCACATTCTACTTCATTGTTTGAGTCCCAAGAGTACTTCTTTTGATCAATTTGGTCAAAATGTTGCATCTGCATTAGTGGGTTTAGCTACCAATCGAAGATTCAATTTTTCAAGACTCATTCTGGATGGTATGCTTACACATATTAGTAATGGTTCACCATTTTTGATGTATCCAAGGTTTGTTCAGTTGTTTTTGAACAATCAACTTGAGGATGTCCCTAAACCTCAAAATTTTTTACCCACTGTCAACCTTCCATCAAAGGTGTTTACTTTTCTGTCTAAACAAAGTGCAAAGTTTTCTGGAACCAACACACCTTTGACTGCTCATATATTGGGAGTTGCACAAGTTGTAAGAGATGCAGAGCTAGAGCAAGAGCAAGAAGCAAATTCTGAATCAGCAAGCCAAGAGTCTCCTAGAGAAGTTAGTATTCCTCAACCTACTGCTTCTCAACATACTGCTTCTCCACATTCTGTTACTAGGGAAGGTACTGCTCCTATAGACATTCCTACTAATGAGGAGTCAGACCAAGGTATGAATAATCCACCATCTCCTATTGATAATTCTTCCACAAATGTGTCTAAACAATTTGAAGAAGAAGAGGTAGAATTGGACAATTATGCTTTAACAAGGGAGTTAAAGAGGCTGAAGAAGGAGAGTGAGGCTCAAACTGCTCAGATAGACAAATTAAAGACTAAGTTTCAGAAATTGAAAAGGTATGTTTGGCCACTAGTTCAACACCATAGATTATGGGTGAAGTCTCAGAAAAGGACTGGTAGGATACCTACAAAGATTTCTAAGAAGAAAAAGTCTAAGAAGCAATCTTCATTCCAAATGGGGAGGAATTTAGAGAATTTGAATGAAGATGATGCTGATTTTGAACAAGATGCTGGATTTATGGATGATACTCAGAGGACACCACCAAAAGATATTTCTCAAGATAATGTTGAAAGGAAAAGTGATGAAACAGAGCAAATAAATTTGGAAGAAGCTACTGTTGAAGTGAGAAGTGGTGATACTGAGGAAATAAACTTAGAAGGAGCTGAAGTTGAAAGAACTGCTCAAGAAAGTACTGCTCAACAAGGTACTGAGAGACAATTCATTGTTACACCTAGAACCTTAGATTTTGAAGAGGATATTGGTCCTTCAAATCAAGTTCAAGAGGAAGTAGGTCCTTCTAAACCAGCTCAGAAAGAAGATGATATAGCTCAGACTAACAGTGATGATGAAACAATTGCTGATATCATGCTTAATATGTCAAGTCAAAGAGGTATTAGTATTCATGAGATTGAACAACATCATACTTCTTCTCAACCTGCACAAGAGATAGATCCAAAAGATAAAGGCAAAGGGATCTTGATAGAAAAGAAGAAGAAGAAGATGACATTGGCACAGTTAAGACAAATTGAGATTGCCAAAAATGAGGAAGCAGCAAGAATATTACAAGCAGAGATAGATGCTGAAGAATCAAGGAAGAATGTTCAATCAAGAAGGCCAATTAGTAAAGCTAGAGAAAGGAATGATATGATGACTTATTTGAAAGGTCAAGGATACACAGGATTAGTTAGATTGACATATACAGAGATGAAGGATCTGTATGATGCTGTTAGAGAAGCTATTCAAAGAGATGTTGCAGGCATTATTTCTTTTGAAGATGACAAGCCTGAAGATAAAAGAAAGGAAAGAGCTGCTACTAGAAGCTCAAAGAGGAAAAGAGTCACTGATGAACAGCCATCAAAGAAGTTCAAGGAAGCTGTTGAATTAAGAACAGACACAGTTGATGAGCTCAGAAATTATCTTAGAGTTGTTGACTTTGAAAATCCAAAACTGAAAGAAGATTCTGAAAAGAAGTCCAAGATATCTACTTTTTCAGTTGTAGAATCTAAAGAAGGAGATTATCTAATCTTTCATAGACAAGATGGAAGTTTTAGAGTGTTTAATTCATTGTGGGATATTCTGCATCTGATTGATAGAGATGATATGCTTCAGTTATATCTCCAAGTGCAAACTTATTTTGAACATATTCCACCACAAGGAGTAGGTTTAGTATTGTTAGGAGATCTCACAACAATCTGGGACACAGAGGAGTCTAAGAACAGTGCTTTGTGGGAAAATCAAGACAACTGGGAGATTAACAGATGGAGATTCTTTGGATCAGTTGGGATACATGTTTTAGAGTTAGAAGATGGCACTATGATTCATATGCTAGCAGAAAAGAGATATCCACTCACAAGAGATCTGATGATCAGAATGCTAGAGCATGGAATGGAAGTGGAACTAGAGGATGAAGTAGCATTGATGGTCATAAAATTATTCATCAAGTGGACTACAGAAACTGAAGATTAGTGCATAACTACTGGTATGGTTTAAATATTATATAAATCTTTTGAAAAATAAAGTACTTTTTTCAAAGTACTGCTGGTCAGACAGTACTTTCACAAAGTACTGCTTGCAGCATAAAACCAGTAAAATCTTTTGGTAAAATTAGTAATTTTTTGATAAGTGCAAAAACATTTTGAAGCACAAAGATTAAACAGCAACAAATGGTTTTGAAAGCAACAAGCATGGTGTTAGTACTTGTACTACACAACAAATGGTAATCAACTCACCATGTTTAATAAACAAGAAAGAGTTTGACTCATCATGAGGGTACGGCTCTGATGTGATTATCAAATCCGTTTTTAGTTGGCAATTTACTCAAAATTGTATGGTTTTCAACTCACCATATCTATATTAGTGAAGAGTTGGCTAGCCCACAAGATAATGGCTTTGTGGTAAAGGCTGTGGAAAACCATTGTATGGTAATTAGTTCACCATGGTAGTGATTGTACTAAAAGAACTAGCTAGTCCAAAAGCAAACGGCTATTTGGTAAAGACTACTCAAATCCGTTGATAGCTGATGATTTGCTAAAAATCATATGGTTATCAATGTACCATGGTTTTTCTTAAATCTAAACATTGGCTACTCCAGAGTTAATGGCTTTGGTAAAGAGACATCAAAATCCATTAAGTTTTCAATGATTCACCTCTCACAGGAGTTAACACACCTGGAAGTGATGAGAATAGTATGAAACTTGTAAGATCTGATGTACATATTGCCAATATGATGCTGAGTTGCTGAGAAGATCTGATGCTGAAAAGAATTGTTGCTGATGAAGATTGAAGATACTATTTGCATTGATGATGACAAAACAATAACGAGTCAAGTTTGAAGAAACAACCTTTCCTTGAAGATAAAGTGTTGAAGTTAAAGACATACAAAGAAACTTGAAATCAAGCTAGTAGAATTCAAGTTAGGGGAGGATTGTTGGGCTATAAAAGTCAAAGTACTGCTACTCAAGTCAAAGTACTGCTATTCAATGAAAGTACTGCTGCTCGTTAAAGGACTGCCATGCAAAATAGCTTAAGGACTAATGTGTAAATCTAGAATATTTGTATTAGATTAGAGTTATAATTAGAATTTACTTGTCGTTCAAGTATTGTAAACCGACTAGGGTTTTCCTTGTGCCTATAAAAGGATCCCTAGGTTGGCATTAGAGATATATGCGTTTTTAGAGAGACAAGATATAGTCGATTAGTGATATACGATTATTAGAGTTTTAGAGTTTGTTAGTGAATCTGTGTAAGAAAGCAGGTTCAAGGTTTTAATAATATTCAAGTTCGTTGATTAAATTCTTCTTAGCTTTGTTGAAGTAGATTCCGCATACTTAGCAAAGTATATCAGTGTTTCACTATTAATAGGTTTGAATTTATTCAAAGCTGTTAAACCGTAGACAAGCTACAAGTTAGTTTGGTCAGAGTATAATCGATCCAACATAATTACCATGAGTCGCTCTACACAACAGAGTTCTTGAATTCAATAAAGATGTCAGGACTTCCTCATCATAAGTTAGTATTGAAAGTTGGTGTTCCGATAAAGTGTTTGTGAAACATTGACCAAAGAGGAGGACTATGTAATGGTAGAAGGTTACAAATTGTCAGAATGGGAATCAATAACATTGAGGGGAAAATTATATCGGGAGGTCAAGTAGGCAAGGTTGTAGCTATACCTCGAATGGTAATTAGTCCATCGGATAAAAAGATGCCATTTCAGCTTAACAGAAGACAATTCCCCGTATCTATTTGTTTTGCTATGACAATTAACAAAAGTCAAGGCCAGACTTTATCTAAGGTTGGACTCTTTTTAGAACGACCTATTTTTTCACATGGACAACTTTACGTAGCCGTATCGAGGGTAAAGAGCAAGAAGGGTTTGAAAGTTTTATGCTGCGACAACGATGGAAAGTATTGCAATTATACAACAAACGTTGTATATAAAGAAGTCCTTCAACGTATATAAGTTTAGTTATTTTGTATTATTATTTGTTTTTGTCAAACAATGAGTGTGTTCTTTTTAAAACACATAATAGATACTTTGTTTTGGCAATATACTTTTTATATGGATTATGTTATTATGCTTATTTGATCACATATTACTTCTCCAACATTTTAAAGTTAGTCTATTATCATACCATTGTACTACTTATTCTTATCTTAAAAACAAATTCTTCAAACTAGCCGCCCATCGTGCGGGCCTTGAAGTTAGGAACCGTAGTCGCTATTCCTCGCATGAATATTTGCCCTTCAGATAACAAAATGCCTTTTCAGCTTAACAGGAGACAATTCCCGATATCTATTTGTTTTGCCATGACGATTAACAAAAGTCAAGGGCAAACATTATCTAAGGTGGGACTATACTTGGAACGACCGGTATTTTCGCACGGACAACTATATGTAGCCGTATCAAGGGTAAAGAGCAAGAAGGACCTTAAACTATTATGTTGTGACACTGATGGGAACTATTGCAATCACACAAAAAACGTTGTGTACAAAGAAATCCTAAATCGTCTTTGATTTTTCCATTTTGTTGTTTTAGCGTGTTATCTTTTAAACAATACATTCAAGATTATTTATTTTATACCTTTTATTCTTCAACATTTATACATTTTCTCGGATACCTTTTTTTAAGATCACGAATGTAATAATTTTTAAGTTTAATAATAAGACTTTAAGCTAGCCGGCCAACGGCCGGGCCTTAGGCTAGTATAGTATATATCAGATAAGTTGTAACCACTCAATGTGACATAAGGTTTCTTATATATATATTTGTACATGTGATAATATTAATATAACTATTAGTCTGATAATTGAAATCGAACCATATATAGATTAGTATAGTCGTGTGACATGTACTTTAGAACATAAGTGTGTCGATTTTATTTAATACTTAGGTTATAGAATTTCGTCTTTGTAGCTTTTATTCACAACATAAAGTCCGACTTTAGATTATAAACATATTCAAATGTTAAAAGATCTTATTACATGTTGGTTTTAAATTTTCAAATGTATTTCAGATTTTAGGTCATTATAATAGTACCGGAATCAACGGGATTTCAATTTCAAAGATTTCAGATATTCCCACTAAGTTAGTATTGAATACTTAAATAAATAGCAACAAACGATCATTTAGAGATTAGTGGCTCAAAGGAGAGATCACTCCATGTAACGCCTTTCTTCTCCGCACATCCCAAACCAGTTGGTTTTAGGTGACCAGGCTTTTGACACCTCACATAGAATAGTACCGGAGCTTACAGGACCTTTGAAATCAACAATCTAACAAATTACCGTTTAACCTTTATGACAAAATTGACGAATACTAGTTCAACTCCCGATTTAAATTTAAGAAAAAGCAACTTTCGTACATTTATTTATAAGCGATATTTACATTTTTATTCAAGCAACGCATATCTATATATATAATAAAAGAAGCTTTATTTGAAACTTCTGCCACCTCACTAATGCCAGCATGGCAAAAAAAGCCAGCTCATAAAAGCCACCTCATCACCTCATCTATTATATTAACCCTTCGACCCGCCTTTCACTTAAAACTTTAACTTTAATGCCGCCTTTAATGGCACTTTCCCAAAACCAAAAACCCACTTCAATGGCAACGAAAACTCATGCAAGATCAAGAAATTGACACTTTCCCAAAACCCCCTTCAATGGCAACGAAAATCAAGGAAGATCAACAAATCAATGACTACCGAAAATCTTTGCAGTAACTCTACAAGGTATAATTCAAAATCTATATATATATATATATTTTTTTCTGTTGTTACACATCAATGACTACCGAAAATCAAGCTAATTCAGTATCAGTTTTTACAATTCATTTATGGTAAGATTCACCATCGATTTGATTGAGGTATTTTGGGGGGTAACAATCGAATTGATTGATTGAGGGTTTTTTACACCTCCATTTTTTATGGTTTTAATTAGACCTCAATTGAATTTGTTATGGTTTTTTACACCTCAATTTGTTATGGTTTTAATTACACCTCAATTTTAAGTTGATTGTTTATTTTGAATCACCATTGTTTTCTCTTAACGAGGCTGCATATCACACTTTTGGAGTGGTGCTAATGAATGACTGGAGTGGTATGCTATTTTGTTCCTAACTTGATGGTTATTTTTTACCAGATTCGGTTGATTTTTCACATTGATAGTCCATGGATTCAACAGCAAGAGATATTCAGGCGTGGGAGTATGTACTTGTTGCTCCTTTTCTTAGCAATAGTTTCGGTAAGAACTGAGGTTGTATTTCTCTCAAAAAATTATATGAGTGCTAAATAATGAATTATTAAAAGTAGCTGATTTGGTCCCCTTTGAATGTTCTCAAGTTGACAAACTTCTAGATGTTTGTGAAAAGGGTTCTCTTATGTAAGAAGCCTTATTATTTACTAAATACACAAACTAATTTGAACCCTAAAGTACATTAATGATACACATTTTGTATCCAATAGAATTAGGATGAAGAAAAAAAACCATTTATTTTGCTGATTTGAGTTGGGTTTTGAAATCTTGTGCTTCCAGGGACGGCAATATCCCCTTAGATTGTGACTCTAGATGCTTTAGAACCATTTTCGTGTGATGCTCACAAAATATCCAACGCTGAGAGTTGTGACTGATACATTGTCTTGAAGCAGCAATGGAGAGAAGAGTTGTGACTGTAAGGTAAATATACTAGTAAATTCTAATGTTCTTCGTCTGTTTAATTGTTATGTATTTATGTGTAGTGTTAATTTTTATAATCCGTCTGTCTGGTTTTTTTAGCAAAAATTCTAAATACCCGGGATTCTTCATTTAAATAATTACATTTGTCATTGCCGACATCCTTTGTAACCCAAATATTCAGTTTACCATTGTTCGACAACCATAGAAAAGGCATACTACAGCACGCAAACATGTCTTTCATTTGGCCGCCTAATGGTGAAAGCGGAAGCTGGAACAAAAGCTAAGTTCAGTCACTGATACTGCATATTTCAATCGAATGTGATGTTTACTCATGGTTAAACACAATACCAACATCTATAGTATTTATGTGGGTATTCATCCGATATTATTCTGATTTCAGGAGCACTTTTCGGAAAAAGCGGACGAGTCATGGTGATGAGCCTGTTAAGAGGCTAAATGGGTTTCAGGTTGTGGCGAGAAGTGAGCAGGGTGGGATTGCAATGTGTGCCGGTATTTGGTTTTTTTGTTAACGGGTCGAAATGCGCTAAAGGATCATGATTATGTGTTAAACATAAACTTTCGTCCACTATCCTTCCTGGAAAACTGAAAAGAGATACTAAACACATGCTACATTAAGTATATAAAAAACTTAGGTAATGATTCATCATCCAGGGAATTTATGATATATTTTTTCTCAAAACCCTAGTATCATTCATTCATCATCAAGAGACTTATTGGCAATATGGCATACGCTAAGAACCACGTTCCTATTGCATGTTTCTAATTTTTTGATTTTGTGTAAAACAACAGTCAGTTCAAAAAGTGATTGCAAACTAGATGACCAGAGTCAATTGACCAAAGGCTTCTGCATTTATTCATCAGAGTAAAAAAGTTGACTTTTTTGGAGGTCAAACCCAAAAACCTGTTAAGATAGTATGGTATAGGTGAAAATTAATTTGATTTATTGAATGTATATATGGTTATTAATATTTGGAGCGACATAAGAATTTGACATAAGGAACCGCTTATTTTTAACCGATTTTGGGGCTCTGAACATGCAATAGTTAGCCTCAAAATGATTAGCCAAACGTCACTTGGCACACTGGTAGTTCTCACTTACCTGCACTATTAGTTTTGGAGAATTGACTATCAGTTATACATCATGAGATTAGCTAATTTACATGAAGTCTAATTCTAATTTTATGGCATTATTTCATTTAGTGGCACATCTTATATCTTATACTCTTAATATGTTCAAAATGTATAGCTTACCACAACCACGGATTGAGAAAAGAGGCAATGGTGATTGTGAAAAGTAATGGCACAATGTTTGAGAAAAGAGGCGATAGAAAGGTATATAATTAATGTTTTATTATATAATTTGTTTGTAAACAGTTAATAATTCTGATTTTGATTTGTTACTTGCCAATTATTTATTCCAGCTCAATTATCCGTTTGCGATTTTTAGGAATTGGTTTGGTGATATCTTTAGCTAATCTGTAGTGTTGCAGCCACACATTAAGATGAGGCTATCTTAAAAGACTTGAATCTTTATGTATGCCGATAGTGAGTAGGTGGGAGTCCAAAAAACCGTGGAAAATGAGACCTGGTGGAGGTGTAGACATTGATCCACAAAACAATGCAATGAATGAGGTAATCTTTTCGTAGTACGGGTGCATTTTTAAAGCAACACAATTGCATATAGAACCTCTAAACTATAAAACCTCTAGACTATAGTTCTATAACCATAATATGCACTTTTATTTTGTCTAAGCCGGCTCGCAAAAAGGCTCTTCCAAACAGTCCCTTTTAGTACGACCCTGTCATCTTGGGAGTATATTCAGGGATAAATCTAGATGATGCTTTTTCCAAAACTTTTAACTTCAATTGTGGTTTCATTCATACTTGCATCAACTTGCGGGTATCCAACAATTACTGATTTCAACCAAAGCAATGTCTACAATGTTACTGTTCTGTGGTTTCGCCTTTATGTTTTTCTAAACTGAACTTTTTGTTTCTTTAATTCTAACCCCAGAAGGTGTCCTGGACGTATCCCACGTTTTCCAAAGTTCAACCAAATGAACATCACATTCCTATTGCATGTTTCTAATTTTTTTTTTTATTTTGTGTAAAACAACAGTCGGTTCAAAAAGTGATTGCAAACCAGATGACCAGAGTCAATGGACCAAAGGCTTCTGCATATATTCATTAGAGTAAAAAAGTTTACTTTTTTGGAGGTCAAACCCAAAAACCTGTAATCGACTTGAACAGGATATCTGCAAGTCACCTGGCCTTTTTTACGAGCATTTATCATTCTATAGCTGTTATTATCGTAGTTGTGAGAAAACGGGATGGTCACACAGGTAAGGTGTACCATGAAAAGCACACGTACTACGAATTTGTTGCTACACATATCTGAATATGGTAACATGACTTTGAAGCATATCTTCTTTTTGTTGTTCATGACTTTGAAACATATCTGGATATAACGAATTTGTTGCTGCACATATTTGAATATGGTAACATGTACCATGAAAAGCCTTGAACTGTTGTTATGATTTTGCCAGAATATGGTAACAAGTTTTTGGTTAATATTGCATTTGTAATCATGATTTTCCCAGTCATTTAGGTGACACTAGTAGGCTTTTAGAAGCAAAAAAAACAAGATCATCATTTTGCTTGCAAGATATGCACAATTTTAGAAACTTTATTGCATATAAATTATCTTGCCACCAGGTTCCCCTAGTAAGAAAATCATCATATTTGAATGCTACTAACACAATTAAACCGTCCAATGTTTATGAATCAATGATACAATAGATTCAAATAATTCCCATACAAGAGGCACGAAAAATAACAAGAATCGATGTATGTAACACCACTATCATCTCGTGGTTGAAACTTAGTCCTTCCAACAAGTGGTTTCTATTGAAGATTAACGAAGATAGTTTCCCATAGTTGTTTATTTCTATCATCTAATGAAATTTTTTTATTTTGTGTTATGATTTTATATATGCAAGTTTCTTTTCGCCTTGAGTTTTGAAATTTTTTTATTATTGTTTGAGAATTAATATTTGTTACTTTAAGTATTTGAACCTTTATTTTCAAACTTTCTATAAGTCACCCGTGATTTATCACGGGTTTATAGGCTAGTATATATATATATATATATATATATATATATATATATATATATATATATATATATATACTTCTTTTCATCTTTTCTCTTCTTTTTTTTTTTTTTTTTTTTTTTTTTTTTTTTTCACTTCATACTTACACCTTTACTTTTGCAATATTCTAACTTATTTCATTTTGCAATATCATTCCATTTTTAAGAAAGTATGCTTTCTCCAAAACTAAAATAAAAAGTTGAACTCGGAATCTATATCAAAATTGTATAAAAATTTGTTTTGCATAACAAAACGATTTTAATGTTCAAAAGTTTGAAAACAACACTTATTTAGTCAGATTAAGAGCTTATGGTAGGAAAAGCCATAGATTACTTATATGAGCTCTAAAGAGAACCAACTACTCCATGGTTAGCATTTTCATTCGCACAATTTGTAAAACCTTAGTCTAATCATTAAGGAAACAGCCAGATCAACATTCTGGCATAGTCGGGATGCCCCTTGTTCTAACCTAATCAAGACTAAACAACATTTTTTTTTTATGTGCAAAGCACTTCTTTTTCATGCAATTTCTTATTTAAAACAAAAAAAAAATTAAAAAATTTGGTCAAAACGGGGGTACTAGGGCACTAGAAGGTGCACATGTGATCAAATTCGCTAGAATTCCCCCCCACACTTAGAATTGAATATTGCCCTCAATATTCAAAGTACCGGCTATTATGCAGACACTTAGAACGTAAAAAGGTAATACTACTAGTCAAGTGTGGGAAATAAATTTTTTTTCACAAACAGGATTATTAAAATATCCCTAGATAATCGTTAGCAAAAAGATCAGATATTGGGCGGCTGGATTGAAAACAGGCGCTTCAATCATCACGATCTAAGGGAAACCTGAAAATAAGAGCAAACACACAAAAGCAAAGCACAGTAAAGGAATTCCCCCACACTTAATGTTAGAAAATAGAAAGAAGACAGAAATATGGGTTGTCACCCATGAAGTGCTAATGTTTTTGTTAACCGAGTCACTAGCTTGACTCGACACCGAATTCATTGGTCCATGGGGAAGCAAGTGGAAGAGAAAATCTTTATCGGACTTTCATTCAAGATGTTTGGATAATCATTGAATTTTAATGAAAGTTCCACATCGATGAGATACACCTGGCTCAAAAGAATGATAAATGGAGATACCGGGGTCAAAAATGGTGTCTTCACTCCCAAAGGAGAGAAGGAAAGGACATGTCACCGTATAGGTGAAGAAAGGTAGAAAAACTCGAACTACATATGTGAAGTCAATATCATGGCGATCCTCAAAGGGAAATGTCACATATGTCGGAGAAAGAATGTCCTTTTGAATCTCGGGATTAAGAATTGAGGTCATATCATCATGTTTAGAAATAATAGAGTCCTTGACCTCATCGTTCTCTAACACTTCATCAAAAATAGGATTCACGTTGCTAGAAAAGTACTCGTCATCAAATTCAAAAAGAGAGTTATAATAGACTTTGATACTTTTATCTGGAACGTCCTCATCCGAAAGTGATTCGTCATCACTAGATGAAAAATCATCGTTGGACTTGAAAAGAGGGTTAGAGAAAATCCCGAAAGAGTCCTCCGAAGTGTCAAGAGGATAATCACCACAAAAAGACCAATCACATTCACTGTCGGATATATCCTCAGACTTACTTGGGATTGGGAAAAGGTTCTCAACACTAGACTTTATGAATTTGTCCTATTCCTTTTCAGGAATAGTGCTAAGATGCTCATCCCCGATAATGAGAGAGTCCTAGGAGTCCATAGTCGGTAAGATGGATATGATTGCAATAGACTGAGGGAGTTGAGAAATGATATCGTTCAAAGGAATAGCACTCTCCTCAGCTTCCTCCTCATCATTGTTGCTAGCATAAATAGCTTTTATACGTTCCATTTGCTCTTCTGCTAGCAATTCTGCAATACTCTTGTCTTCCTGCTTTTTCTGGACGGGTGTGATTGCAGTTGGCGAATTCTCATAATATTCCCTCATTTGAATAGTATCCTCATCATCGTCATCGAGAATGGAAGCCTTGAGAAATTTGGAACGCCTTTCCGTTGCTCGTTCTTCTGCTAGTAATTCTCCCATAGATATTTCATGAGGATAAATGATGGAATACTGTGGGGTTTGAAATTGTCAAAACCGGAAGTATTATACTAAGGATTAGGTTCTTGATTCCACGTTTGACATTGATAATCGTCATGAGGACCCCCAAAAATTGCAAAAGGATCATTCGGTGCATTTTGAAATGATGTATCATTGAAATTTTGATAGCACGGTTCTTGCTCAAATGAATTCTGAGGAGGGTGGTTGAAATCGTTTTGAAATTTTGAATAAGTGAATGTATTTTCGATTTCAGAAATGCAACATATACAAAGTCCATGAGTAAACCCACATTCCTTGCAAAAACACCGTTCAAAAAGTGAATCATCACCCAACGGATCTCTACAATTAAAGCAATTTTGCAGATCGAATGAAGGTAGCTGGGATTGTGGAGGGTAGTCAGAAAAACCTTGAGTATTACTGAAAGAATTTGGATTTGGATTAATGAATGATTTTCACCAATTAAAAAATCCGTCTCTACAATTACTTCCACACCGCTCACACAAACACTTGTAACAACGATGATCATCACCCACTAGACTTTTACAATGAAAACAGTGATAATCGAGTGACGACATAAGAATTAAATATTAAAGAGGGATAAGAAAATATAATTTAACGGTTTTAAGAGGATAAAGAAGAAAAATAAAAGAAATTTTCTTTATTTCTTTTTTTTTTAAAGAAAAAAATAAAAAACAAATATTTTTGGTGATCGATTCGTCAACCGGTTCTCGGTAGCTCTCTATAATACGCACAAAGTGGCGGAAGAGAAGAATGGATCTTTTTTCGGGTCGAAGTTCGTTGGATCGACCCTCCTAAAACCTCTCTTATAGTTTGCATCCTAAAGGTGACCGACGTAACAATTTACTTCACGATTCGTTTTGTTGGTTATTTTAATATATATATTTTTTTGTTTTTTTGTTTTTTTTTGGGGTGTTTTAAACACTTTAGGAAAAGTGTTTGTGATTTTTTAAAATTTTTGGTTTTTATAAGAAAATATATACAAAATAAAAATGATAACTTCACGAGGAACGATCTTCAAGTCACAAATCGTTTAAACCTCAGTGATATTGTCGCAACACAACCTCCCCGGCAGCGGTGCCAAAAACTGATCCGTTCGGAAGTATATATATCAAAATATCAAATACGCGTGATACGCGGGGATCGACAAGCCAAACCTTTAGGATAAAGGTCAACGTGCAAAATCCTCAAATACTATATGAGATACCGGGCAAGTGATTACCCGGGTCGTTTCCCGACGAGGTGTGAATCGAGGATATCGTGTACGGTTTGTAATTAAAGTGCTTGAAGGATGGAATTTGGATTTTTTGTGATTTTTAATTCTAATTAAGTTATAGAAAGTAAAGAAACAAAGCAAAATAAAGCAAAAATCAAATTACGCTAAAAACGTAAACAGGAATTTCAAAAAACGAGCCTAAAAATAAAAATCTTTAAAAGTTAACCCTACGAGTGCAAATTTATTTTTCCTAAGTCCTAAATGATAAAAGAAAATTTTAGAAAAAAGAATTATATTTTTTCTATTTGTATATTTTTTATTATGAATTAAAAACTATTTTGAAAAGAAAAATATGTAAATAATACTAAACGAAAGTGAAACATTCTAAAACTTTGCTGAAAAGTGCTTAATAATAAAAGGATCCTTGGAAAAATAAAATGGAGGTGACTGCTTATTGTAATAAGTAGTTATAAAGCTAAAAGATAAAATAAGCTAAAACTGAAAAAGTGGCTTAAATATAAAACGAGGGAGAGTTATAACCGAAAAAGACACAAGGGCAGTTGGTGTTGCGGAATGGTGTTGAGGCTTGGTGTGCAGGAGGTCCAGGGTTCGAATCCTGTGGCCTCTTTTTTTGTAAAATTATTTTTTTTATGAAGAATTTCTTTTGAGACCTTTTTAATAGTTGAAAATAAAGGACTTTTACAAAACAATCTTTTTTTAAGCTTAACCAATAAGCCAGAAATAGCTTATATGCATCACCGATTTGAAAAAGACTTTGCAAACAAACAAGTGCTCAACTGTTGGGATTAAATAAGCTCAAATGAGCTTAAATTAGGACCTAAAAGCTACAAAATTTTAAAACTACCCTAAATAAGCTAAAGTAAACTAAATAAGCAGTGCTAAACAGGCAATAAGCTTAAAAACTCCAATAAGCTAAAAACTGAAATAGTTCAACCAAACAGCCTAGGGTCACTACTTAAAGCTATGAAAAAGCTATCTAAAAGCTAATATAAAAAATCAAAAAAATGTGAAACAAGTATACTAGCAATCAAATAGTAACTGTACCAAATTTTAGATTAATTGAGCTTATAATGAACTTATTAAAATTCATAAACAAAAGCTGGTTGAGACAAAAGAGCATGCATACTTGATCTAATGATTGCGGCCAATAATAAGCCAACCAAAAAAATATCAAAAACCTAAAATAAGTTGAAACATGTAAATTTCATACTACAAGCCAATTATAAACCAAAAATCAAGCAATAAAACTCACAAATAAGCACATAACATAGGACATGAAAACTGAGCAAACTGCTTTCTTATTGATTTTGGGTTGTGATGTGGATTTTTACCAAAATAGAGCAACAAGACCATAAATCAAGCAGAAATTCAAATAACTCAACAAAAGCAATCTTAAATGACTGAGTTTAACACAAAAAACCACCATAGAAAATCCTAGTTAACTGATTTCTTAATAAGAGTTGATTTTTATGGTTTTTAGACTCCAAGTTAAGTAAATCACTAAAATTACCTAAATCCTACTTAACAGTCCCAAAATTAAGTTAGACTAAACTTAGATGACTTACTTAGAGCTAAATGAATCTGGCTTTTTGACAAATGAACAGTGAAACACCTTATAACCTCTTATACCAAACACCCCTTTAAAACACCAAAAATCTGATTTTAAGCTAATTTTGAAAAGCAACCCCATATTTTCTGAAAAACTGATCATCATAAAGCTTATTCAAATCATTTTAGGCAAAAATCAGAATAGAACAAGTGCTTATTGGTGAGATAAGCTAGTATGCATATAAACCTTGAAATTGACAAATAAGACTAAATCAAAGAAATACAATGAAATAAGGAATCTCAACAGCAAATCAACATCAATTAAGCATAAAAAAGACTAATCTACTAAGATAAGCATAAAATTAAGCAGTAAATTAGAGTAAGCAGTAAAATAAGCAAAATGAGGAAAAATGGGACTTACAAAAGCCCTTGCACAAAAAGAGAAAATTATGCTGGCGGAGCTTCTCAACAAGCTCTAGCTTGTCAAAAGACAAGCTAGTAACAACAATAAGCCCTTCCCTTATTGGCTTATCATCCACAAGTGCTTATTTGACCAATTTGTTGACTTTTATTGACTTTTTGATTTTTTTACAATTAAGTAAGTAACAAGCAAATATAAGCCTACATAAAGCTATTAGGAGCTTATATAAGCTTATAGGAACAGAATAAAGATCTTATGAAAGCTTATAAATCATTTTCAAAAACAAATAAACATAAATTGCAAAAACATATTTTAACTAAAAAAACTTGAACTTTTATTAAACTTAAAATAAGTTACAATCTTTGAAAGAAAAAGATAATTTAAAACTAAATAAGCTGGAAATAATGTAAAACTAAAAACTTAAATTAAAGCTTAAAACTAAACTAAAATTAATTAGCTAACTAGCTTTCTTAGGCTTACAATGAAACCTATTTATACTACTAAGCTAAGGTAGGGTTTTCTTTTGTCTTATGCTTCTTCTGTGAGAGAGAAGCAGCTTTGTATCCATCTGTGCTTTCTCTTGTGCATTCTAAGCCCTTGGATTAATTATGGAATCATCTCACCCTTTGGATTGGTTTTGGCGCCTAATTGTTACCACAGATTGTCAGCTTGGCAATGGTATCATGTGAGGAGGGGGATACATGTGAAGAAGCCTTGTCTTGGAGTAGGGTGGACTGGAGCAGGAGAGGAGTGGTGTTGCAGGGTAATGATGGTGGGAGGTGGGTATTGTTTGGAGGGAAGTAGAAGAAGGGTGGGGGGTTGACTAGTTTGACCCAGTTTTATTAATAAAAACGGGGTACGGGTTGGATTTGGTTTGGGGTTGGATCCGGGTTGGGTTTATTTGGATTTGGCCAAATTTATGGATTGGACTTGGGATTTAGTAATAAAAAGGGTTTGATTTTAGTAGAAGGCTTAAAATGGGCTGACTTGGCCCATTAAATTGGGTCGGGTTGGCCCATAAAAAATGGTTTTGGGTTCGTTTCTCCAAGCTTATTCGAATGCTAAATCCCGAGATTGACTTTGACATTGTATTCAATTGATCAAATGCACAAATGTTGTCGAGTCGATCCAAAAATGCCCGTTTTTGCTCTATTTTTAATCCTTTGTACCTGAAATACATAAAAATACAATCTAAGGATATCTGCAATATAAATTGGCATATTTGGCTGTTTTTAGTTATTTTTATGTAGGGTTAATACATACAGATGTTACTGAAGTTTCCAAAAAATTTGAAAAAAGTTACTCAACTTTTTTTTTGTTGAATTAGGTTACTATAGTTTCCCAAAATTTGAACCAAGTTACTATAGTTTTCCTAAAATTTGAACCAAGTTACTATAGTTTCTAAAAAATTTGAATTAAGTCACTTTGTCTTATTCGAAAATCACTTTGTCTTATTCGAACTGGAAACTTTAGTAACCTAATTCAACAAAAAAAAAGTTGAGTAACTTTTTTCAAATTTTTTGGAAACTTCAGTAACATTTGTATGTATTAACCCTTTTATGTATTATATGGGCATAAAATGATGAGTAAATAGGCACTAATCATCCCCCCACACTATCAATTGCTAGTCCCTAGCAATCCGATCATATAGAGTAATGAAAGGATCAAAAGAATACCAAAGATACCCCGTTTTGACTTTTTATTCAATGCAACAATTTTAAATAGGCACTCATCAGTAGTTGAAAGGAAAAATCATACTCTACAAGAAATGAGTAGAATGATGTTAAATGAATAATCCATACCACAAAAGTTTTGGTGTAATGCCGTAAACACCTCAACTTTTATACTTAATAGGATTTTGATTAGACCAATCTTAAGAAAAACACCATACGAAATCTTGAGAGGTAGGAAACCTACTCTAGATTACTTTAGATTGTTTGGAAGCAAGTGATTCATTTTAAACACAAAAGATTACCTCACCCAGTTTGACCCAAAGTCTTACGAAGGTGTTTTCCTAGGATACTCCCAAAATAGTAAAGCCTATGTTTTACTAAATAAGGAAACAGCGAAGGTCAAAGAATCGCTTAATGTGACATTCGATGAAAATCCTCCCCCAACTAAGACAAAAACCTTGGTGGATGATGACTTAGATGAAGAAGAAGCCATTAAGGTTTGTGGCAAGAACAACATAGAAAATGACATTGAGGATGAAATAGTCGAAGTTGATGAAATTGTCAACATTAAGGAATCCAAGAACCATCCAATAGAAAATGTCATAGGAAACCTCAACCAAAGAAACCTTAGGTTACAAGCAGAAAACAAAGTAATTTCTTTTGTTTTATATCTACTATAGAACCTAAGAATGTCGGTGAAGTGATAAAGGATGAAAGCTGGGTGGTTGCCATGCAAGAATAATTAAATCAATTCACCGAAAATCAAGTTTGGGATTTAGTACCTCCACCTAAGAATCAAACCATCATAGGAACTAAGTGGGTATTTAGGAACAAACTTGATGAAAATGGCGTCGTGTCTAGGAATAAGGATAGGTTAGTAGCACAAGACTACAATCAACAAGAAGGAATAGACCACGATGAAACTTATGCACCCATAGCTATTTTAGAGTCTATTAGAATACTCCTTGCCTATACTTGCGCATTAGATTTTAAGCTATGCCAAATGGACGTGAAAAGTGCATTCTTAAATGGTTTTATCAACGAGGAGGTATACGTAGCACAACCTCCGGTATTCGTTGATTTCGAAAAACCAAATCATGTTTATAAACTCAAGAAAGCACTCTATGGCCTCAAACAAGCTCCTAAAGCTTGGTTTGATAGATTAAAGGCTTTCTTGCTTAAACATAAGTATACCATGGGGTGGCAGATAATACACTTTTCACGAAGAAAAGAAAATTCACGTCTCATAATTGTTCAAATATATGTCAACGATATTATATTCGGTTCAACTTGTCAAGGATTATGCGATGATTTTGCGAAAATCATGCATGACGATTTTGAGATGAGCATGATGGGTGAATTAAATTTCTTCCTTGGTCTAAAATAAAACAAATGAAAGATGGTATATTCTTTAATCAATCTAAATATATTAAAGAAGGGCTTAAGAAATTTGGATTAGAAGAGTCTAAACCAATGAAAACGCCCATGTCCTCGGATGCGAAACTCATGAAGGATGAAAAAGGTGAGTCCATTGACAATACTAAGTATAGGGGCATGATAGGTAGTTTATTATACCTAACGGCAAGTAGGCACGATATCATGTTTAGTTTCTACCTTTGTTCTTGCTTCCAAGAGGATCCCAAAACCTCTCATCTTGAAGCGGTTAAGCGTATCTTTCGATACATTAAAGGCACTACGTACTTGGGATTATGTAGATCAAAAAATCACAAGTGGCGTTTGTATCTTCATGGGTTTTTGTCTAACTTCTTGGTTCTACAAGAAACAAACGGCTCTTGCTATTTCCACGACCAAAGCCGAATACGTAAGCGCCGAAAAGGAATGTCAACAATCACTATGGATGAAACAAGCTCTAATCGACTACGTCATCCATCTCGACAACATTCCAATTATGTGCGACAATAAAGGAGCTATTAACTTGAGCAAAACCCCGTGCAACACTCCCGTACGAAACACATCGAAATTCGTCATCACTTCCTTCGCAACAATGTTCAAAAAGGAAACATCTCTTTCGAAAACGTTCTGTCGCAAGACAACATCGCCGACATAATAACCAAACCTCTCAAACGAAAATCCTTCAACTATCTATGTTTAGGTCTAGGAATGATGGAACACATCCCGTAAATGTCATAGTTTACATGTGTTCAAAACGTCGATCGAGCCACGTCTCATGACTATTTAAATATTTCCTTGGAAATATTTAAGTCATCTCCGATTGTCAATCATCGCGTGTCAAATCCCGTTGAATGTATTCCTTAAAGAATTTATTAGGTATAAGTTCTTTTATCGTATTTAAAAGTCTTATTAAATTAGCTAGATTTGTTAGTCAAAAATCAAAACGGGACACATTTCTGTCACAGCAGGTCACGACACCACTAGAGTAGGCACGACACCACTAAATTTAGTGGTACCGTGGACCTGACAGACCCGATTCTCCTTTTATATTTCCCACACTTTGATCATTCAAACCAAACACACCTTTTGCAAACGCTGTCAAAACCGAACCCAAACCAAAATCCAATTCTACCATTCAAAATCAAAATCAAGGCATTTTAATACAAGAATATCAATCACTACATCAATTGTAAGTCAATTCATCTTAATTTTCTTCAATTTTGAGTCTAGGGTTTAATTTTTGCACAAAATTGGAATTGGGGATTTTTTTTTTGATTTAGTTTTCATAAAATTAGGACTAGGATTAGAAAATGTAACTATTATGATTCCCCTAAACTTATGATTTGCATAAACACTTAGTCATATTTTTCACATAGAATTATAGTCGAATTTTTATTAAAATTCGAATTAGATTAATAATTTTGGTGGAATCATAACTAGGATAATCAAAATTAAAGATCGATTTGATAAGATTGTAATTTTACACATCCATGAATCTATGCATTAAAATTTTCGAACTAACCAAACACCCCAATTCCGTTTTCAAAAAATTTCACGTAACTAGGATCATCATGAAATGTTTTCAGGCATTGTTTACACAATCTAAAAACGTTTTCTCATGCATACATGAACTCTCGAATATTAGCCAAAATGCATAACTAATATGTATTTTTTGACATATTTGATTGAGCAAAAGTAAAGTTAGGAGCGTTTGGGTAATCTCATTAGTTTTATTCTAGAGTCGAGATTACCGCATCTCCACATTGTTTGCATATAGGCACACACTAGGCATATGCCTTCAAAACATTTAATTTTAATCTTTGATCACTTTCATTTTTATTGGTATCAATATGCCACAAGCATATGAATTTGATCATCAACTGACCAACATCTAAATCCCATACATTTCATTAGAACCTTACACACCTAGAGATTTTGTTCATGAATTCAAAAACCTTAAATCACGTTATATTCACGAGGGTCGAATCCTCGACACGTCCTTGGTATTTCAACAAGAAATTAGTTCATCCTTTCGATCCATAGGCTTTGAATGTCTCCTTACTATTAACGAACAAATTTGTCCTCATTTCATGTTAGATTTCTTTCATCAATTTCAACTCATACCTAATGAGGATCAATCCTTCTCCCTATGTTTTTGGATACAAAACTGTAAGTATCTATTACCTCTTGAGCAATTCGCTCAAATCCTTGGACTTCCAAATCTTGGGAAATATGCCTATACGGAAAAATTATCTCTTAACTCCTTGAGTCAAGAAGAAAATGGTCCATGTTATAAGTTTGTCCCATCTCCAGAGGAATTAATTAATGTTCTTTGCAATTCACCTGATATCAAACATCCTAATAGAATCCTTTTGCTTAAACTTCGTTAGTTTCTTCAACCCATGGCGGTTATTCTACGTGAAAATGTCTTGAGTCTAGTAGGAGATCGTGAGTATCTACCGGCTTGTTGTGCTCACATGCTTTATTGCATTGTACTTCGACAGCCATACAATCTTGCCTACTTCTTCGCTAAGTGAATCATACATCTCAAGGTTAATGAACACAAATTATTACCGTATGGGATTGATGCGTGGTTTTGCGACCTTACAACAGGTTTTACCTCTCGAGGGATCTCAAGAGGCTTGCAATCCCCACCAGGCAGTGTACCTGACCGATGTAGTATAGTGTAGTGGCAAGTACCGGGGGATTGATCGTTCTCTAGGGGAATAGTATCGTTAGGATTGAAAAACTACTCTAATAGGTCTAAGGGTGAGGGAAGATTCTTTTTGTATTTTTATATTTTTATGAAAGCAAGTAAAATCTCGGGTTTGAAGGAGTGGGCGGAATTAGTTGCTAGTCAACTAACCCAAATAACTACAATTGCAAATAAAATAAAATAACTTAAAATGAAAAGGTGGTGGAACTTATATGGAGAGAAATGTGTTTACTTAGATTTCCTTACTCCCTAACTATCTTTTACCAGTTGATTAGTGTGTATTAATTGCGTGGATGACGGGTGTATTCCTTAATACCAATCGTGGGGTGGCGTACGTACTTCCCCAACTCTATAAGCTCCTACTTCACTCCTATGTCGAGCCGGCTAAGAAGCTTCTAACATGGGATCACTAGAATTCGCTCATGCATTAAATACAACCATAAAAACCTTAGTACGCATTGGTTCATGTTTCTTAAGACGTTCAAGCAAGTTACCGTATAGGAGGTTAGCCAGTTTTCTTAAGCCTAACATCGATAAACAATCATCCAATACAATTAATAACACATCAACAACCAATAATCAATAGTTAGGTTTCATTAGATCTAAGCAAACACAAGATAAATCTAGCCTAGCATGTTAAACAAAAGACAAGAACAAGATATAATCAAACAACACATAGACATATTGAATGATTAATTGATAACTTATCTTCAATTAAACATGGGAGATCCAAGGGTATAAAACCCTTAAAAATGGCAGAAAAATTGTATTAGGGTTTCTCCTCACAAAGTTGCACACTAATGACTAAAAATTGCAAAACTATATATAGGAAAACAGATCTGACGGCGTCACGTTATGGAGTGTGACGCCGTCACCTCACCGCGTTTAGGGTTCCCGGATGGCCTTCTTGACGCCGTCCCTCTTTAATCCTCCAAAATCCGCTCTGGCCTATCAGGAGCTGACGGCCTTCTTGACGCCGTCCCCCTTTAATCTTCCAAAATCCGCCCTGGCCTATCAAGGGTTGACGGCGTCAGAATTGTGCTTGACGCCGTCACAGGTACTTTTCCAGCCGATTTAGAGACTTTGTCGTTTTCTTCACTTTTATGCTCCAAAAACGTCCAAAATGCTTCCTTTTCCAGATTTCTTCTCCAAAGTACCTAAAATGACAAAAGGAACGATTTAGGGCAATATTTGATCAAATAAATACGATTTAGGGCTTAAATGACCCCCTAAAAGCGGTACACTTTTCGCTTCATCAAATACCCTTACACTTGAGATTTGCTTGTCCTCAAGCAAATGCGCTTTTATTCTAATCAAAATACAAGTTAGGGGTCATTTAACGCTAATATAAAAGTAATTACAACAAATAGTCGTTCCACTTTAATCATAATACGCACGGAGATTACAAACTAGCACCTCAAATGTAGTGTTTAGATACTCACATCTCTCAGGTGTCATCAAAATAAATCTCATAAATGAAAATGGATAATATCTCTCACTACCTGTCATAGCAAATAGATTACCATAGGCTTGGGAAAGGATCAAAAACCTCCTCCACTAGGCGTAAGCACCTAAGATAAACTATCAAAGAGGGCTTTTAACGGGTTATAACGTTAGGTGTAGGGATAGGATAAACACGGATTTGTTGGATAAGGGATATTTTACTGGTGGCGAGTTAAAGATCTTGATTAATTACATGTACAATATGGCGTTGCTAAGCCAAGACTAAACTCGACTTAAGCTAATGAAAAATAACAAAAACATAAAATAAACATAAAATGAAACGGGATGGTAGTCCGTATGTTTTTTTCTACTTTTCTTTTTCTCATTTTTTTTTTTTTTTTTTTTTTTTTTTTTTTTTTTTTGCATACACTCTTGCCCTACCATCCAAAATAATACATCCTAGGGGCGTTGCATTCCCCTTACACTTGAACTTTTACATAACTTTACAAATAACTATTCTAATGACTCGAATTAAGATAATCGAAAAACTTGGAGTACTTATAAAATATTTAGCACATATGGGGGTAATAATGATGTTCTTCCCCATTACTCCATTACACTAGTACTTTACCCATGAGTCCCAATCGTCCCAAAACAATATGTACAAGGATATGACTCGACTTAGCAACCATGTAATCAATTAGATAATTAACTTGGGGTTTAAACAAATGTTGTCAAAATAATGCACTAAAGATGAGTGCATACAAGGTGGGCTAAGGCGATTTGGGTGTACATTTAAGTGGGGTGTAACAAATTCTTCCTTTAAGTAAAATGCTTAAAGTTAGAAACGAAAAGATAGGCTCTGAGGGGTGTACTAGGGGTATCGTGTACTAAAAATGAGTACAACGCAAAGGGTGTGGGAGAATTACTTGACCAATGTAGCCAACGTAATTATAACAAAAACACAGGTGTAAAACAATGGGTTAATCCTAATGCCTCTTATCATGTAGTAAATCTAACTACACGAATGTAGTCTCACTTGTGGCCTCGGAATGGTCCTAACGCAAGTTCTAGAATCTAAGTGCTACCGGTACACACATCATAGCATAATTGCTTTTCCTACCAATTCTAGGGGCGAACCTCACATATTTGGGGGTGGAAATTTTTTTTAGTGGTACGGTTTTGTGCTAGTCATATAACTCCTATCCGTGAGACGCTCATTAAGACCAAAGTTTCACTCCTATATGTTGTAAAAAATTTTAAATTTGGCACTAAAATTGCCTTAACAGGTATTTCTCTCAGTTTTATTACACATCTACCATTAAACAAACGAAAAATCAAGTGCAATTGTATTCTCTAAAGTATCGTACTTTACCCCCCCTTACACTTAAGATGAACATTGTCCCCAATGTTCAAATAACAAGATGTAAAAGTAAATAAGGTAAAAGAATGAAATCAAATACTCCCCTGATTCGCTCGGTGGATAAAGAGGTAACATGGTTAGATCTTCTTCCAAAGGAAAGTAGAAGCTTCAAGACTAATGCATCGCCAAAAGCTAGATTCCACATACATCTCCTTGTCCAAAATAACCTGTTAAACCTGAGAAAACAAACACGAAAACCTGCATAACATTGGCGGGATAAATCTGTATAAGGATATAATGCTTGTGGAATGATTATTTTGCAGATTCCTGGAGTTTATAAGTTAGAGATTTAATAAAAACTTTTTATGATTCCGGTAGAAAAACAAAACTTTCAAAAATTTCAGAAAATTAAAACATGACGCCGTCAGGTTGTAAGTCCTGACGCCGTCAGAAATGATCTGACAGAATTCTCATGTTAAGTTTCCGGAAAATTTCTGGAAAAACCTATACCTTACTTCCTGGAATTCCTGCAAAACATCATTATGACTCGATACAAGCATTTGACTCAAACAATTACTAATATGTATGTTAATTTAATATTGTTATGATTCCTGTTCATTTGTTCTAATAAACCGATTTGGATTTCCCTTACACTTATCTTTTGCAAAATACCTTTATATGTAGTTAAGACGAAGTTAAAAACAAGATAAAGCATTTTCACAATTTAGTTTTGAACATGAATCAATAATAATAAAAATTTAAACATACATACGGAAGCAAATAAAATCAAACAAACAAATAAATAAACACACAAAGCAAATAAAGCTTGGGTTGCCTCCCAAGAAGCGCTTTTCTTTATTAACGAGTCTTGTAGCTAGACTCAAAGTCGCGTACATTACGTGATTCCATCATTGGTCACGGTTCCTAGGCCATTTTCATTTCCGGTTTTATATTCCGGTCCTAATTTCAAACAATCCTTGTAGAAACCGGATATCCTTTCCATAACATAGTCTACTCCTTTACTTCTATCCTCATCATTCCTATAGTAGACCGCTTGCTTAAGCTCCTTCTCAACATTTGACAAGTGTTGGAATTGCTCTATCATATATGGCATTTGGTAGTTTACCTCATCGGTCTCATCCTTAAATCTAACTATCCCTAAGGAAGGTTCATAAGTCATTCTAGAGACCTCAACAAATGGTTTTCCAAAAACTACTTGAGTTAAGCATGCATCGACTATTGGGCGGATATCTTCTACAATTACAAATTCGGTGACATAGGTGAAGTTTCCTACATAAACCGGTAATCCCTTAACTCTTCCCGTGAAGTTACTCATCCAACCCTTATCAGGGAACATCCTATACCCAAGTTGATTTTTCATTATCAAGTTGTAGTGGGCTCTAGTCATGATGTTTATGGGCGATCTAAGGTCAATGTAAGCTTTCCACACATGCAAATGTCCGATGTTGCATGGTATGTTAAGATTAGAAGGGTCGCCCATTTTTATAATTGGTCTACCTAGGAAATACGGTGTCTCGGGGTCATCGAATAAGTCCGTATGATATGCGCGCTCTTCCTTAGTGGGTAGCCTATTGAAGTAGTCCTCATCATCATCTACTTCTTCAATCTCACTTTTCCTAACTTCTTTATCAACCTCGACTTTCTTAACTTCATCCTCAGGTTCACTATTGTCCTCATTCCTATCAATTGGTTTAATAGTGACAATGTTGACGAAGTGGACATGTTTGGATGAAGAGGGGTCTTTTACTTGGGGTCCGCTATTTGTGTTCCTAGCGTCCTTATGTGGAGGTGATAGCACTTGGTTATTGAGGGCTTTCAACAAGTTGTCAATTTTAATGGTCATCTCCGTTTGTTGTTGATTGAATTCGGATTCGAATCTAGCTATCCGAGCTTCTTGAGATGCCATAAATTGGGACATCAATCCTTCAAAGTTATTGGTACTACCATTGCTGGAAGGATTGTTGTTGAAAGTACGGTTCGAGTTGGAACCGCTTGATTGGAAACGATTAGGTGGGTTGGAAGAATTGGTTTGTTGTGTGTTTTGGTTTTGTTTCCACCTAAGGTTTGGGTGATTTTTCCATGAGGGGTTGTATGAATCACCGTAGGGGTTTGACTCGGGTTTGAAAGTGTACCACTTATCTCCCGCTCCGTCGGTACGCGAGGATGCGTAGTCCGCAAAAGCTTGTTCGGGGAGTTCCATGCAATCACGAGTGTCGTGGGGACCACTACATAATTCACACGAAGAAGTGATTTTGTTCACTTGGCTTGAAGGTTTAGGAGCCTCGTAGGATTTCATAAGAAACTTGACTTGGTCTTCAAGTTCTATGATCCTACGGTCGGAAGTGCTTGAATTGTTCAAAGGCAAAGATATTGCCTTGACCGTTTTATTCAAATCACGGGGATCATTCCAACTTTCGTTGTCATAAAGAGTAAGATCTTCCAGGAGAGCCCATGATTGTTCCGCACTTAAATCACGTAGCTTACCACAGGCCGATTGGTCAATGGTTTGCCTCGTGGAGAGATTGATGTGGTCATAGAAGATTTGGACTTGGAGCCAAAGTTCTATGCCATGGTGAGGGACTTTTTGGAGTAAGTCCTTGAATCGAGTCCATGCCTCGTAGAGGGTTTCGCCTTGACGTTGTTGGAACATCAAGATATCATTCCTTAGCTTGGTAGTTCTTCCTGGTGGGAAAAACTGAGCGAGGAAACGAGTGGTGAGATCATCCCAAGAGGTGATGGATCCTGCGGGTAGACGCTCTAGCCATTGACTAGCTTGGTCCCGCAGAGAGAATTGAAAGAGACGCAGTCGGGTCGTCTCTCGAGTGGCAACATCAAGGTCTATGGAATCAACGATTTTGAGAAAGTCCTTGAGATGTTGATTAGGATCTTCGGAACGAAGTCCATGGAATGCGCATCCGCTTTGCACCAACCGGATGGTGTCGGATCGCAAGGGAGTGACATTGGCTCCTTGAGTGAGCTCAATGGTGTTTCGATAGCCATGGTGGCTAGGACGAGAGTAGTCTCCTAAGGTACGGGCTCTAGGAGGTGGGTTGTTGGGATCGAGGATATTACCACCTTCCATGATGTCGGATGGTAATGGTTACGAACAAAGAAACGAAGAAAAAAGATAGACTAAAGAAAACCTAGAAAAATAAAATAAAAATCTCACTAGAAAGGAATCTAGTGAGTAGACCTAATAAAATAAAAATTCAACCTAAACAATAACTATTCCCCGGCAGCGGCGCCAAAAACTTGATGCGTGGTTTTGCGACCTTACAACAGGTTTTACCTCTCGAGGGATCTCAAGAGGCTTGCAATCCCCACCAGGCAGTGTACCTGACCGATGTAGTATAGTGAAGTGGCAAGTACCGGGGGATTGATCGTTCTCTAGGGGAATAGTGTCGTTAGGATTGAAAAACTACTCTAATAGGTCTAAGGGTGAGGGAAGATTCTTTTTGTATTTTTATATTTTTATGAAAGCAAGTAAAATCTCGGGTTTGAAGGAGTGTGCGGAATTAGTTGCTAGTCAACTAACTCAAATAACTACAATTGCAAATAAAATAAAATAACTGAAAATGAAAAGGTGGTGGAACTTATATGGAGAGAAATGTGTTTACTTAGATTTCCTTACTCCCTAACTATCTTTTACCGGTTGATTAGTGTGTATTAATTGCGTGGATGACGGGTGTATTCCTTAATACTAATCGTGGGGTGGCGTACGTACTTCCCCAACTCTATAAGCTCCTACTTCACTCCTATGTCGAGCCGGCTAAGAAGCTCCTAACATGGGATCACTAGAATTCGCTCATGCATTAAATACAACCATAAAAACCTTAGTACGCATTGGTTCATGTTTCTTAAGACGTTCAAGCAAGTTACCGTATAGGAGGTTAGCCAATTTTCTTAAGCCTAACATCGATAAACAATCATCCAATACAATTAATAACACACCAACAACCAATAATCAATAGTTAGGTTTCATTAGATCTAAGCAAACAAAAGATAAATCTAGCCTAGCATGTTAAACAAAAGACAAGAACAAGATATAATCAAACAATACATAGACATATTGAATGATTAATTGATAACTTATCTTCAATTGAACATGGGAGATCCAAGGGTATAAAACCCTTAAAAATGGCAGAAAAATCGTATTAGTGTTTCTCCTCACAAAGTTGCACACTAATGACAAAAAATTGCAAAACTATATATAGACTTTCAGATCTGACGGCGTCACGTTATGGAGTGTGACGCCGTCACCTCGCCGCTTTTAGGGTTCCCGGATGGCCTTCTTGACGCCGTCCCTCTTTAACTCTCCAAAATCCGTTCTGGCCTATCAGGAGCTGACGGCCTTCTTGACGCCGTCCCCCTTTAATCTTCCAAAATCCGCCCTGGCCTATCAAGGGTTGACGGCGTCAGAATTGTGCTTGACGCCGTCACAGGTACTTTTCCAGCCGATTTAGAGACTTTGTCGTTTTCTTCACTTTTATGCTCAAAAAACGTCCAAAATGCTTCCTTTTCCAGATTTCTTCTCCAAAGTACCTAAAATGACAAAAGGAACGATTTAGGGCAATATTTGATCAAATAAATACGATTTAGGGCTTAAATGACCCCCTAAAAGCGGTACACTTTTCGCTTCATCAGGGATGTTCCTAGTCGTCTTTATAATTACTACATGAATTTCCAACCATACCTCCAAAGTCCTCAGTACTCACTTGTAAATCGAGTCATGGAACCTTTAAGCGAGTCACATATATCATCTTTCCTAACACTGAATCATCATCCCATAACAAATCCTTTGATAATCCATCAAGTGATGACGATGTGTGAATCATCATCTCCAAAAAGTGAAGTAACGGGAATTAGCTCAAGTCACTCAATTGAAATAAAGCCATGAGTAGTAAATTCTCTAGTTAAGATGGAAATTTTATTTATATCTTGACTATGGATAATTAACTTAGTCTTTATTATCCAAACTATCTTGCATGCTCTATTTTACTCTATCACCTTGCATGAATACGGATTATATTATTCTTAGATGATAGCTTATTTTGTCTTATTGATTGCATGCTTGTAGATATTTTTAAATAATCACATGTTAATATTTTGTTGCTAGTTATGGCTAAACTTAGGATATTTCTAGTAATTATTCTTTAGTGGATTGAGACACTAGGATTTGCTGCAAAATAGTCCCCCTAAGAACGCCCTTTTTAGATGCTAAAAAACATACAGAATAGGAAAATTCGTGATTTCCAGTAATTATTCTGTAGTGGATTGAGGCACTAAATAGGCCATGACACCATTAAATTTAATGGTACCATCGGGTATTTAATTGTACCGTCCCCTGGGTTGACGAATTTTTCTTGTTTGCTCTAGATTCCTGCACTTCTCCCTTCAAACCTACAATGTTTTGAAAACTCTCAAGACCTTAATCCTAAGATTCCCTCACTTCATCATCCATAAGACACCTCCACTAACTTTAATTCAAACCACACCATTCTTGCCTATATAAGCTATTGCAACCATCTCTTGCATTTCATCTTCAACCTCATATCACTCATCCACCATGTCTTCCACTCAAGTATCCACAGATCACATCTCCAAGAAACGTAAGATTACTGTTAGGCCACCACATGAAACAATCATCATTGATCTCACCAAAGATGACTATGACATTGGTTCATCAACATCACCTTCCCAAAGCACTCCTAGCTCACCATCACCTCAAAATGATCCATCCAAGGCACCATACAACTAGGACAACATCTTCATTATCCTCTTCTTTTGGTACTAGGGCATCATCCATGTATATCTCCCTCACTCTTTCACCAATCAGTCCTTTGGACTATGCCATGCCTACACCATCATCACCATCACTTACTCCACCTCCTCCATATCCTACATAGTGCTAATTGCCTATGTTGTCTTCACAACCGTAACCTCATCTTCTCATTGAGAGATGAACTTCATTTCATGTTCTCCTATGTGGAGCAACTCTTGACACCACCACCCGCTCCGCTCACACCTCCACCCGAACCAACCAATAGCCCAACCAACTAAACATCTACATGTTTAGTGTTGTAATCATACATTATGTATGATCTTTTTAGTTTTATGAATGAATGGGATTTATTTTTATGGTTGGTGGCTTTTATTTTTGGCTATTGAAGCCATTTTTTGTGTGGTTGAATGTTTATTTTTTGGCTACTTACTTTAGCCACTTTGTATTTTATACTTGCTACTAGTTGGATATTGCTTGTCTCTTCTAACTCGTTTTTGTAGCAAGAAACCATTGCTCGATTTCTTGGTACCTCCAAACGAGGGGGAGCATACATCAAGGGGGAGCCTTAGAGTAGTCAAGTTCACCTCGACAGCCTTTTTGTTTCGACAAAAGGGGGAGAAATAGAAATAAACTCAACTAAAAACTTGTCACTAAACTTTTTACATAAAATGAGTTTATATTTTGTCATCATCAAAAAGGGAGAGATTGTTGATACAAATAATGTCTAAAAACGTTATTCGTATTTTTTGACATCTCTACGTTTTCATAATAACAAAATGTAAAAACGTCGTACGTCAAAATTAATGTAAAAAGTTTTTAGTCGTAATATTCCATTTAGACGCAAATCACTCAAGGTATGAACAAACAAATCTAAAACTTGACAAATGATCAAAGGATTATATTTTGCTCTAAACTTCACATTTTTAATGTGACAAAACATTTTTTCATAAATACATTTTACAAATCATTTTTAATTAAAAATAAATGTTTTAATTGGAAAAATATGTTTAAAAATCCCAATAGCTATTTTCCCCCAAAACAGCTCCAAACTTTCCCAAATAAACTTTCCCCACTAAAAAAAAGAAAGGAGCATTTTTGTCCCCGATGGTACCACTAAAAGACTGACGGTACAGTTAAATTTAACGGTACCGTGGGAACTTTAACGGTACCGTCCACTGTATAATGGCTATTTTTTTCTTGCCTATAAATACCAGTCCATTTCACAGTTTTTACTCACCCTCTTTGATACAGAACTTTCTTTGTTAATCCATACTCTCTAAACACCTTTCTTTTATCATTGAGTTAGTTAGTTTTTGTTTAAGAGTGATCCAATCATCCAACCAAGTGATCACCTTCATTCCTCTACTAGTGCAAGAGAAGAACACATTGTATCAAGAAGATACTAAGTGTTGTAGTAGTAGTATAGTGCACTTGTAACATTGTTTACATACTTGTTGTATCTTGATATACATCAAGTAGTCTTGAGTCTTGTTTAGTTAGCTTGTGTGGATCATTGTGATCGTGCAGAGATCGTGGAGATCTTGTGTTGATAGTGTGCAGATTGTGTAGATCGAGTGGATCAAGAGAAGATCGTGAGGATCTGGTAGATTGTGTATAGTGTGAGGATCAAATAGATCGTGTGTGAGATTGGTACTAGCTAGATTAGTACTCGACATTTATCTTAGTGTCAGAAATAGTGATAAGATATGTTGTACGATTTTCTCTGCATGTAGGGTGTTTGTTGACATAGTGCTTGTGTGGATCATTATGGGTACTCGAGGAGTTGAGTAGGGCGAAGAGGAGCTTCGTTACCGAACCACTATAAATCTCTTGTCTCGGTTTGATCTTTCCATCTTTTATCTTTTATATTGCAATATATAGTTTGGTAGTTGTAGTTTATTTAGTATAATGTTCATATTGTGATTGATTGATCTCACAAAAGTTCGAATCTAAAGTTTTCAAAAGTAAAAGTTTTAAATCAAGACTTAAAATGGTAAAACTATTCAACCACCCTTCTAGTTTTCCACAGGAGGTGAGAAGTTGCTAGGAGGTGATGAGTTGTTGGATAGTTGATTGATAAAGCAACATGGTCTTACACTAATCTGGGCGGTTTTCCTAGCTTTGGATGGTGGAGGAATGTTAGAAGGTGGTAGAATGAACTTAGTGTTTTGAGTATGGATGGATTCTTGTATGTGATGCTCATGGGTGTTGGTAATGTTTTGAAGTGTGTTGATTTCCTTAAGTAAGTCATCACGGTTTTGATAAGATTGAGGTCTTTTAGATGCCATGGTTTGATAAATTTCTAAGATTTGAGAGGTTGAAGGTGATGGAGATGCAATCATTATAAGACCTTATTTATAGAGGGAAATCGTGCATTGCAATGAATGCTAAAACCAAAAAATAATCCATAATCTAATGATTAGATATGAAATGAATGCAAATAATCATTAAGGGTCAAGCACTAATTCTTGAACTGAGTAAATATTAGGTAGAAAGTGGTAAAAAAAAAATTTCAAGTTAAAAACGTTAAAAGAAAAGTAAAAACTTCTTTCTGTGCAGCCAGATCCCGCGGATCCATCCCAAAAGGGATCCGTCCCACCTTAACGCTAGGATCCGGGCAGATAGCAGTTTTAAATAGAAAAAGTATTAAGACTAGTGTGTGCCTATATGTAAACTATGTGGAGTTGTGGTTATCTCAACTATAGAAGAAAAATGAAGATAGAAGTGTAAAATACATACGTATATATGTGAGATAACCCAAATACTCCTTAATTTCAGTGTTGCTATGATTGAATGTACCCAAAAATACATATTGTTTTAGTATTCCCTTTAGCATTCAAGAGACGTATGATATGATGTATTAGAAAAAGGTTTTTACTTTGTATTAACTATGTAAGGAACACGTGAGTGTCCTAATCGTGAGAAGATTTTATTTGAAAATATAGGGTATAAATTTCAAAGAATTGTTTAAAGATTTGTTGCAATTTTCGATTAAAAGAAGTATATATTTGTGTAAATATAAAAATGCGTAGATTTGAATGTTTGTAATTAATAGAGATCCTAGACTCACAAGAAGAAATTAGAAATACATACCTTGTAGAAAGAGGAATTAGAGAAGAGTTTAACAAGATTGTTTCATAAGGCCCAGACCTAATTGAAGTAGGTTGAAAGGTTCACACGTCAATAGCTTGGTGAGAATGTCGGCAATGTTGTCTTCAGAAGAAACTTTCTTAATAGAGATGTTTCCTTTTTGAACATTATCTCTAAGAAAATGATGACGTATTTCTCTGTCTTTGGGGCGAGAATGCAAAACTGGATTCTTGCTAAGGTCGATGGCGCCTTTGTTGTCGAAGAGAATGGCAATGTCGCTTAGATGGATTTCGTAGTCAACAAGAGCTTGTTTCATCCATAGTGCTTGTTGGCATGCTTTGCCTAAGGATACATATTCAGATTCGATAGTAGAGATAGCTAGTGCGGCTTGCTTCTTAGAGAACCATGATGTTAAACAACATCCTATGAATGTACAAACACCATTTGTACATATGCTATCGACATAATCACCTGCATGGTCAGAATCTGCATATACAATAGTTTCGACCCCCGTACCTTTCGGGTACCATAACCCCAATTGAGTTGTACCTTTTATGCACCTAAATATTCTTTTGACGGCTTCAAGATGTGAAGATTTAGGATCTTTTTGAAAGAGACCACACAAACAAGCACTAAACACAATATCCGGGCGACTAGCCGTGGGATAAAGTAAACTACCAATCATACCACAATACTTGGTATCATCAACGGATTCACCATCTGCATCTTTGGTAAGTTTGGTGTCGGATGACATTAGTGTTTTCATTGGTTTAGAATCTTCTAGTCCAAATTTCTTTAACATTTCTTTAATATACTTAGATTAATCAAAGAAGATACCATCTTCTAATTGTTTGATTTGCTAACCGTGAAAGAAATTCAATTCTCCCATCATAATCATTTCAAACTCGTCGTGCATTATTTTAGAAAAATCATCACACAATTCTTGACAAGTAGATCTAAATATAATATCGTCTAGGTAAATTTGAACAATGATAATATTTGATTTGTTTATCTTGGTAAATAATGTGTTATCTACTAAACCCATTGTATATTCATTATCTATGAGAAAACTTTTAAGTCTATCGTACCAAGCTTTAGGGGCTTGTTTAAGACCATAGAGAGCTTTCTTATGTTTGTATACATATTCTGGTTTTTCAAAATCTATGAATCCGGGAGGTTGAGAGACATACACATCTTCATTTATGAACCCGTTTAGAAAAGCACTTTTAACATCCATTTGATAAAGCTTGAAGTTTTTAGCACAAGCATAAGCTAAAAGGATTCTTATAGATTCTAATCTAGCTACGAGAGCATTGGTCTCATCAAAATCGAATCCTTCTTGTTGGTTACACCCTTGTGGCAACAAGTCTAGCTTTGTTGCGGGATACTATCCCATTTTCATCTAGTTTATTTTTGAAAACCCATTTTGTACCAATTATGGTTTAATTTTTAGGAGGTGGAACAAGGTTCCAAACATCATTAGTTACAAATTGATTTAGTTCTGCTTGGATAGCCGTTATCCAACTTTATTTTAGACTCTTTAACATTAATAATTTCTTTATTTAATAGTTTATCTTCTTTGTCATTAGTTTCATTAACTTGATTTTCAATGATTTGATTTTCTATTATATCATCATCTAAGAGAGGTTGGGATTTAGGAGGAGGATTTCATCGAACTTAACATTTAATGACTCTTCTATTCTCATAGTTTCTTTGTTTAGTATTACGTATGCTTTGCTATTTGGTGAGTATCATAAGAAAATACCTTCGGTAGATTTAGAAGCGATTTTTTTGAGATAGTCTTTTGTATTAAGAATGAAGCATTTGCTTCCAAAGACTTTGAATTGATTTAGAGATGGCTTTTTATCTTTGAATGACTCATAAAGAGTCATTTCAAAGAATGGTCTAATTAGGATTCTATTTAGGATGTATGTTGATGTGTCGACGGCGTTACACCAAAATTTTTGAGGAATTGATTGTTCCTTTAGCATGGTTTAACTCATTTCCTATAAAGTACGATTCTGTCGATCAACTACCCCATTTGATTGCGGAGTACGTGGAGCCGAGAAATTGTGAGTAATACCATTAGCGTCACAAAAAGCTCTAAGTTGTACTTGTTTATCAAACTCCCGACCATGATCTGTACGGATCGACACTATTGGTGAACCTAGTTGTTTTTTAATTTTCTTACTTAGGATATCAAAATGGTCAAAAGCTTCAGTTTTGTTTTTCAAAAATCAAATTCATGTATACATTGAGTGGTCATCGACTATTACCGAAGTATAGAAATTTCCTCCATAACTTTGAATAGCCAATGGACCAAATAAATCCATGTGTAAAAGTTCTAGATACTTGGTAGTTGAAACCATATTTTTAGCTTTATGACTAGCATGGACTTGTTTTCCTATGTTACAAGTGTAACATATGCATACTTGGATTTGAGTTAGATGAATTCTATAGAGAGAGAGAAATAAGAATGGGAGTTCTAGATAGAGAAGATGAAAGAAAGTTGGTGTTGAATGATTAGAATCTCCAACCCTCTCCCTAGGTGGAGAGGGGTATTTATACATACTAACATAGGTGCCCCTAGTGGGCTGTAGAGTGAGCTGACAGTGGGTAAAGACCCGACCCACTCCACAAATACTATAATAACTAAACTAATATTACGTTAACTAATCTAATACTAATAAGCCTACGAGCTACATAAATGCTAAATAGATACCCGGGGTGACCGAGTCTTCACATGAATATTTATATTCCTAACAATCTCCCCCTAAGGGAGGTCACCCCGGAAATAATATTTTGAATTCTAGCATTCTATGTGTGTTTGACTTCTTAGCTCGTAGTTCTTTGATTCTTCAAAGTCATTACTCTTTGTACATTCAATAGTGATCTTTTGATGACCGCTCTTCTGTCTTGGATGATCTTTGGTGATTCTTTGACGTCATCATCCAACGTATGTCTCCAGGTCATCTTTTAGCAGTATGTCTCCATATGATGTGGTAATCTTTGAGCTGATATGCTCACACTATTCTGGGTCATGATTTTCAGCATCATAGTTGGCAGAAGTAGTGTTGAAGGTCTTTTAGTTTATCATGACTTCTTTGAATATGATGATGGTGTAGTGTGAGCATGTGGTAATGGATTGACATCTTGTTCGGCAATCTGCTACAACTGCAATCAGCTGCAACAGCAATCAGTTAAAACCGTCAGGAATTCCTGCATACGACAGTTAGCAATAAAACGTCCGGTACTTACAGGTTCAGACTTCGAGATTGTTAACAGCATAGTGTGAAAACTATCTCTAATCCTTACCAAGGTCATTCCTAAATCGAAAACCCACAGAGGGCTTACAAGATCTACCGTAGTAAATCAACGATTAGGTGAGTCGCTGGAGTTCACTCCACGACTGTAGACCATTTGAGACCGCCGCGACCACTAAGCGTAATCCACAAGGAATTACCAAACTGACCTACTTTCAGGGCTGTTTGATGTTGATCCTGGCAGGAATTTCCATTCAATCACTGAGAATTACATTAGTAAATTCCCTCATAAATGTTCTGGCAGATTGCTAAGATCTGCGTAGGACTCATAAGTTTACAACTGGTGTCCTTAATGTTGAACAACCAGTGTAGAAGTAACACGTGTACATATGAGATCTTATGATGTATCTCGTGGCTCTAGACTCGATAAGTGCAGTTTTGATAGTCGGAGACTGTAGCGGTGTCTCCTGTTTCAATATCAACATAACTCATAATGAGCGGTCGATAGGTTATGCGGGGTTCCCCGTGAGAATGAAACAAGTACTTTTAAGAGAACTTTAGTGGCTTAGAAGGTTTGGTGCAGTGCGTCATCGGGTCCATGATGTCTTGTCTTCAATACCGATGCTACCTTGTTAACAACCAGTAGCATATGAGTTGAAGTCGGTTTCTGCCCTAATGTTGAATAATTGGAGGGCTATTTCTTTTCACCCTTTCTCATTTCATTTCTTTTTAGTTCTTCAACCCCTTCTTTCTCCTTTCTCATATTAATCTTTTTTTCTTCATAATCATACCTAAGGACTTTCTAATACTAACTATTTGGTATTGTCCTTGGGTAGATCCCTCCGGCTCTGGCGGATCATAGGACGGTTTTCCTAACCTTAGCCACCTTATAACTTCTTGACTATCCTATGTTGCCATTTACCAAATCCTTGAAAAATCTCTCAAAGTCTTCATGATTATGAAACACATTTTGCTAAAACTTTGAGAGTTTTATATTTTTCAAATCCTCCCCCTCAACATGTACTCGGAATGGTTTTATAAATTTGTACATGTTGGGTAGAGTTCGCACTTTTGAATTGATCCACTTTCAGTGAACATGACCGATTTGAGACACGCTTACATCACCAGTTAGACTAGCTTGAAATTATTACCCGGCCTGGTCAAATTCACAGAAAGTTTCTCGAACCGGTACACTCTACTCAGATACGTCCTCTTCGAGACACCCTTACATCACTGGTTAGACCAGCTTGAAATTATTACCCGGCCAGGACGCATCCTTTCGATAAATGACAGTATTTGTTTCGTCAATTCATTGGTGAAGTCTGAGTCGTGCGCACATACGATGCCACATCCTTTTTGCAATCACACCGTTTTCTCCCCCTCAATATGTGCATCGATTATACGAAAGTGTTTAGCACATATGGGAGAGCTTACACTTTTGTCCAAAACATCACGTATTTATCAGATTTCATATTTAAATCACATTCTCTCCCCCGATCAAAAATTTCAAACCATTTGAGATTTGTGATCCCAATTGATTTAAATAAGTTAGAAATTATGGGAGAAAATGTGGTCAGTTTTAATATGTGCTGATAATGGAACATGCAACTGCTCCCCCTCAATTTATGAGGGAGATTCACTACTTATCATGTACAAAGATAATTGTTATGACACAAATGATATTGACCTTTTTGCGCAGACGATGTGATCATCCGCTTCTCTGAGGGAGTCAGTAGTCAACATCAATTATCCATCCACCAACAAAACTTTCCCAAATATTGTAGATCCCCACTTGGCGAGACCAGAATAAGTAATGCTTTGTTGAAATGAAGGTGGTGGTGGTGATGACAGTGTTGTTGTTGTTGTTGCTGATGTTGTTGTTGTGGTGAATTCAGAGCCAGTCAATAGAGTTTGAACATCTGATCAAATGGTTAGAGCCGGAACTGGCACATTCATATTGGCCATGGAATCTACATAAGAATATCAACACATAGCAGCTTGCCAACTCATAATACCAAATTCATCTCATAATCAAACCACAGTCAGGAAATACATCAAACCGCTATCTAGCATGAAGAGCAATCAGCAATCATGAACATGGCAATTCACTCATATTTCAACATTCAACTCAGGAACTTAGGGACAAGATTCTAACATGATAGCTATATACCTAAGCATATCCTGAGTGCACATGCACTAAATCAACAACAATTAAGCAGCTATCGACTAACAAAAGTCAAACAACATTTGAAACTCATTCAGTTAGATCATACACATGCCTGTGGAGAATTCAAGAACATCAAACATAATGGGTTTTCTAACTTCTTTTAGAGTTTGAGTTTTATAGTATTTAGGGCATTAAACGAGGATTCCAAAGTGACACAAATGAACCTTCTATTTACATAAAGCTAGGAAACTATAAACAAATTGCACATAATGCCCTAAACTTTCTAGCAACTAACACATTTGGCCATTAGATATAAAGCTTAGTAAGTTCCTCTTCAACAAATACCCCATTAACTAAAAAACCTTTTCTAACAATTATGAGATAACTAAGAAACCCGTTTAATGATATAAAATTTAAAATCACTCTCCCCCTCAATCAATGACCCGTATTCTAGTTAAAAAGCTGTAGTCATTGATTGAGTGACAAATTTTATGCACAATCCAAGTCTAAAAGAATTTCAATCAACATGCTACCAACATGTGTCTCATAAATAATTTTCAGAAGAATCATAGAACGAAAATTATTTGCATACAAAGAAGATTTCTCTTCCTTTACAAGAAATGATGCACTGAAACATACATCAAATCGGGAATGTACGGATATGAAGTAATCCATGCCCGGGTGAACATCACCCATTGAGAGGAACAACCGTCATTTTGGTGACGTGCTTTCCCCATTTTGAAACGCGGGTTGCTATCTAAAGTAATAGCAAGCCATTTATTCATGTTTTAACCAATTTGTATAACTTCTGCTCGAGCTTCATTTAAAGTCCCGTGTCATTATTGAATGACATTTCTAAGACCGTAAATGTTATCGATAAACAGAAGACATGCCTAGAGGAAACTATTTTTGGTATTTTCTATTTTTCTGATTATTATGGTTTTTCTGGGTTTAACTTTCTCTATTTACAATTTGATGATTTTATATTTTCTATTTACATTTTGGTATAAGATATGTACAAAATATATTACTCAGTTTAAGAAGATGATGACATGAATACCAAAATAAGGATATCGTTCTTGTATTTTGTGGAAGTCTGTGGTCAACATCTCTTAAACTTTCACCACCAAAGCTTTCGAGGCTCCTGAATAATCACCTGAACTTGAGCCTTCTCGATTGTAAAGCTTTGATAGCTTCCCCTTAAACCGACAGTCTTCCTTTTGAGCAGCTTTGATAGTTTCCACTTAAACCGTAGTAAACCACATCAAATATTGCTGCTCCTATTAAAGAATTATCATCGTGATTCTCCATTCGAGGGTCATCAAATATATCAGCAACGAATCATCTCACACTTGAATAATTCTTCTCACATTTCTTTCCTCTGAAGTCTGAAGTAATGCATGCCATGAGTATCGAGAGACAATTTCCCCCAAGTAGTTGAAGTGATGCAATCAGTCTCGTTGTATGAAGCTCAAAAACCCGAAGTACACACTCAATCCCATTAATGAAGTCAAAAACGCATCATCAAGATCAATTAAGACCCGAAGATCCCCTTATCTCCCTTCTGGAAATTGCAGATGAGAATTGTTACACCAAATTCAACTAAGTACCGAGTGTAAGCAATTTATCCCGTATGTAGTCGACATGATGACACCAAGATAGTACCATAAAAGGAACTGAGCACCGGATGTACACATTTCCTTCAGTAGGTGTTGATACATAATCTGGCGCGGACTGGATTCGACGACTTTCCCTGGGCCGTTAGTCGTCTTCTCGAGCCCTGAGTAGACCTGTAAAATAAAGAGAACCCGTTAGGAGTGGACCCGAGGCCGTAGCCCCGGGATCCACCTCCGACGGTCAAGTTAGTATCGGTGCGATATAACCATTAAGAGTTAGGGTTATGATAACCTGTTGTGTATATCGTTGTATGATGATCTGAAGATGGGGATTCCAGCCGTGTATTTATAGGGCATGGATTAGGGTTTAGGCGTAGAGTGGGCCGCTGTCTGCCGGGCCTGGCCCACTTGTCGTGGCCCAGTCCAGCCTATACGTCCACAAGCCCCCCAAGTCTAGTGTGACATAGTGCGTAGCTATGTTATGCTAGACTTAAGTTCTTGTTCATGGCCGCGTAGGCCCAATCAACCATGACGGCATGTGCGACAGTACGTAAGACCATACCGCGCAGCCCAAATGCGACAGTGCGCCCTGGGTCTGTGGCGCAGTGCGTGGTGACCATGTTGGCGCGTTCTTGTTGGCGCGACCTTGATTGTGAGAGTTTCACAATAGTGAAGGTGGATTCCGTATGCTGCATCCTGGGTAAGGGCGTACCTTTTGTACCAGTAGCGGTGCAGCATGATGCGACAGAAGACGTGCTTCTGTGGCAGAAGTGCGCGCTGTGCGCGACAAAGAGGTGCGACAGAAGACGTGCTTCTGTGGCAGAAGTGCGCGCTGTGCGCGACAAAGATGTGCGCTGTGCGCAGACAAGGAGGTGCGAACATTACATCCGTCTTTACAAACAACAGAGGACATCTCCCCTGCGGCAAGATGGTGCGAATATTTAAATCCGTCTTTGTACCGGCGCTGTGCGCGACAGAAGACGTGCTTCTACGGCAGAGGTGCGCGCTGGCTTGCAATACCTCTTTCGTACAATCTGCTTCCAAATATACCTGCGTGACGCGTACGGAAACAGTGTATACCCTGGTAGCCCCCCCAAGTTTGATGGTGCTACTCATGTAGGAGCATTAAACTTAGTTATTCAAATCCTGAAAAACACTTAATGCAAATATTAAAAGTATATGCCGCGAATCGCAACATATAAAACCTAATGAAGTAAAGGATTAGCGTGAAGCAATATATAGCACATAGCATATAAGAGAAGTAGCAGTGCGAATTACACCTATCGTGAGGTTTTACAAACTACGTAAATAATTAATTGTTTTTTTTTTTTTTTAGTGCGCGCTGTGCGCAACAAAGAGGTGCGACAGAAGGCGTGCTTCTGTGACCGCGACTAATAGTTTCAATCGCACGTACAGACGCAGATGGATGTATCGTGACCACATAGACTCTAGCGTTTGTGGATGATCGCAGATGACCACGGCTTTTGTCCAGTGCTCTCATGGCGATTGACTAGCATCGTGGTGCCTGTACGTGACAGTGCGCTCATGGCGCCGATCTGCGAAGATGTCTGAACGCATGGCCTAACGCGGGTAGATTTATCGTGACTGCGTTGTTCGCGGCTAAAAGATAAAGTAGGTCCGATCGTGCGGACTTAGTGCGTTATAGGTAAAATCGTGTTTACCAAGTTAAAAGATTTACATAAAATCTTTACCGATTTAAAAGACATGCAATAGGGTGTACGTCACAGTAGCAGAAAACCATTGGTCGATTTATAATATAATTAACTTCTACCAATGACGTCGCATGACAAAACGGTTTTGACCAATCAAATCGGCAAACAGGAATAAGATATCTTTGCAAAATTTTGTCTCACGTTTAATTGCAGTGTATGGTCCACCAATTATAAATATTGAGATATCTTTCATTACTAATTTAAAAAGATTAGAATACCGGATTTTGAACTCGATGGTTGCTTTCCGGTGATGTGAGATCACGAAACTTGTCGGGTCCCACGGATGGCGCCAACTTGTTGATACATAATCTGGCGCGGACTGGATTCGACGACTCTCCCTGGGCCGTTAGTCGTCTTCTCGAGCCCTGAGTAGACCTGTATAACAAAGAGAACCCGTTAGGAGTGGACCCGAGGCCGTAGCCCCGGGATCCACCTCCGACGGTCAAGTTAGTATCGGTGCGATATAACCATTAAGAGTTAGGGTTATGATAACCTGTTGTGTATATCGTTGTATGATGATCTGAAGATGGGGATTCCAGCCGTGTATTTATAGGGCATGGATTAGGGTTTAGGCATAGAGTGGGCCGTTGTTTGCCGGGCCTGGCCCACTTGTCGTGGCCCAGTCCAGCCTATACGTCCACAGTAGGATACCGACTAATCATAGGAATCATCATACAATTGTGTACCTCTTTTATCATCAGAAACTATCTCTTCCCCCACATAGTTGGAATAATACACCAAAATGCACAAGTTAAAACACTGATTTTCTCTGCGGTTGTGACATTTGTCTTCCCAGAATAGTCTTCAATTGAGAAGAAGTATAAAGTGCATCACGTGTACTCGTTGTGCATTCAGATGTATATCTCCTTCCCCCTTGCTGGTTTTGATACCTCAGAATCAGCAACACATTTTACGTACATATTCTTGAGATCTTGTGAGAAGAACAAAATTAGCTCAAGTGGATCAAGTGAGAATCAACCGCTGCCAAAACTGTCTCTGACTATCCTTACCAACCCTTAAGTAGGCTATTTAACGAGATGACTGATGGAATAAACCCGATATACCAAACTTCACACTGAAGTAGAATTCTCCGTTCTCGTGACTTAAACTTGTACTAATGTTGGAAGAACGGTGTAGAGAATTAATGCTCCAAGCAAATCTCTAAGTACTCAATACCCAACCAAAGTATGAGACATTAACACCTCTTGCGATTATCCACAACGTCATCGGCGTGTGACACTGAGTACTACAACGTAACTCTTTTAAGTGATAGTTAACCAGGTCGTCAAACATTTACCCCGACTGCTGGTAACTAGATAAACTAAGTCTTCAACTTAAATCTTAAGCACGAGCAAGTTATCATTGAGAGTCATGCATCCAACCAACCCCGACTTCAAGCTAGAATAAGATGACGCCTTTGAGAAAGTCAACTTCAACCTCACATAAGTGATGCCTGATTAACTCCATAATCACAATTAGATGCTCAACAAGTGAGTGAACAAACAATCAAATGTACGTCGATCCATTTGTTCACACTTGTCACCCTAAAAAATTGCATATGAGAATGCCATTTTTGATTGAACAAGTGCATATGAGGTTGATCCACTATTCACATTTCTCCCCTCAAAAATTGCATTTGAAGTTTTCATTTTTGATTGAGTGAATAAACGTCCAATCTGATGGAAGTAGATCCACTTGATGTCTGAACGAGCATGGAGCAAGTATGAAGCTTTTTGATGAGGATAGTTAGAAACAAGGAGAGTCGTATGACCATTTCACAAATCTCAATCACCATGTAGTTTATTCACCCTTCTCCCCCTAAAAAATTGCATATGACTGCCAACTGCCATTTTTGATTAAAAGAGTGAATAAGAATACCATTTTTGTCTGAATGAGCATTGGAAGAGCATGAAGCTTGTTGATGAGAATGGTCATGAAAAAAAAAGATTTCTCTTCTTCCGAAGATAAAGCACACTTAAGCGTACACTTTTCTTTTCTTTGATGAACGGGGCCTGAAGAGTTGTCAGCAGACGCCATTATGTTGACATTAAGACCCGAGGTTTGAACAGCAGCGATCAAGTGCCATAGTCGATGAAGAACGAGGCCTGAACTGATGTGAACAGACGTCATTTTCATTGATGTTCATCAAGCTTGAATTGCTTGAACCCCTACTTAATGAGATATCAATCTTTTCGGCACCCAAACCCTGAGTCTTTCCTTACTATGAGTGAATGATGTACCTGTACTTAAGTAAAGACTACCTGCACTGACATTAAGAGTTTGTTTGCATTTATGTAGGTTAGTGATATCAGCATTTAGACCATGTGGGGTTTCACTGTCAACCTTGGTTTCACACTCTGTGAACATCTTTCGAATAGGTATCCATCTAAGACCAACAATCTTAAAACTTCTCCCCATCTGTATCCACCTAAGACAAGATCTAGGACTGTTTGGTTTCTCATGTACAGTGGAAGACTTGTTTAGAGAAGACCTTTGTCCTACAGCAATCTGCCTACCATGTTTCTGAGTATAACTCTTTGGTTCTACGGGCTTATTGTTGATTCGAGTCTTAGAGGATTGAACCTTATTACGAGCATGTACTTCCTTGAGGAATTTTGTTATACAATCATCATGGTTTGCATTAAACACACATTTCTGACAAGTTGAGTAAATATAGTGTTTGGAGTCAGGAAAAGATCTAGAATTCTTAGAGTGATCAGCTACGGGAATCGCTTTAATCAATACGCAACTACTCTTAGAGGCAGGCAACTTCCTAGTCCTTTCATGTGTGTTTTTCTTAGCTTCCTCTAGGTTGTGATTTTGAACAATGTGTTGATGCAAATAATGTTCTAAAAATGTTATTTATATCTTTCGATTACTTCACGTTTTGAGGATGACAAAATGTGAAATCACGTTACGTTAAAATTAACGTAAACAAGTTTTTAATCGAAAGATCCCGTTTCCACACAAATCACTCTAGAACAAAGTTATAACTTAAACTAGTGATTAAAGAAGTGAATTCATGTTTTGCAAATTCACATTTTAAATGGAACAAAACATTTTTCAAAAATACACATGACAAATTATTTTTGAAATATTAAGAAATGTTTTAATGGAAAAATTAGTTTGAAATTCATAACAGCTATTTTCCCCCCCAAAATCAGCTCCAACCTTCCCCAAATAAGTTTTCACCAGAAAAGACAAAATTTGGAGCGTCTTTGTCTGGCACGGTTCCACTAAATTTAGTGGAGCCGTATGGTATTTAATGGAGCCGTCCATAAAGATTTTTCTGTAAACGTTCAGATTTTTTTGCATACAAATACCAACCCCTTTCACAGTTTTAGGCACCCTTTACACACAGAAAAATAACCTAGCTTAATCCTCTCACACCTTTCACTTCTTTAGTTCATTTAGATTAGTTTTTCTTTGTTTCAAAAGTGATCCAATCATCCATCAAGAGATCCTCTTCATCCCTCTTGATTAGCAAGAGAAGAACACAAGTATCCTTGAAGATACAAAGTGTTGTGATTCCTCTTCCAAGTGCAAGAGAAGAACTCAAGGTATCATAGAAGATACAAGAATTATAGTTGTTAGGTTCTTGTAAGATTTGTTACAATCTTGTTGTATCATTGGATACATCAAGCTTATCTTTCTTGTGTGTGAGTGAGAGTGAAGATCAAGTGTGATCTTATAGAGATAGTGAACATCTCTTAAAGCCATTGGGCTTGTGTGTTTGATCAAGAAGATCAAGGGTCATTAGGATAGTGCTAGGATAGCGAGTGTTGATTGTAGTGATCGTGTTGAGATCTTGGTGATCTCTTGTAGCTATTGGGCTTGAGTGTTTGGTCACGTGGACCTTGGTAGATTGGTGCTAGCTAAGATTAGCACTCGACATCTAGCTTAGTGTCGGAAATAGGATAAGCAACGTGTACGGTTTTCTCCGCCTGAAGGGAGGTTGTTGATATAGTGTTTAAAAACTCTCGAGTGTGGTACTCGGGGAGTGAAGTTGGGCGAAGAAGAGCTTCGTAGCCGAACCATTTAAAATCCTTTGTCCCGGTTCTATCTTTCCAACTCTACTCTTTACTTTCATTATTTAATATTAGTTAGATTTGTGTTTAGTTCATATTGGTGTTGATTGATTACACACAAAGTTAGAATCAAAGTTTCCAATAGCAAACTTTTAAAACAAGACATTTTTTAAAAGGAAATTAAAAACCGGTAAAACTATTCAACCCCCCCCCCCTCTAGTTTCCCATAATTGGTACCAGAGCCACGTCAGTCAAAGTTTTTAAAATATATTGTATTTTAAAACTTGAATCGATCAATGGATTCTGACAAATATCTAGAAGGGCAATCTATGCAAAGACCACCACTTTTCGAAACCGATTGTTTTATATATTGGAAAACAAGATTCGAAACGTATGTGAAATCAAAAGACATTGATCTTTGGCATGTTATTACCGAGTGTGACTTTCAACCGATTCAATTTAATTCAATAACTAAAAAGGATGAAATTGTTTCATATGACAAACAAAGTGATGAACTAAAAAGAAAATTAGCCAAAAATAATGAGGCTAAAATGATGATCTATAATGCTTTGCCTAAAAAGGAATTCGAAAGAATTTTCATGTGTAATACGGAAAAAAATATTTGGAAAACTTTGTTAGTCACTCACCAAGGTAATAACCAAGTCAAAGAGCACAAGATTGATCTTCTTGTTCAACAATATGAACAATTTTCCATTTCGGAAGATGAGTCAATAGATAATGCTTTTGCTAGATTTAATACTATTATCACTAGTCTTAAAGCTCTTGATGAAGGTTATTCTAGCAAGAATGATGTTAAGAAGTTCCTCCGTGCTCTACATCCTAAGTGGAGAGCAAAGGTCACCGCCATAGAAGAGTCAAAGGACTTAGCGGCATTGTCACTCGATGAACTTATAGGAAACTTGAAAGTTCACGAGATGGTAATTAAGAAAGACTCCGATATAGTCAAAGGCAAAATTGAGAGAGTTAGATCTCTAGCTTTGAAAGCCAAGAAGGAGTCTAGTAAGGAGGAATGCTCAAGTTCCGATAGTGAAGATGAGGAATACGCACTAGCCGTTAGAAACTTTAGGAAGTTCTTTAGGAGAAGAGGTAGGTTCGTTAGGCAACCTCGTGATGAAAAGAGAACATCACAAAAGAACCATGTAAAAAAGAAAGGGACAAGTGATAGAAGTTGCTTCAGATGTGGAGATCCAAATCACTTCATAGGAGAGTGCCCTAAACCACCAAAGTCCAACAACCAAAGAGCCTTTGTAGGAGGTTCTTGGAGTGATAGCGGTGAAGAAGAAGAGAAGAAGCTTAACGATGAAACATGCCTAATGGCACAAGCTTCTAACGAGGTACATTCCGACTCTTCTTATTATAGTGATGACAATTCGTCAATAGATGATAGTAGATTGCATGACGAATACAATAAACTGTGCGTAGTTAGTACCAAGATTTTAGGAAGAAACACTAAATTAAAATTAAAACTACGTGAACTAGAACTACAAGTTGTAGAACTAAAAGATCAAGTCAAAAGACTTGAGAGAAACAAAGAAGTAGACTTAGGATGCGGGTCATGTATAAGTCTTCAAGTAGAAAATGAGAAACTTAAAGAAAATGCTTTAAGAATCATTAAGTTTAATGAAGTAACTAAAACACTTAATGATATACTTGAAAACATTAGGAATAGTGAACATGACCTTGCAGGTTTAGGATTTGACCCAAATCAGGGTTCTACAAGTGGCACTAAACAAGTAAAATTTGTATTGCCTGAATTGTCAAAGTCTGAAGGTGGCGGCACCATTAAAGGTACAGACGAAACCACTAAATTTAGTGGTACTGTGGTACCGTCTGGGGCTGAGGACAAAATTGGGTCAATTCTGAAAAGTAACTTAAGCCCTAAACCGAGTAACATAGTTGGAAATAGTACTAGAGTGTCTACTCCAAGAAAAGAGGAGGTCAAAGGCTTTTACAAACCATTGTCATCTCCCGAACATGGTTTTGTAAAGCGTGACACTAGGTCAACTACTCCTCCACCTAGAAAAAAGAATTCTCCCAAACCTCGGTCTAGAACTCCTCTGCCGAGAGGTAACTTTAGAAGACAAAATCATCCAAGTAACTTTCCCGTAACTTGGAATGATAGTTCACCTCAAAGTTACTTCCCATGGGAAATGTGTCCTCCATTTTCACATCCTAAACTAACGCAAGAAATGTTTAGGATGTTTATCTCTAACAACTATGGACCCATGAAATATTGGGGACCAAATGTTTGAACTTCTATTTTGCTAGGAAAACAATACTGTAAATAAAGTTTGGAAGTTTAATTAATGGAGTATGATTTGTGATCAAACAAATCTTGTGACACATTGGTCAAGTCGAGTCTCGTGTGCTTAACATTCAACAAAGGTACTTTAGTCTTCTATGTTTTAAAGGAAACACCTCAAGTCTAGGTACGCTTCTTTAAAACACCCTTTGTTGGTAGAAATGCTAAGTGCGTAGTAGTGATTAGATTATAACATAGTAGGCACTGTCATAATGAAACAAAGATTCACAATTCATCATAACGAACTCAACTTGTCCAGAAATGTACGATGATCGCTTCAAGATCATGCGTGACAAGTTTGAAACGAAAATGATGAGTGAATTAAGTTTCCTCCCTTGCCCGTAGATAATTTTGCCCAATGAAAGTATCCTCATATACTCTTGTATACTATACTTATCATATATAAACTTATATATATATATATATATATATATATATATATATATATATATATATATATATATATATATATACAAGACACTAACGCCCATATCCACAAATACGAATCTCACAAGAGACGATGAAGGTGAGAGAGTGGATATCACTAAGTTGTGGGCATAATAGGTAAATTAATTTACCTAACGGCAAGTAGGTCCATTATCATGGATAGTGTTGGCTTTGTGCCCACTGGTAAAAAGCATCCCAAAACTTCTTACATCAAAGTTTTTAATGTATCATACGATACATTAAAGATACTACACACTTGAGATTACGATATCTCAAGGAGACGGTTGTAGAAAATGTTTCTATACCAACTCTGATAATGCGAGAGTTGATGTGGATTGAGACATAAAGAGTAATGTTTGTACCTTCATAGGTTAGTTAACAAACTTCTTGGTTCCCCAAGAAACAAACTACTCTTGTTGTCTCCACGACCGAAGCCGAGTACGTAAGCGCCGGAAAGGCATGACAACAAACAATATAGATGAGACAACCCCATATGAAGAGTAGCAGTCAAGATGCCATTAGACTTGACCGGGAACCCTGTAGTTTGCTCATGAGCGAAGCTTGTCGAAGTACGTCATCTCCCCACGGAAAGGCATCTCCTCCATCACGATAACGTCCAAAGAGAAATCTCTTCCTTGAAAAGTATCTCTTATAAGACAACATCGTCAAACACCTTAACCTTACATTCTCGTCACATGACTTCTTAATATTTCATTAGAAACATTAATGTCATCTCTCACGTCTCATCATATGACTTCTCAAGTCATTCCACACATCCCGCTCATGACTATTTCAATATTTCTATGGAAATATTAAAGTCATCCCTCACGTCATACCTTATAACCTCTCATCCCCTCTTCGACCTCTCAAAAGTTTCACGGGAAACACTGAAGTCATCTTTCTCACTCGTCACATGATTTTTTCTAATTCTAAGTCATTCCCCTTCAACCCGTCACATGACTTCTTGAATATTTCATGGGAAATATTAAGTCATTCCTTGCGTCTCATACTCCGACTAATTAAATATTTCATGGGAAATATTATAGTCATCATCCAAAACACAACTCCTAACTTCTATTTATTTCACGGAAAATACTAGAAGTCAATCCTCATTGATGAACTCAAATAAGTACATTTTATTACCATCATTTATCCTATTAATTTGACTTGTTTTACTATATTATGTATGAGGATTGATACTTAATCGTTTACTTTTGTAATTCTCAGTTGAAAACAAGCATTTGGTGAAACTTGGCGATTTTGGACTAATTATGGAGCAAAACATGCATGAAGTGAAGAGTCTACTGAAATGGACAAGATCAAGTCTAATCTGCTCCAGATGCGCCGCATCTCACTCATTACATGCGCCGCATCACTATCAAGATCTCACCAGATACGATCCAAGATACAAGAGGACATGCGCCGCATCCAAAGATGAAGATAGGCCGCATCTTCTGGCGGTGTACGAATATTCCTGAATATTATAATCTTGGACCCCACGCGAAGTTAAGTACATGCGCCGCATCTACTTACAAGATGCGCCGCATCTCACCCTCAGACAGAAACTATAAATACCCCAAGACCAGACGAATTTCGTACGACGAGGAGATATATTAGAACCGAAGACCGAAGGACAGAAACCTAGGACGAATTCAGTCAAGGTAGCAGCACAAGACACACCCAAATCAAAGATACAAGAGCTGTAAGAAGGTGCTGCATATGTTTAATTCATTAAGTAGTTTTGTTCTATTGTGTTAGTAAACTTTAATTCATCAAGATTGGTGGCTTGTGTAACGTGACAACGGAAAGGTTGCACTCCCTTAAAACTGCTTTCTCATTAATTAAAGTTTATATGTTGATGTCATTGGTGACTTTTATTAGTGCATTGATAACCTCTGTGTCTAGCTGAGCGTTGATCGGGTCGCCATGCCTCTGCCCTCGCCTGTTTATTAGATGCCTATGTATTCTATGGTCTGTAGAAAAGTAGGAGAAAGATAAACGGGATAGTCATAAGTAATCATTAAGGGTTTACTCGCCAATAAGATTAGAACCAACGAGAAAGGACTTAATCTTGGTGCGTTGCATCGAACTATACACTTCATATAACACTAGCAATAAAACAAGTGACAAACTACTTATCATAAGGACAGCCCTCTTATTGTCTCGAGTATTTATCTGTGTACGTGTGTGCTACTTGCTGATTCGTGCCTATTGGTTTAAGTTTATTATTTAATTGCAAACAAATCGTGCCAGTCTCTCAGGCTGAACCCCCTTGCGTTAGACTAGATTGTATAGCTAACTTAATTTATTAAAATACTGATTAGAATAACTAGATAATACGTTCCACTCTTAGTGATCGACACTCTACTTACCATTATATTCATGCTGACCGGGTACATTGCTCGTTAGGTGTGTGTGTTATTGATAAGTCGGCTAAATATAAATTTAAAACTTGAGTAGGCATTAAAACTGCTAAACCGCAACGACACACGCAGCAACATCAAGTTTTTGGCGCCGTTGCCGGGGAGTGAATTGTTATTATCTGTTAATTTGATTAGTATTTTAATTAGGTTTTTAATTTTTTATCTAACCGCTAATTTTGTTGTGTATTAGTTTAATTTGCATTCATTGTACTATTTTGCATATTTTCTGTTTTTGTGTGCTTTTTGTTTGCTGTTATTTGTGTTTATTTTTGTGTTTTTTATTTGTTTTTATTTTTCGTATTTTTTGTGTGTTCTGCTATCGTTGTACTGAGCTAAATCGAACGATACGGCGCATCTGATTTTTCAGATACGGCGTATTGCGTTCAATTTTTATAAAATACAACGCGTTTAATTAATTCGATACGACGCATCTTTTCCCCAAGATACGGCGTATCTGTTTTTAATAAGAAAATTTTTCTAAGCGACAAAGTGATACGACGCATCTTTTCCCCAAGATACGGCGTATCTGTTTTTAATAAATTTTTTTCTAAACGTTAACGCGATACGACGCATCTGCTCTAGCAGATACGGCGTATCTATTATCTTATTTAAAAACAGTTTGCGAATTATTAAACAGATACGGCGTATCGATTTTTATCGATACGGCGCATCTTCTGAATCAAAAATCTTATATTTTGAAACGTAACGAAGATACGGCGCATTAGCTTTTGTTAATACGACGCATTTAATTTTTATAAGTATATCGATTTTTGATAAATAAAACAGATACGGCGCATTCTGATTTCTAAAGCGGCGTATCTATCTTCTGAATAAAGTCTGATTTAATTTTAACGATTATAAGATACGGCGTATCCAACTTTTTGGATACGGCGTATCGTCTGCAGATATCAGCTATTTGTATTCATATATCCGTTTCTATATTCATTAATTTCTCTTCTAGCGAACAAATCCTACTGATGATTTTACCTTTGATGACAGATTTTGCTATGGAAGACATGTCAGTTAACGGATATCTTGCTAAGGAATGCTTGTTTTCAGATTCATTCAATGTGCTCATGATCGATGCAGATTTATTCTCCTGGGAGACCCCTCTTGAAGCTGCTTTTAAGGAATTCATGCGTTTATGCAACATTGACAAAGGGGTATTCTCTTATGATGTATTTGTGAGGTACACTGGAGAAGAATTGTCGCTCTTATGGCCTATCATTGAATCCAAAGGATTGAACTGGACTACTATCGAAGAAGATGATGGGAAATTCTATCTTGCATACATGGACTCGAGCAACAAAAGCTGTGGTGGAGGCAATACCCAAATCTCTTACATGCCTTATTCCGAACAGTACTGGGGATTAAATGAGAACTATCTGGACAATGATGGAATTTATGCTTTGGCGGAGTTACTATTTCATGGTAAGTTGGTACGATTGATTGATCTCTCCCTCAATGATTGGCTAGAACTCAAATATGGTAGTCCGGAATTCGCCCCTGCAAATGAAGTCAAGCAGATTATGACTTCATGGTTGACGCGAAGTTTTAAGAAGCAATTTAATGAGTTCATGGAGATAAGGAGGAATATGATTGGAAAAGCTTGCTTTGACGTTAACCACGATCCTAACGATGTTGATTTTTCAGAGTGGTTGGCTAGTAAGTTTAATAACCATAAGAGTATGGATCGAGCTACTAAGGATGCATTATGGGTATATTGGATGAGAGGAGAAGATGAAGAAGTAGAAAGCAATTATGGGTCGTCACTCCATGATTCAACAATCAATGAAGGCATTGAAGAGTTATTCAGAATAGACATTGATGTGTTCGATTATGAGACACCCTTGTGCAAGCAGTTCAAGGAATTTAACTACCTTCTTCAAGTCGACGATGATGTGCTAACTGGAGATCTACCAGGATTTAAGACTTATGATGATTTCAAAAACACCTGGTGCTACGAATGGAATGACCAAGTACCATGGGTTTGGGATAAACCATGGGATGTTGAGCACATTAATCACACTTGTACACCCTTCGTTTTCAAGGACGGGAGTAGTGTTTGGCCGACCTGTGATTATAAAAGTGACGGAACCTGTAATGGGGGAAGTATAATTGGGATGAAACGGGTTGGAAACGATGTAACCTTTGAAGATTATGAGTGGTACGATAATGTTGAAGACTGCCCACAAAAAGCGGAGGCTTTGCAAGAAAAGGGTAGAATTGAACGCTTGAAAGGACTTAAGGGAACATCGGATACTACTTTCTGGGAATGGGTGCATAAACAATTTGATGATTTCACGAAGCTTAGTCGACGGTTACAATATGATTTGGAAAAAGAATGGGAGGCGATTCAAGACAATAAGTCATTAATTGATGAACTAGATGACTATTTGATTAAGGATCCTTATTTCGAGTTTGTTGATAAAGACGAGGAAGCATTCACCAAAAGAAAGTGTCAACTACTAGGGATCCCTTATAATGAGCCACCCGTGATTATTTCTGAAAAATTTAAAATCATCAAATATTCTTTAGGTCCAGATGAAGAGTATGCTGCGGCGAAGACAAAGAGTTATATAAGATTAAGCCGAACGGAAGAAAACGTCGCAGAGCTATACGGGAACATCTTTCGGATGAAGGAAGAAGGATGGACCGTGACAAGGACTAGATGAAGAGCTGAACGTGAGTCTAACTTGAAGACTCTGGAATAAAGACAAGTGCTTACCGGGAGACAACCCGGATTTATCTTTTTACTATTCTGTTTTTGTGTCGAGTCAGTCAGGCCGCCGAGGATACAGCGCATCTCAATCCTGAGATGCGACGCATCTCCTGCAATGGTCATATCTTACTTTATTTTATTTTTCTGCATTTTTATTTTCGTACTTAAAACTTTTTATCAGTTTATTTTAATGCGGCGCATCCCTGGTTAAGGATGCGGCGCATCTTTGATTCTGATCCGTAATTATTCCAGGCTCGGTACGGCGTATCTTCTTCCATAAGATACGGCGCATCGACTGACCTGATGATTTTCATTTTTAATTTTTATGTTTTTTTTTTACCTAACTACTAATGTGTTATGCAAGTTTGAACCTTTCTTACCTTAGGTGTGTTTTGAAGCCTTGGTGGTATTATAGATTCCTGCATTTCCTGTGGATTCATGAATATGAAGCTTAAACGTTCTAATCCACAAGAAAGATGATTTTTGCTCTAATACTAATGGAGGATCATACCGAGCAAATCTCAGGGGTGTTTTTTCTGTTCTAATTCTTTTATTTTCCAGTTTTTAACCTTTTATACAAACAACGAGGACGTTGTTTAACTTAAGTGGGGGGATTGGAGAATTAGAACACTTAACACTTACTTGTCCTAAACTTTTCAAAATATGCTTAAAATGTGCTTAATATATCAAAATTTAAATTTTTTTAGCATGTTTTTGTTTAAAGTCTAAGTTGCATAGCTGCACACATGACGTTATTTTCAAAAATTGTGATTTTTTTTTTAAATTCACAAATCTATGAGTGTGCCGGTGACTTGTAAACTTTAGAACTTGGCTTGTATACTATTCGAGACCACCATAATGAGTATTATTTATATAATTGGAATGACTTGTCTAAATTGGTAAATTTCTAGGATTACACCCAAATAGCCTATTATATGTTATGTGTTATTAGCTAACTACACTGGTTAGTTAACCCCCGTATAACCCTTTGTTACTCTCATTTTTAGAGTAAGATACCCCTAGAAAAACACTCAGAGCCATTCCTTTCGTTTCTTACACCTATGTTTAAAATGTTTCGTTACACCCTTACACCTTAGCCTACCCTGTAGATTAGAATCCGTGGTTGGTTAATTGCTATAGGGAAAGTGTGTTTCCTTACATTACCTGTGTTCACGTGCGTAATTCATTATCTATGGTTAGGTCGGGAAATTGCACAATGCAATTGGAGTGAAAGTAAATATTGTATATTTTTGAGTTTATTTTTCGTGTGTTTACTACTTTCACTATTACCGTTATTTCTGAAGTCATGAAAAGTATGAAAAAATTATCCAGAATTATCATTATAGTGATGTGGTGAAATTTTACACATCTATGTTTATGTTATCAAAAAAAAAAAAAAAAAAAAAAAAAAAAAAAAAAAAAAAAAAAAAAAAATCGAAAAAAATGAGAAAAGAAAAATAAAAAGAAAAGTTGGATGTTTGATTAAACCAACGATGTAAAGTTATGTAAGTGGTCGATATCACCACTAGTTATTGTACTACATATCTATGATTGAATGGGAGTTGGCAGTTATGGGAACGTCAACTAAGGTTTATTCTTTGATTAAGATCTTGTTGAGTATAATTCGTGTCTACCTAAAGCGTGTGTTTCAAGTGTTAAAGCGTGAGTTGTTCAATGATATGAGTCTTTTCATGGGATGGTTGGGATAGTGATTAACCACACTTAGGATTTTAATTTATTTGTTTTGTTTGTTATTTTTATTTTTACACCAATTTATATACCAAAAATTATCCATACCCTATTATTCTTTATCCAACCAAACCTTTGATTTATTGAGATTAGGGATTTGAGCAATCTTAAGTATCGTAGTCGTGGATTCGGCTATGTATTTATGATTTTGTCGCCCTTTTTGATATATTATTATTGGTGAAAGTTTGGACCTATCTTTAGCCTATTCGAGTTAAGGATTTGAGCAATTGCAAGTATCGTGTTCGTGGATTCGATCATGTATTTGTGATTTTGTCGCCTTTTCTGGAATTTGAGATCGATAGTGAATAAGAATAATTAACCCTTAAGCCTAAAAACCCTTTTTACCGCTTTAGACTTGTTATTCCTTAGCTTTAGTGGTGGAGATGTGTATACTTGCCAAGCTTATGATAGAATATTCATCACGACTGGACAGTTAAACGATTAGATTTGCTTTTATCAGATTATTTTATTTTACTTCTAATTCGTTAAGTGTTTAGTTGTGTGATTATGATAAAACGAATACATGCTTAATATAAAAATACATCCTAATGTCTTTTAGGATACATTTTCATAAGTTTTAATCTAAGGTTTACTTGGGGACAAGTAAAGTTCAAGTGGGGGGATATTTGATGAACTCAAATAAGTACATTTTATTACCATCATTTATCCTATTAATTTGACTTGTTTTACTATATTATGTATGAGGATTGATACTTAATCGTTTACTTTTGTAATTCTCAGTTGAAAACAAGCATTTGGTGAAACTTGGCGATTTTGGACTAATTATGGAGCAAAACATGCATGAAGTGAAGAGTCTACTGAAATGGACAAGATCAAGTCTAATCTGCTCCAGATGCGCCGCATCTCACTCATTACATGCGCCGCATCACTATCAAGATCTCACCAGATACGATCCAAGATACAAGAGGACATGCGCCGCATCCAAAGATGAAGATACGCCGCATCTTCTGGCGGTGTACGAATATTCCTGAATATTATAATCTTGGACCCCATGCGAAGTTAAGTACATGCGCCGCATCTACTTACAAGATGCGCCGCATCTCACCCTCAGACAGAAACTATAAATACCCCAAGACCAGACGAATTACGTACGACGAGGAGATATATTAGAACCGAAGACCGAAGGACAAAAACCTAGGACGAATTCAGTCAAGGTAGCAGCACAAGACACACACAAATCAAAGATACAAGAGCTGTAAGAAGGTGCTGCATATGTTTAATTCATTAAGTAGTTTTGTTTTATTGTGTTAGTAAACTTTAATTCATCAAGATTGGTGGCTTGTGTAACGTGACAACGGAAAGGTTGCACTCCCTTAAAACTGCTTTCTCATTAATTAAAGTTTATATGTTGATGTCATTGGTGACTTTTATTAGTGCATTGATAACCTCTGTGTCTAGCTGAGCGTTGATTGGGTCGCCATGCCTCTGCCCTCGCCTGTTTATTAGATGCCTATGTATTCTATGGTCTGTAGAAAAGTAGGAGAAAGATAAACGGGATAGTCATAAGTAATCATTAAGGGTTTACTCGCCGATAAGATTAGAACCAACGAGAAAGGACTTAATCTCGGTGCGTTGCATCGAACTATACACCTCATATAACACTAGCAATAAAACAAGTGACAAACTACTTATCATAAGGACAGCCCTCTTATTGTCTCGAGTATTTATCTGTGTACGTGTGTGCTACTTGCTGATTCGTGCCTATTGGTTTAAGTTTATTATTTAATTGCAAACAAATCGTGCCAGTCTCTCAGGCTGAACCCCCTTGCGTTAGACTAGATTGTATAGCTAACTTAATTTATTAAAATACTGATTAGAATAACTAGATAATACGTTCCACTCTTAGTGATCGACACTCTACTTACCATTATAAATTTATACTGACCGGGTACACTGCTCGTTAGGTGTGTGTGTTATTGATAAGTCGGCTAAATATAAATTTAAAACTTGAGTAGGCATTAAAACTGCTAAACCGCAACGACACACGCAGCAACATCACTCATCCAATGACAACTTAGTCAATTTCCTTGGAAAAACTAAGGTCATTTCTGGTCATCCTGTCTAATCGTTTTCGTCAAAAAGGTTATTAGGTATAAACTTTCTCGTCGTGTCAAAAATTATTACTAAATAAGTAAGATTAATCAGCCAAAAATCAAAACAGAAGAAAAATTGGACCATCAGACATACGGCTCCACTAAAGAGCCACGGCTCCACTAATGTTTGGTGGAACTGTGGAGCCGTGCATCTGAAAAACGCGCCCATTCTCTTTTCTTCTGCACAGATTTTCCAAACACTCAAAACCTGTTCCACTTGCTTTCAAAACTGAACCATAACACCATAATTCAATTGAACTTTTGCTAATCAAGATTGAGGCATTGAAATCAACAAATCCTAACCACAACATCATCAATTGTAAGTAATTCATTCTTAATTTCTTTTATTTTGAGTCTAGGGTTTGTTCTTGAGTATAAATCCGAATTGGGGATTTTCAAAATTAGTTAAACCCTTGTGAAATTAAGACTAGGATTAGACAATGTAGCATTCACATGATTCCCTAAACCTAGGATTTCCAAAAACCCATTTTTGTTGCAAAACCTAATCCGAAATTAATCACTAAATTCGGATTATGATTGATTATTTGTAGTGGAATCATGTTTAGGATGATTAAAATTAGATAGGAACATTTTGCATTAAAGCTTTTCGAACTTAAGCTTTTTGGCGCCACGATGAGTCGTTTGCCAAACACCCCTATTCGAAAATTCTTTGAAAAACTTCACAAGTCTAGGATCATGAAACCTTTTTCATGCATTGTTGATGCAAATTAAAATGTTTTTTTTTTTTTTTTTTTTTTTTTTTTTTTTGCATGCATACATGAACTTCCAAATACGAGTCGAAGTACATATTTAATATGTATTGTCCGACATATTTGATTGAGCAAAAGTGAAGTTAGGAACGTTTGGGTAATCTCATAGGTTTCATTTTTAGAGTCGAGATTACGCACCTCTACATTTTTTGCATTTAGGCACACACATTAGAAATGAAACTATTAAAATGCAACTGATTGACATATACAAAATTTTGTTTTTGTAGGTAATAATGCCTCGAAATGATTATCAACTAACCCGACATTACATCAATGAAACACTTGCAAACTCAAACATTTCTGATGAACAAAAGGTCTATTTTGCCAAAGTGAGAACTCGATACATACACGAAGGGCGTGTAGTCGATCCACTTTATGTCATGTCAGACAGAGTCAGTGCTTGTTTTCCTTTGATTCAGTTCGATTGTTTATACACAATAAACGATCAAATCTGTCCACTTTTCGTTCTCGAGTTTTACAGTCGTGTCCGTACCTACACTGACTCTGACGGAAACGTCTTTCTTGACTTTTGGATTCAAAACCAAAATATCACCCTGTCTGTTACTCAGATTGGTGAAATTCTTGGTGTTCCCTCAGATGGTCAGTGTGCTTACACCAACGACCATTCTCTAGAGTCTCTTTACTACAATGTTGAGATCGAAGGTGCCTATAGTACCCAAATTCCCGACATTGAAGTAATCAAACAAATAATCCAAACTCCTCGAGTCGCCAACACGTACCAAAAACGTAACGGCTCCGTTGTCTTTCTCAACCCATCCAAAATCTACCTCAGGGAACTTCGTTTCGATCTTAGAAGTTGGGAACTTCTTCTATGTGAAAATGTGTTAAGCCTTGGAGGCAACCGTGATCACGTATCGGCAAGTCTTGCCCTTATGCTCTACTGTCTTTGTATCAAGGAACCATTCAACCTCGCATACTACATGGTCAAACGGATGGCCAACATTCATCGTCGGTCCGATGAGCTCATGCCATACGGCATGTTGCTTACTCGTTTGTTCAGGTGGGTTATGGAACATTTCCCACATCTTCAAAGTGTCGACTATGTCCTAGTCAATCGGGTTATGCACCCACTTGGTGGACCACAACGTCGCACAAGGCAACGTAAGGACAAGGGGTCCAAATGTGGTCGTAAATCCACATCCGACATTCCTCACTCGTCTTCCTCCTTCACTCACGAATCATCATCTCAACCTATGGATGAGGACGATGATGAAGTGGACGAAGAAGGAACGTCTAGTGCTCAAATCCCTTCTCCCGACACCTACTTTCGTAACCTTGACACCTCGTCATTCCAACCAACCACCGACCTTGAATTTGGTGATGTCAACCTACCCAACCTAATGAGGAGACAAACAACAATGTATAATCGACAAGTCTCTATGCATGAGCAAACTGTCAGGGGTTTCAAGTCTATTGGGAAGGAGCTAAAAGGACTTGGGAGCAAGCTGAAGAAGTTGGGGAAGAGAAAGGATTAAATGGAAGTATTTTAAGTAGTATTATTAATATAAGTATCATGATTAAAATACTACTTATGGTTTATGACATTGTTCCTAAAACATTAACTAGTTTGGTGTTTTCTTTTAACTCTTGAAATTTTTTTATTATTGATTAATCTTGATGATTGGTTTATCTTGCCTAGTTCATGCATGATTAGCTTATTTTATTACATGCACTAGATGTTAAAAATTGCTTGAATTTATGCATGCTTGATAGATGCCTAAATACATAGATGATCACATGATCATGTTAGTTGCTAGTTGAAACTAGCTTTAGGAATTCTATGTGTTTAGTAGTTTGAGGCACTAAGATTTGCAGCCACTAGATTTCCCAAAAATTTCCCCATTTAGACTGCCTAAAACCTGCAGAACTGGAAAGAAGGCTACATGGAGGCCACGGCTCCGTTAAATAGGCCACGACTCCACTAAATTTAGTGGTGCCGTAGTACCTTTAACGGTACCGTGCCTTTGGAAGACGATTTACACTATTTCCTTCCACTTTTTAACTTCTTTTTCCAGAAAATCTGCCAACATAACCTGATTCCCATACACCCAAATCCGCAAATTCAACATCCTTTTCAACCTTGCATGCTTTTTATTTGGCTATTTAAGCTAACATCATGCATTGCCATACTTACACCCATCCTTACACCTTCACACTCACCATACAACCATCATGGGATCAAGAGTTTTTAAGAAACCAAGATTCTACATTAAACCCACAAATGAAACCAATAAAATTGATAAATGGAACAAGAATGCTCACCCACCACAAGCCTAACCAAACACCAAAGAGACAATTTTCATTGATCTCACCTTGGATGATGAAGATGATACACACACACCAAAACCTCAACCAAGTCATCATCCTCCTTCACTACACCTCATGCTCCATCCAAGGCAACATCAACCAAACCAACATCATCATCATCCACAACTATGAGAACCAACACACCTTTAACCTTCACCCCATCATCATCACCATCACCACAACCTTTGGGTCTCACACTAGCCCTATCACCTATATCACCTCTTGAACCAACCACCAACACATCATCCTCATCACCTTCCCTATCACCATCACCTCAACCCTTAATGGGTTATCCCATCCTTTATCCCCTACACACACACACCTTGAGTTGTGCTTGTTGTCACCACAACCAACTCCTTATCATGGGCCTTAGAGATGAAATGGGTCTTCAATTTTCCTACCTTGAACACCTCCTCACACCACCACAAGAACCCATCATCCTACCACCTCCACCACCACATAGCCCAACCAACTAAACATAGTTATGTTTAGTTTTCCCAATAAAAACTTAGGAACCCTTTTGATGATTGGAAGCAAATCTTGAAGCCTCATACTACTATTTATGTGTCTTCATGTTGTTTTATTTGCTTCATTGTTGTAGTCATACTTATGTATGACATTTATTTTATATTTATGAAATGGGCTTTTCATTTTGGCTACTTAGCATTTTTTTTGTTTGTTGTGAGTAGATTTGATATTTGTCAAATGTGCTACTTGTTAGATATAGTATATTTGTCATCTAACCTTGTTTTGTAGCATGAACCATTGCTCGATTCCTTTGTGTTCTCCAAATGAGGGGGAGTACACATCAAGGGGGAGCCTTCGTCACCTTTTTGATTAGACAAAAAGGGGGAGAAATGGGAGTAAACTCATTAAAAACTTGTTAAAACTAATTTTAACCTAAAATGAGTTTATGTTTTGTCATCATCAAAAAGGGGGAGATTGTTGATGCAAATAATGTTCTAAAAACATTATTTATATCTTTCGATTACTTCACTTTTTGAGGATGACAAAATGTGAAATCACGTTACGTTAAAATTAACGTAAACAAGTTTTTAATCGGAAGATCCCGTTTCCACACAAATCACTCTAGAACAAAGTTATAATTTGAACTAGTGATTAAAGAAGTGAATTCATGTTTTGAAAATTCACATTTTAAATAGAACAAAACATTTTTCAAAAATACACATGACAAATTATTTTTGAAATATTAAGAAATGTTTTAATGGAAAAATTAGTTTGAAATTCATAACAGCTATTTTCCCCCCCAAAATCAGCTCCAACCTTCCCCAAATAAGTTTTCACCAGAAAAGACAAAATTTGGAGCGTCTTTGTCTGGCACGGCTCCACGGTTCCACTAAATTTAGTGGAGCCGTATGGTATTTTACGGAGCCGTCCGTACAGATTTTTCTGTAAACGTTCAGATTTTTTTGCCTATAAATACCAACCCCTTTCACAGTTTTAGGCACCCTTTACACACAGAAAAATCCCCTAGCTTAATCCTATCACACCTTTCACTTTTTTAGTTCATTTAGATTATTATTTCTTTGTTTCAAGAGTGATCCAATCATCCATCAAGAGATCCTCTTCATCCCTCTTGATTAGCAAGAGAAGAACATAAGTATCCTTAAAGATACAAAGTGTTGTGATTCCTCTTCCAAGTGCAAGAGAAGAACTCAAGGTATCATAGAAGATACAAGAGTTATAGTTGTTAGGTTCTTGTAACATTTGTTACGATCTTGTTATATCATTGGATACATCAAGCTTATCTTTCTTGTGTGTGAGTGAGAGTGAAGATCAAGTGTGATCTTTTAGAGATAGTGAACATCCCTTAAAGCCATTGGGCTTGTGTGTTTGATCAAGAAGATCAAGGGTCATTAGGATAGTGCTAGGATAGTGAGTGTTGATTATAGTGATCGTGTTGAGATCTTGGTGATCACTTGTAGCTATTGGGCTTGAGTGTTTGGTCATGTGGACCTTGGTAGATTGGTGCTAGCTAAGATTAGCACTCGACATCTAGCTTAGTGTCGGAAATAGGATAAGCGACGTGTACGGTTTTCTCCGCCTGAAGGGAGGTTGTTGATATAGCGTTTAAAACTCTCAAGTATGGTACTCGGGGAGTGGAGTAAGGCGAAAAAGAGTTTCGTAGCCGAACCACTATAAATCCTTTGTCCCGGTTCGATCTTTCCAACTCTACTCTTTACTTTCATTATTTAGTATTAGTTAGATTTGTGTTTAGTTCATATTGGTGTTGATTGATTACACACAATGTTCGAATCAAAGTTTCCAATAGCAAACTTTTAAAACAAGACATTTTTTAAATAAAAATTAAAAACCGGTAAAACTATTCAACCCCCCTTCTAGTTTCCCACACAATGTTTTTATGTCTAACATGTTCTTTTGGTGTCACAAATGACACACACGTTGAACTGATCCTAGAAGAACTATATGCACTCATATGATGAGGTTTTACAAGCGTACATTCGTTTTCATTAGATCTAGGCTGTGAAGTGACTGGTTTTGGCAAAACTTGTTTTGCATCAACTTGGGAGGCAAACCTTGTTTTTGAAAATTTTGGTCGTTCAGATTTAAACGCAGTCGGTTGTCTAACAACTGATTGGTTTCTAAGTGGTGGTTTCCCCAAGATTGATGGTTTTGCAAACTTAGTGTTCACACCATTTCCTGTCAATTTTCTCAACTCGTTTTTCAACGATGCAATTGCAAAACCCTTTTCCTGAAGTTGAGCTTTGAATTCATCATTTTTGGCAATCAAAGAGGTTGTTTGCTCTACAGTCTTAGTTTTCGTTTCTTTGATTGTATCACACAGTTCTTTGCAATGAATTTTCAAATTCAGGATTCCTACATGGTTGGTTAGTTTGAAGACTTTCTTCCTTTTGTTGCATTGAGATTTCAAGTGAAATACAATGTTTTTCGAGTTGTAAAAATCTGTTTGAAAGTTCATCATAAACTTCTTTTTCAACCATATCATTTGATTTGAAAACCTCAGCAGTAAGCAAAGAACTTGACGTATCATCATGTTCAGCATCCTGATCAATTTCTCCCCCCTTATGACTCATATTTGTTGAATCAGAGGTGATATTGCTATCAGTCTTTTCCAACAGATATGTGTCATAAGTAGGTGTACTTTGATCAGTGTGCTGATGTTCAGTAGCAAGGACATTATGTTGAACAGTTAAATGTACATCAGTAAATGGCACTTGGTCATTTACTGGTCGAATATCAGCATCCACACCATGTGTGATATGAGTCACATAACTGCTACTTGCATCAAGCTTATCTGACTTTGTCCTTCTGCATTCTGTGACAACTGAACTAGCACCCAGTGCTTCACACGAATCAACCTTAATCTCTCTTGATTGCATCCGACTTTCATTCTTTAGTTGGTGTTGTGCTCTTTCCTCAATGTACTTCTCAACATTACCCATGTGTTGGAGTAATATTTCTGTGTACATGTTAACTTCAATCCCAGTGTAATCAGAAAAACACTTTTCTATCATTTGACTATCATAATCCCAAGTGTATTGTGATTTGATGAACAATTAAAGTTGTTTGTTGATCACCCAAAGAGCAGCCATAGATCCAATTTCATGAAATTCTTCTTTGTCAAGTTGTTGTTCTAATTGATCTAAGTTCAGGAACATAGTGCCTGTGAAGGTCTGAACATCTTGACCAAAAAATGATGCAAAAGCTCGTTCGAATCCTCCCATGGATTCAGGTCTTTCTGAGAGAACCTTGAGATGTGAGTGAAGTAGACGAAAACAGTCAATGCGACTTTCCTTTGCATTAGGCAACATTAGTGACTGAAGCACCTCTCTCTCTTTCGAATTTGAGCACGAAGATTCCGCATTAGTATTATCAGAATCACACACATTTATTTGTTGTCCAGAGTTGGAGATCTTTTGTTTATCATACGTGTCGTACAACTTGAGTACCTCAAATATGAAGGAATCTGAAGTAGTAGACACGATGTAAACGTGCAAAGGATTTTACAATTCTATTATTTAAACCGAGAAATAGATTCTTTCGCGGGATTTTACAAAAATCAAGAATAAACCGTGAAATGATAATGGTTACTTGAACGTGTTATGATTATGATTCGGTTTGGTTGAAATGAGTTTAAGTGATGAGGTAGACAAGTCACAGTGAATTTCAGACAACGCTCGTGTTTTGAAATCTGAATTTCAGACACAGTCTCGGGTTAACGAAGCACAATAAAAAACGTTGTCCAAAATTATATCTCAAACATGTTTATCCCAAAACAACCGAATTTTTTTTTCTTATGAAAAATAACCAAACTACATCAACAAAGTCGGCCTTGTGACAAGTAACACAACAATATTTAATCCCACAAGCATCTTAACCACTCGTCCTTGTGTTTAATCAGCCCAAACAATCAACAACAAAAAAAAAATTCATCCTTGTGTATAATCAGCCCAAACAAATCAGGCTCAATTTTGGCCCAAAGATGGATTCGGATCAAGCCCACACCCAATCTAATTTACCCTACTGATCTACACTATAAACCACCTTTTAATCCCACTCTTACCCTAAATGATTTAGAACCATAACCTTAATCTAAAAAAAAGAAACGCAGCCTTTTCTTCAACAGCTTATCTCAAATGATTTTAGTAGAAAAGTAGTGATCTCCACCTCCATCAACAGCTTATCTCATCAAATCGAACACACCCATGAACCCACTACCACAATCGAGCATTACGAGCCCCGATTTTATTGTACCTGCTTCGAAGAACACAAGAATGATGCTTATGTCATCAAGATCTTTTGATAAAGGTCTCGGGTAGGTCATGTGTTGTGAATTGTTTTCTTGTAGTTTCAACGGATCATAATAAGGACGAAACTCAAGGTTTTTGTTTCAAAAATTGATAGATCAATGATGGATTTAATTTCAAACAAAGATCTTTAAGAAGATTGGTAAGGAAGTTTGAACAACTCTGAGATCGACTTGATTGTTTCTTGTATGATATAAGATTAGGTTAATTTGTTAGATTTTGGTGGTTTTCTTTGTTGTTGTTATTTTCCTGAGATGAGCAGTATTTAAATTTTTTTTGTTGTAATTTCTAAAATGAGATTTGTAGTTGACGAATGAGATGGGTGGTGTTAAGATGTTGTTGTTGATTGTTGGTTGTACTGTGTATGCTTTGATTATGGATTGTATTTGGTTTTGTTATTGTAATGAGTTGTTGTTTTGGTTGTTTCGAATGGATTTGGATTTGATTAATCTGAATATTTTGCTTCTTCTTGTTATTGTAATTAGTTTGTTGTGTCGACTGAATTAGTGAGAGTCAAAACACAACATCAAACCGCAACACTAAGATTCAAATCGCTACTCCTTTTTGTCAAACTGCAATATCAGTCAACGCTCATCACAACAAACCGCAACACTCAATATCAGACCAGGCAAACCGCAAGTTTACAAAACTACAATATTGAATGACCAAACCGTTGGTTTCTTGGGTCAAAGTGCAACTGTCAAACCGCAGGTCACTTTCACTTGGTTTGTCTTCTTTCCAGTTTCAGCTATAATACAAACTGCAGTCCATAAAGTGAGCAAAACGCAACAAACTTTTTCACTTAAATGCAAACCGCTAGAGATAAGAGACAAGTCTCAAAAGATAGACTAGTAAATTTCACCCTTGTTGTCCTTTTTACCAGTTTAAGAAAAAAGCCAACTTGCAATGTACAGACCAGTCAAACCGCATCCACTTTTATATTTAAATAGCAGGAAAGAAGTAGCAAACCACTAACAAGAACAAGCCCAAACCGCTATGAAGAACGCACTTATGAATGTCAAAACGCAGGCAAGAACTAGACAAATCTCAACCAAGAAATGAGCCAAAAACCAGTCATCACTTTAACCACAAATACACCACTAAACAACAAGGAAGAAAAAGAAAAAACAAGAACAGAGATGAAATAATTGAGCTTAAGAGATATTAAAACACTATCAAGCTCAAAAGTGAGCAAACATCCCAAAACCACAAACTGTTAACACCTTGAGCAATTAATATTCGAACCCAAAAAAACTTTCATGAAACAATGTTTGAAACAATATTCAACCCCAATCCTTATGCTATAAAGCCTAACACTGATTTATATGATCAAAACAACACCTTATAGTTTAAGGCCCAAAGTTTAAATCAGTGACATATGAACTAATAAGAGTGGAATTTAAATCAGTAACATATGAACTAATAAGAGTGGTTCGAACAAAAGGTTAAATGACAAACTTTCTTGAGATGGTGTACGAACCAAAAATAAAAAATAGAGACCACAAATCCAAGCACACACTATCAATCGAACCTAACCATGGCTCTTGATACCAATTATAACATATGCATACTTGGATTTGAGTTAGATGAATTCTAGAGAGAGAGATAAATAAGAATGGGAGTTCTAGAGAAGATGAAAAAAACTTGGTGTTGAATGATTAGAATCTCCGACCCTCTCCCTAGGTGGAGAGGGGTATTTATACATACTAACATAGGTGCCCCTAGTGGGCTGTAGAGTGAGCTGATAGCGGGTAAAGACCCGACCCACTCCACAAATACTATAATAACTAAGCTAATATTACGTTAACTAATCTAATACTAATAAGTCTACGAGCTACATAAATGCTAAATAGATACTCGGGGTGACCGAGTCTTCACATGAATATTTATATTCCTATCAACAAGCATCACAAAAGTGTTGCTCATATTTTAATTTTGGTAAGTTTCTAACAAGATCTTTAGGTTATAGCTATTGAATAAGTCGCATATTGGCGTGCCCCAATCTTCGATGCCAAAGAGTCGAAGTATCATCTATTGAAGTTAGACAAAGTTTATCTTTAGGTGAGTTACCGATTTTCATTACGAAAAGACCATTTTTTCTAATCCCTTTACCTATGGTGATTTCATTTTTAAGTATTTTACTTCCGGTTTCACTAAATAAGACTTCACACTTTTTATCTACTATTTGACTAATACTTAATAGATCAAATCGTAGATTGTCTAAGTGACACACATCATTAATGGTTAGAGAGTTATGCGATATCGTACCTTTTCCAATGATCTTACTTTTACATTGCCAAACACTACGTTACCTCCATCACATGCCTTGTAGGAAGCAAAAAGACTTTTATTTCCCGTCATGTATCTTGTGCAACTGCTGTCTTTTATCCATTCATTTGGTTCTAGTTCAACCTTTAGACAAACCTTGTTAGAGTGTTTGGCCATGAGACAAATATCATATTTCTCCTCTTCACTTGGATACCATGTAACGAACGCCTTTTGCTCTCCACTAGAGTATCTGGGACAATCACTAATAAAGTGATTTGGATCACTGCATTTGAAACAGTTTCGGTCATCCTTTCCCCTCTTGTCATGCTTGAACTTTTGGAAGCCTTTCTTATCATCATAAGGTTGTTTTACAAACCTTTCTCATCTTCTAAAAACCTTTTTGAAGTCTCTTACGGTCATGGCATACTCTTCATCATCGCTATCCGATGATAAAGTGTCTTCGTCACTAGATTCCTTTTTAGCTTTTAGGGCTAGTGACTTGTACTTTTACTTCTCTTCTTTCGAGGAATGAAAGTCTTTTGCTAAAACAACTTCATAGACCTTGAGGTTGCCAATGAGTTCATTGAGAGAAAGTATTATCAAATCCTTTGATTCTTCTATTACCGTCACATTTGGTCTTCATTTTTCTGGAAGTGCTCTCAAGAATCTCATGAGACGATTACGCTTGGAAAAATATTCATCAAGTGCTATTAGTGAAGTAATAATAGTATTAAATTTTGCAAATGCATTATAAATACTTTCATCGTCCGATAATGAGTATTGCTCGTATTGTTGAACAAATAAATCAATTTTTTTGTTTTGCACTTGTTTGTTTCCTTGATGAGTAATCACTAAACAATTCCAAATATCTTTAACGGTTTTATGCATAAAAATTCTTTCATATTTCTTTTTAGGTAAATCATTTTATAAAACTATTTTTCCCTCGTTATTTTTAGAAAGCATTTTATTTTGTTCATCTTTTAGACACAAGGACCCGACCTCATTTTTGTCGGTAGAGATGCTCTGAAATACCGCCACATATTACGCATCAATAATAATATTCCAAAGATCAATATCTTTAGATTTCACAAATGTTTCAAATCTGTTTTTCCAATACATACCATTAGATTCAAATAGTGGTGGTCTTTGAATAGATTGCCCTTCTTTATAGTTTTCGAAATCCATTTGATCGAAAAAGTTTTAAAATATAATTTACTTAAAAAGATTTTAGAAAACCTGCTCTTGATGCCAATTGTAGAAAATTAGAATGGAGGTTGAATAGTTTTTACCGATTTAAATTTAGTTTATAAAACTTTTAGATTGATAGTATGTGAAACCTTTGGATGTTGAGATATAGATAATGCAAGCAAGTATAAAAAGAAATAAATACGAGAAGAGTAAAGAGAGTAAAAGGATAGAAGCGTGACATTATGGTTTATAGTGGTTCAGCTACAAGGACACCTTCCTTACCCTACTCCACTCCTCGAGTATCCAACTCGAGAGTTATTAAACACTATGTCAACAAGCTCCTTCAACCGGTGGAGAAACCTCACAACGTAGCTTACACTTTTTCTAGTACTAAGGTAAATACCAGGTCCTTTACACAGAAGAACCAATCTAGCACAACAACACAACTATCACAACTACTTCTAGAATACAAGAAGAAGTATCAACAAAGAGATAACTCAGTGGTCTTGAGGTGATGAAGAAGCCGAGCAAAATCTTCACTTGAAGAATGGATGACTCGTATGCAAGAGGTGTGATCTCATCTTGTAAGAAGAGCCTTGAGAAACACAAGAGAAAGAAAGCTACAAGAATGATCTTTAGATCTGAGGTTAGAGAAGCTTAGAATATAGAGAGAAGATATATCTAAGAGAGGTGAGAAATAAGGAAGAAATGGCTCACTATTTATAGGAAATTCTGAGTACTGTTAACCCCGATCCGGCGGATCCTCAACCAAAGGGATCCGGCCAGTGTAAAGCCAGGGATTCGACTATCTGGTAGCACTAATATGGATTTTCGGTTACAATTCCGGGTTTACGGTTATGGGTTAAGGTCCATGGGTCATGGTTTATGGGTTATGGACTACCCAACACATTTACATACATTTCATTTATTACAAGTAAATACATTTTTAACTAATGTAAGTAAATAGTAAAAGTAAATGTAATAACATATAATCTTTAGATTTATACTTTTAAATAATTTTATGATTGTTATCGATGAAACTTAAAGAGATCGAGAAATATTAATAATCATTTTTACGGTTTATTTTTATTAACACATGATATTTAGCATCAAATCAAATTACATGAAATAAAAGTGATGATTTATCATTAGTGGGAATCTGTTAAGTTTGTCGGTTATTTCCTTTATGAGATACAGACATGATGACGATTATTTGTATTATGATAAGTTATAAATTAATAGCCCCTCTTCATTGTTTGATTCGTGATTGATTTGATATGTTGGTAATATGCCAAGCGAAATTCTTTTTGGGTAAAGGGCCTTTCAGCCGGAAAAATAATATGCAAAGCAAAATTGATTTACGTTAATGTGGATTCTAGTTCTAGGTAATCCAAAGGAAGTATGGTTTGGATTGCACCACATTTAAGAATCACATTTCTTGTTAATTATGGTGAATCATGGGTTCATGTGATGATTCATGAAACTAAAAAAAGATTTCCACTTGGTTTTCTTGATATGTTAAGTGAAACCAGTCTTGATGCAAAAATGGAAAATATGCAACCCGTCGATTGAGTTAGTAGTAGGCTTGTCGATAAAGTTTCTACTGAAAGTGAACATAAGGCGCCATGTTTGTTGAAAATTATCAGACGGATTTATTTTGCATGAAATTGTTAATCAGGATAAACAAGGAATGTTTTAAAACTTTTTATATAACAAGGGCATCAAAATTTGATCAAATCATTTGTCCAAAGGCAAATGTGTAGATACATTCGGTGTATGAAATATGAATGGTCGATGTGTCATAATTTTATGTACGGATGTTATGTTACACAAGTGCTCTAGTCTTTGAATTAAGACCATGGTTGAAGCTTGCTTCTTCTCCAGAGTCTTCTTGGTCATCAAAACGACCTGTCCTTAATAGAACCGATCTTATTCTATGAACAATCAGGATATTTATGGTTTAGATTGCAACCAAAATCCTTAACGATTATAAGGATAAATTGATGTGTGTTAGATTAGTGATCAAGAAGAATATACATCTGTAAGTATTGGATTATATACTTGGTGTGGATGTAATTTCTCGGATCAAAGGAGTATATCATACAACTTAGAGTATTCGGCATAATAACTCAAGTTATGAATTAACACCGTGTCATATCAGCTTTAACATTTCAATATTAACACAAAAAAACACCCTTTAGAGCACTGGGTATGGTAACCATGGAGGTGAGTTATACCATAACTTGGCCTGCGTTAAGGCTGAGTTACCACACCGTCTTCATGAGTAATGGAGCTACATTAATGGCTGCGTTGCCATTGAAATGCAGCGTTAAGCTTACATGAATAAAAAAATTGTATGCTTGAGTTATGATAAGGGGTATTTTTTAAAGAAAAGTGAGGCCCAAAATGATGTGTTATGGTTAAGTTATGATAAAGGGTGTTTTTTTTTTTTTTTTTTTTTTTTTTTTTTTTTAGTTAAGGTTGAAATGTTAATGCTGATGTGGCGCTGACGTGGCGCTGAGTGAAGTTATAACTCGAGGTTATTGCACCTGTTGCTCTTAGACCATTGGTGTGGTGGGCAAGCAAAACTAGTATTTATGGGCACCATAGTGTGCCACATCACTATAACAAACTCTCTTCTATAACCGTCCCTTATCACAACTAACCACAACTTACTCATTTGGGTCACACCACTTTCTATTTTATTTTTTTTCTTCAATTTTGCAATGAGTAAATTGCAAAAATCATCCTTGCGGTTTGGCCAAATTGCACGTTTCGTCCATGTGTTTCAATAAGTGCAAAGCTCGTCCTTATTTTGCACTATTACGTGCACTTTTGGTCCTTCAACAGTGAAATTTGGCAAACCACAAGGACGATTTTTGCAATGATGGAGGACCAAAAGTGCACGTAACAGTGCAAAATAAGGACGATCTTTACACTTAATGAACCACAAGGACGAAACGTGCAATTTGGCCAAACCACAAGGACGATTTTTGCAATTTACTCTTTTTCAAATAACATAAAATCCAGCCACTAAAATTAAACTACAATACAACATATTAAAAACACGCGCAAGTGAAATTAACGATACGAAAAAAAGAAAAAAAAAACAATACGAAAAAAAAAAACATGCGACATATAATAATAATACGAAAATTAAACATTTGATTTGTCGTGCTGATGTTTTTTCATGATTTCTTGTTGTTTCCTGCGAATGGTTACGGCTTTGGCCGGTGTGGTCTGGTCGGGATCAAGCATGAGAAACTTTAAGTCTTCCATATCAAGGTACCCCATTTCTCTCTGCCTCTTCACCTCGTACGCGGCCATTTGAACTTCATTTTTGCGCGAATAAGTGTCTGATAAATGTCGCAAAAAAGTACTCGTTTGACTCCCCCAGCGGTCAACGTGTCAACCGACTTGGCTTTCTTTTATGTTTGAGATTTTCTTGCGTCGTCGGTCGAGGTCGTTTGTCAGGTTCAAATAGATCCTCGATACATGAAATGTCAATCAGGTCCTCCGCATCCCATTTGGGGTATTTTCTCAAAACCTCCCACACCGAAACATATATGAAGCTTCTCTCAGCAAAGCGTTGTTCAAAATTAGTCTTTGCATTCTCGAGATGATCAATGTCGTTTTCCTCGCTTCTATGCTGCAAATGTTTGTAAATAGCGTTGAATTTTTGACAATCACCATTAAGCCTTGTCCATTTACCCATGACCATATTTTTGGAACAATTTTCATGCTCAGACTGACTGTTGAACATGTCAGCAATCTGGTTCCAAAAGAACTCATCGGAACGGTCATTTTCGATGTCTTTGTCTTGGGAAACTACGATCCAAATTTTCGCTAGCAACTTTTCTTCATCCATTGACCAACAAGTATTAACACGCGTCACTTCCTCCATGTCATCTTCATCGTCCGCGTCAAATTCACGATTTTTTTTGCAACCTTTTTTCCTTCAATTTGGCCGGTGCACGGGGTTTTGGTACTTTGAATTTTGAATCTGATGGTTGTGATTCAAAGTGTTGTTGTGGTTGAGATTGAAGAAGTGTGAAGGTTGTGACGGGTTAAAAAACTGTGGTTCCAGAAATCATTGTTGGGGGTAATTTGTGAATCCTTGAAATACATATTGTTCATTGGTAAATTGCCTCGGATGTCAATTACGTACCAAATGGTGGAATCGATGGTGAGAAAGAGTTAGAGTTTTGTGACGATAGGGTAGACGGGTTTGAGTAACTCCCGTATTGTTGTTGGTTTGAGGTGAGAAGATTTGTAAAATACCCGCCCTCGTTTGGACTTTGAGACTTTTTTTAGATATAGAGAGTATTATTTTTTTGGTTTGGAAGTGAGTGAAAAATAGTGTGTTATGGTATGTTATTTATAGTGTGTAAAAGTGGGATTAGTTTTTTTTTTTAAAAGGTTAAACGGTAATATTACTGTTTGATATTCAATGTTGGGCCCCACTAACGGATAGTTTTGTAGCAAGTTTCTTTTGTCGTCTAAAAAATGAAGTGGAAATTGGCGAGGGACGGCGAGCTCCACCGGTGTGTTGGCGAGCTGTGGCGAAAGTGCCACGTCACCACGGCGAGCCACAACAAACCCCACACCCAATGCTCTTATCATAACACCACCTCAACACCACCTTTTAGGACCCACCTTTTAAAAAATTATAATTTACAAATTAACCCCTTAACTATTTCATTCATTTAACAACCTAATATTTCATTAATAACCTTAAAAGTTACAATAAAAAATAAGAAAATGTTACGAATTAAAAATAAAACTACCACATAAAAAAAAAATAAAAAAAAAATGTTATTAACTTAAAAAAAATAATAAATGAAAAATAAAAAATAAAAACTACTGCTAAAACCACAGGGACTAAAATGTAAAAACCACACTACCACAGGGACTAAACTGCAAAGTTCATTTATATATCATCTTCCCCATCCTCCATACCTGTACACACATTACACACACACACAGTGAAAAACAGGCACACTCAAGAACACAAACACTACAAAAAACACAAAAACAACTAATTTAAATCGTATGGGGCTGGTTTTATAATTTTGTTTTTGTCTTTTCTTAGTTTCAACGCTCGTTGCCATGGCAACGCTGGCCATAACACCACTCTCTCGCTATCATAACTTGGCCTCAATGTTGTCCACCTCAGCATAATGTCGGAGGTGGCGTTATTACACTGCATGCTCTTAAAGTATTCAACTATAACATCATGATTCGTTTCTTTTTAGCTTCCTGTCCTAAAGAAGTGGAATGGTAAAAAGACTTGTTAATAAACATTGTGTTATGTTGAAAAGTCAATGTTACCATATGTATAATAAATATTGTCTTTATGATTGCAGTTAGCAACGGTTCTAACTGTTGCAAAACAGTTGTGGGATTCATTAAACAGTGTGTTCTTTAGTTTTTTTAAGTATGTAAAGTGAGTGGAGGTAAGTGATAGGGACATATGGCTCTTTGATTTTTTCAAATAAAACTTTCTGCCCATATTCGGGCTGCAAGTGAAGAAAAGAGAGACATAAGAAGGTTTGTGACCAAAGTACCCCTCACCAATTTGTATTTATTGTGTGTGTAAGGGTATTGTAGTAAATGTAAACTAAAGAATATAAAAGAGTGACTGACAAATTATGTTTCACTTTCTATATACTCTTAACTTACGAACACAATCTGTTTCACCACCTTTACATCCTCTCTCGTCCCTTTCTTTACTTTGCTTTTTCTACTTTACATTTCATTCCTAAAAAATACTTAATAACAGAGTATAAAAGGAATAATTATGACTTTTCACCTAAGGGGTGTGACTTTTAATCAAGAGTCACAACTTTTCTCTACAACCATCATTTAGCTTATAAATATGTAAATATAACTTGGTCTTTAATATAAATTTTCATATCAACAACAAATACAACAAAGTATCCATGTTTTTTGCTCTTTTTCTTTTGCGTAGAATTTAAGTGTTCATTCTTGTCTTATCCCTATAAAAATTTCTTGTAACCCAAAGCAATCAATAGGATAGAAATATTGTATCAAGAAAGTGGACTTTTACACAGTTCAAGAATTATCCAAACAATATATGATTATCATGACCCTTACAATGGCGGCAACAGCAACTTTCCCACGAGACGGCAGTGGCGGCGGAGAGGCGGCTGTAACAAAAGTAACACAATAAAAAAAAAAAAAACTCTAATCTACGAATAAGATGTACAAATCTATGAAAAAAACTTCAAAACCTGATTAATAGTCATAGATCTATTAATTAACTAAAAACAATACCTCAAAACATTGATAAACCTTTTTGGTTGAGATCTCGAGTTGTGGCAAGGTCAGGTGCTTTGAGGCTGGGTGGTGGTTAGGTCGAGTAGTAGTGAGATCCAGTGGTCGTGATGGTGGAAGATGAGAATATTTAATGATATGAGAGAGTGTTTAATGTGTGTTTTTATTTTGTTAATTACAGGATGTAAAATGAGGGTGCGTAGTGTGTTTGTTTTTGAGGCGTTTAGTTTTCACTAATCAGTTGTCAAAAATATTAATTATAAGTTGATCAAAATTATTAGTTAACCATTATACTGTATGAATATTTAAAATTTGCTAAAAGACAAAAAAAAAATAAAAAAATAAAAAATAAAGCCCAAATACAAGTCGCCTAAAAAGTACTATTTCTCTGTACAATATACCTTAAACATACATTCCAAATACATTCACTTTTTGTCCTTTAATAATAGAAAAATGGAAACGTGTCAATCTTTTGTTGAGTTGTTCAGTTGTCAAGTTGCCCTGATTTAATTTTAAGAAGTGAAAAAAAAATCCCTCCTTTCATGGGAAATTCAAATGCTTTTTGATTCATTTTGGGAATTTTTCCTTAATAATATTGTAATAACATTGTCCATGTACATATCTTTTAGGGCCACTTCAAAAAATGGTCACTTTGACCAATCCCTAAACTAGTCAATTTTCAAAGGGTTCTAAATTTAGTTTTGTGCAACCGTTATATTTTCCGTGTAACACCCCAACCCGATAAGGGTAAAGATATCACAAACATGGTTTCATATCAGATCAAAACAAAGCATACATTTACAGTAATACGAGAATCTCAAAGGTTACAAATGAAATACTGAAATTATGAGGTTACAAATGTGAATACAAATTCTAAAAATATAATATCTTCTAATCAACTCTAATCCAGAATAACTATCAAGCCTTCTAAGTCCAAAGTACTCTCCACTCATTCCCAGCTTCCTACTAAACCTGCCGCAGGAAAAGAAATGCGGCTGAGCTTAAAAAGCCCAGTGAACAGATATATATAAACAAAAACGAAAGCAAAAGGAAACGAACATATATGGTATAGTGCAATGGAATAACATAAGGTATAGACAAAGGTACAAAGTAAGAAAGGGAAAGGGGAAGGTCAGTAATCCACCACGAGCCCGAACACGAACCAAATATAGTAACCATGTCTTCATAATCATATAGAGGGGAGACCTCTCAGATAATCAGATAATATGAGGGGTGTCCTCATTCTTCAAATGGAGTAGCTAGCTCCCGAACTTGTGAAAGACGTGGATTGCACCCAGCATCAGTCACCGAACAATATATAATATCAAATCATGTTAAGTCCACGAACACGGACACGAACCTAGGATTGCAACCCATACGTCCCCCGAACAATAATATTGGCCATAATAAATATAATGTGCATGCAACGAACAATATGGGGACGGTGTGAGAAATCACTCACCCACACGTGAGTCATGCCACTGGTGCATCAATGACACGGCCATGTTACCTTCATGGCTAGGAAACGAACTTGGCTCGGGTATCAAACTGAAGGGTCAAAGGTCCAAATCACAGCAAAGGTTCAAATAGTCTAAGTCATCGAATCATGGTCAAAGTCCCAATATCAAAGCAAAGGTTCAAAATCAAATGGTTCATTTAAAATAATCTTTATCAAATGATTTTCATAAAAATAATCTTTAATAACGGTTTTCACAAAAGTAGTCTTTAAACGTAGTTTTCATAAAAGCTTAGCCAAATTCCAATTAAAAGTGGTATCGCATATTTCATAAACATCAATTTAAAATAAGTTTTCCTCAAAACATTTCCATGGTATAATCGAAAAGGTTTTCACATTTATTTACCAAAATCAAATGAACCCTCGAAGTATCTAGTGATTCGAACACTAATATCACAAGGTCACGAACGAATATCAAATGGATCATTATAGAGGCTCAAAGCAAAAAGGGTCATATCGAACATCAAAGTCAAAATGAATCAAACATACGAATGAAAGTGTAAGGGACATAGCAATGGCGTAGGGAATCTTAAAAATGAATCAAGATCAATGAGTCATGAGAGGAGAAAACACCCTTACTGAAAAAGGGTAGAATATCTGTACCTTATTACGAAATGCAAAGACGAACAAGAAAAATAGCAAACACTGACAGGCTCAAGACCTCTCCTTCTTCACACCTAAAGGAGTAGAAGAATATTACAAAAGGTTCTATTTATTTATTTTAGCTTGCCTTTCCATTTTAAGTAACTTTCTATTTTTAGCAGGTTTCCATATTTTAGAAAGTTTCCTTATTTAGTAAATTTTAAGCATTATAAAATAGGTTAAGTCATAATTAAGCATATTTATGGAATTAGGGTATATTTTAGCAAGTTAGGATAGTTTAGGGTTAAATATGACAACTTTACATAATTTAGGGTTTTAAATGTAATTAAACCAAAGTTAAGGGTCTAAAATGTAATTATCACAAATTATACATTCAATCCATATTTTAAGTATATGTACGAATTAAGTACCTCCAATATAACCATTTTACATTTTATACCCTCTAGTTTAAAAGTTTCCAACTTAAACCCCATAGTTTCCTTAAATCTCATTTTAACCCTTTACATATCCATATTAACACAACAAGCCCTCAATATTACAAAGTTACAGAATATACCTCATATTTTAATAGTTGTACGAACTAACCCTCATCTTTACACAATTTACAAAACTAGTCCTTTTAATTAATAAAAGTACAATTCGAATTACACAATTAATACAATTTACAATTTAAATCCCTAAGTTGCATAATTTACAAAAAGGACCTCCATTTTATATTTTATTCAAATACCCCTGGTCCCAAAGTATATTACAAAAATAACCCACGACTTTCAATAATTACAAAACACCCCCTTTCATATTAAAATTCCCATCGTTAACCCTTTCTTTTTACAAAACCCTAACCCTAGATTTTTCCATCATTGACCAATCATTAAACCATCATTATTACACCATTAATTACCAGATTCAAGGTCCAAAACCCTAAACCCTAAATCATGACCTAGGGTTTTTAGTTATTTCATGTTTCCTTTATATACCCGATATGAACAATAATTCGACACAAGTATTATAGGCTTCCAAAAATCGAACAACCATTTTTCTAGAGTCATATGGGTCGTATAGTGTCCAAATAAAATAGGCCTTGCACCCAGAAAATCGTATAGAGTGTTTTAGATTTTAATCACGTTTTAATCCTCAATAATTATCACGATTGATCCATGCTATAACAAATCAAAAAAACATTTTTACAGACTTATTTGGTGATTATAGAACCCAGAAAAATTATGAATAAGACCCAGAAAATTCGTATAGACCGATTTGTATTTTATGTGTGTTTTCATTCTTTAAAATTCGTATGGCCATTCTAGCTTGCATGACTTGTTTTATACAATTTTTATGAGTCTTATATGATGAAAGAAACATGAGAAAAATACCAGATCGAAGATTGAACGTGTGGATCAAGAGTAACAAATTTGCACCTATCGTATGAACAAACCGACACCAAAAATATACCACGATTCGAACCAGCCTCCAACGACCCAAAACTTATTTTTCCCAGCTCCCTTGAATGATGAAGAACACCAAAAAAATATTCAAGGACCTCCAGAAATTCGGATGGAGATGGGAGAGTTTTTTTGTGCTTATTTAGGGTTTTTAGTAATTAGAAAAAGGAATGATTATCAAACCGTGTATATTAGGGGAGGGGAGGCAATATTTTCGGCCCAATCAAAGTATAAGAGATCAAAATACTGATTTGGAAGGATCTCCACTTTATTTGTGCTTATCTCTTGATTTAATTTGATTTAAAGAATTAATAATAATAATAATAATAATACATAATAATGTATATAATCGGCCCAAGTAAATATTGTGTGTTTATATAATTTTTGTACTTTGCAAAATGTCAAAATGTAGAAAGAAAAATTATTTGGCTTCACATCTCGTTCATTTCCAAAGGTTCGGGATTAATTTGGTGCTTTATAAACTTATTAATCAAATTTTAAGATTATAAGGGCAATTTGGTCTTTTAACATGTTTTAGATTTTTGGGTATTACAACTTCTTCCCCTCTAAAAGAAAATTTTCGTCCTCGAAATTTGAAGTCGCTAAGTTAAACGAAGTCGTAGCAACTCGCAAAAGATTATCACAGCATTTCTCACGCCCGAGGAGGTTCTTCCAAAAGATTTTCAGGCCAAATAGTTTCTCATGACTCAAATCAGAATGGGGTGGGTTCAAATTTCTCAGAAGGAGACAAAATAAGTTGATTTCTGATCAAAAGGTCCATGCAACATAGAATGGACGATAGGCGAATCTTTAGAAAGCTCATATAGAATACGAACAAGATTTCAAATCGAATTACCTGTATCAACAGTAGGGAGTTCAAAAAGGAGTTCAAGATTTATAACTGAGGTCAACAAAATGCAAAACGAGAGTCCAAAACTGATCCAGATATTTAACGAACGAAGGTAGAGTATACGCATAGGTAGAATGAACCTAACGTCTCACTAATCACGGATAGTCCAATGGAGATCAAATTCTAAACTTCTTAGGTACTCCCCAAGATATCCTATGCCCACAACAAGTGCACGTTATATGATGTAAGTATTATCACGTTGGCCAGACGTCATAATACTGGCATCATATAAATATGCCCTCATGATGGTCATACTTTATCTCAAAGTCGAAATCAAAACCACCTATCTTAATCCACCTAGTACTTCTACAGTCTCAGAGGTCAACCAAAATCGAATGCCATAGTCAAGAGGGAAAACGAAACTATTTGCAAGAGTATCAAGACTCTAGATTGCCTAACAGAAGTGAGGTACGCCGTCACAAGCATCATATCTTCCACCATTCGCCAAAATCTCTCAAAACAAAGCCATCACCGAACATAAGAAAATAAACACGAACTGAAATACTTCTAGGGAACTTAAATCATAAGAGGATCTTATTACTTTATAACGAAACTTAAGAGGGTCAATGGAAATGAAAGTTAGTCGCCAAGAACTCCGGCCTTCATAGAATCAATTCTTCCAAAAATAAAGGGTCTGCTTCAAAAATCCGTTCATTCAACACATCCAATCTCCTCAAGTCCGGTTAATCTGTCTTCGTTTGTCCATCAATCGGAAAGTGAAACAAAATCGTGTACTTTTGTCTGGTTCATTGAGCCTCCTTCAGTTCTTCTTGGAATGTGATGGAGTAATGTGAATTCCTAGCATGCTCTTTAAATCTCTTCATCATCCAGTCTGCTTCCGCTCTCAATTCATCTTAGTACAACCAAGATGAAAAGGGAAGTGAGACTGCATGTCTTCATCAGCTCCAGGTTCGCCATCTTGACTGGAATTTCTTCTTCTACATCGCCAACACTTCTGCCTTGTAAGGAATGTCTTCACTCTTCAGGGTAGCCACCGTTGTTGTCAACTCCATATCTGATATGTTTCTAGTTGTCCTGATGCATACGAAAAGCCTTCTGTGCTGTAAGGGAATATAACCGAGTCTCTTTCTCGAATGCCCCAAAATTCGCTCCGCCCGAAGGTATGCAAACTATTTTCTATTTCAGCTTTTCCAACACTCCATTCTCAATCGAACTAAGCTGTTTCTCTCTGTTCACGAAATTTCTCAAAGGTATCATAAGTTGCAAACGTCTTCCAGAATCCTTCTGAAAAGTTCAAAAGGTTTCAGTTCTCCCTTCTGTTATCGGTCTTGACCACTTGGTGATAGTTTTCAGAACTTGCGGGATTTAAAGAGAACATCCTCAATTAAGAACATCGTTGTCTCTACAAATATCAACCTCTCAGAATGTACAAATGATCGACGAATTTCCTAACAAGGTGCAAAGATGATTTTCATGCTCTTCCTCGTGTCCAAACGTACTATTAAGTCATACAATGACCATTTGCCCAAGTACTCACGAGAAAACATTATTTATCAATTTCACGAAACAGTCAGAGCTTTAGCTAATACTATTAGCGTCACTAACCGTCATAGTAGTCGTTACAAATACGGAAGGCGATTTCAAGGATAACTTCAATTTATACTTCCATCTGAAAGGAACTTCGCGTTCTGAAATTGAACAGATACATAGACATTTCAGGGTAGAGAAATAATGGTTCCTAACAGTAATACGATTCAGCTTTCAGTAATCACTACATAACTCCAGTCACCGTCCTTCGTTATCGCAAACGAAACTAAAACACACCCAGAAGATACACTTAAGCAAACTTGCTTCCTGGTCTCCGGTTGCTGCTCTTCCCGGTTTGTTCAAATCAACTGGTATGATCCCGGACACATCTGAAAGGTACCTTCGCTTAGTGACTAGACAATCTCTCGGTATCATGTCAAATCCTACTTCACGCTCCGGTGGAAAAACTTGGTGGTTCGACCAGGAATCATATTCAGAAAACACAGGGTGTCGAATAACTCTCAAGATACGATTCATTCATTGGTGTACGAAATGGGTTCGAGGAAAACTTCATGACCGTGAAAGTAACACACGAGTCTCCAGAGTAATAGTGATAGCAAAGGGTTTAACAATCGGTAATCACAGTAGGGAGTTCAAAATTGTTTCAAACGCCAAGGGTGAGACAAAAGGAGGATAGTTGTCAATATTTGGATGATCAATCAATCAATTCCTTGTCAGAATAAAATCGAAGTTAACTATCCAAAGAGAGACGGATCACAAATCAAATCTTTATCATTCAAAAGTGAGAGGGAAACATTCTTATGCTCGTGGTTGCACACCACAAGACTTCTCATAGGGATAGAGATGGGTGAAATGAAATCAAATAGTGTCGGAAGATTCATAAACGTTTATCAAAGCAAAAGACAAATAACAAAATGTATCAAGTACGTCATCGCCACGGAGATTCTCAGAATGCCCGAAGAGGCATCAAAATGATTAACGAAAGGATCAGAGGTCAGAGTCAAAATTTGAAGATAAGGATCAAATAGTGTCAGGCAATTACTATGCAATTCTCAATGCTTTCAAGATTTAATTAGGTTTCAAATCTTAGGTGGTGCAAAGCATAAGCTTTCAATTCCCGAAAGTGATATCAACAGGATCTAACCAAAAGCAAGGCACGAATCAGAGTGATGCGGAAGCAATGATACTTAAACAAATGCCTTATAGTCTACCCCTTCCTCACTGGTCAAAACTTACATTCCTATAGGGAAATCTTAAAGCAAATTTTCAAAGGTTGTCTTACGAGCGCCTACAGGGAAAACTTAGTGGTCCTAACTTACACAGGCCAAGGGTAAATGTATTACGAATCGCAACCTGTCTCTGATACCATAATTGTAACACCCCAACCCGACAAGGGTAAAGATATCACAAAAATGGTTTCATATCAGATCAAAACAAAGCATACATTTACAGTAATACGAGAATCTCAAAGGTTACAAATGAAATACTGAAATTACGAGGTTACAAATGTGAATACAAATTCTAAAAATATAATATCTTCTAATCAACTCTAATCCAGAATAACTATCAAGCCTTCTAAGTCCAAAGTACTCTCCACTCATTCCCAGCTTCCTACTAAACCTGCCGCAGGAAAAGAAATGCGGCTGAGCTTAAAAAGCCCAGTGAACAGATATATATAAACGAAAACGAAAGCAAAAGGAAACGAACATATATGGTATAGTGCAATGGAATAACATAAGGTATAGACAAAGATACAAAGTAAGAAAGGGAAAGGGGAAGGTCAGTAATCCACCACGAGCACGAACACGAACCAAATATAGTAACCATGTCTTCATAATCATATAGAGGGGAGACCTCTCAGATAATCAGATAATATGAGGGGTGTCCTCATTCTTCAAATGGAGTAGCTAACTCCCGAACTTGTGAAAGACGTGGATTGCACCCATGCATCAGTCACCGAACAATATATAATATCAAATCATGTTAAGTCCACGAACACGGACACGAACCTAGGATTGCAACCCATACGCCCCCCGAACAATAATATAGGCCATAATAAATATAATGTGCACGTTACGAACAATATGGGGACGGTGTGAGAAATCACTCACCCACACGTGAGTCATGTCAGCGGTGCATCACAGACACGGCCATGTTACCTTCATGGCTAGGAAACGAACTTGGCTCGGGTATCAAACTGAAGGGTCAAAGGTCCAAATCACAGCAAAGATCCAAATCATAGCAAAGGTTCAAATAGTCTAAGTCATCGAATCATGGTCAAAGTCCCAATATCAAAGCAAAGGTTCAAAATCAAATGGTTCATTTAAAATAATCTTTATCAAATGATTTTCATAAAAATAATCTTTAATAACGGTTTTCACAAAAGTAGTCTTTAAACGTAGTTTTCATAAAAGCTTAGCCAAATTACAATTAAAAGTGGTATCGCATATTTCATAAACATCAATTTAAAATAAGTTTTCCTCAAAACATTTCCATGATATAATCGAAAAGGTTTTCACATTTTATTTACCAAAATAAAATGAACCCTCGAAGTATCTAGTGATTCGAACACTAATATCATAAGGTCACGAACGAATATCAAATGGATCATTATAGAGGCTCAAAGCAAAAAGGGTCATATCGAACATCAAAGTCAAAATGAATCAAACATACGAACCAAAGTGTAAGGGAACATAGCAATGGCTTAGGGAATCTTAAAAATGAATCAAGATCAATGAGTCATGAGAGGAGAAAACACCCTTACTGAAAAAGGGTAGAATATCTGTACCTTATTACGAAATGCAAAGACGAACAAGAAAAATAGCAAACACTGACAGGCTCAAGACCTCTCCTTCTTCACACCTAAAGGAGTAGAAGAATATTAAAAAAGGTTATATTTATTTATTTTAGCTTGCCTTTCCATTTTAAGTAACTTTCTATTTTTAGTAGGTTTCCATATTTTAGAAAGTTTCCTTATTTAGTAAATTTTAAGCATTATAAAATAGGTTAAGTCATAATTAAGCATATTTATGGAATTAGGGTATATTTTAGCAAGTTAGGATAGTTTAGGGTTAAATATGACAACTTTACATAATTTAGGGTTTTAAATGTAATTAAACCAAAGTTAAGGGTCTAAAATGTAATTATCACAAATTATACATTCAATCCATATTTTAAGTATATGTACGAATTAAGTACCTCCAATATAACCATTTTACATTTTATACCCTCTAGTTTAAAAGTTTCCAACTTAAACCCCGTAGTTTCCTTAAATCTCATTTTAACCCTTTACATATCCATATTAACACAACAAGCCCTCAATATTACAAAGTTACAGAATATACCTCATATTTTAAAAGTTGTACGAACTAACCCTCATCTTTACACAATTTACAAAACAAGTCCTTTTAAGTAATAAAAGTACAATTCGAATTACACAATTAATACAATTTACAATTTAAATCCCTAAGTTGCATAATTTACAAAAGGACCTCCATTTTATATTTTATTCAAATACCCCTGGTCCCAAAGTATATTACAAAAATAACCCACAACTTTCAATAATTAAAAAACACCCCCTTTCATATTAAAATTCCCATCGTTAACCCTTTCTTTTTACAAAACCCTAACCCTAGATTTTTCCATCATTGACCAATCATTAAACCATCATTATTACACCATTAATTACCAGATTCAAGGTCCAAAACCCTAAACCCTAAATCGTGACCTAGGGTTTTTAGTTATTTCATGTTTCCTATATATACCCGATATGAACAATAATTTGACACAAGTATTATAGGCTTCCAAAAATCGAACAAACATTTTTCTAGAGTCATATGGGTCGTATATTGTCCAAATAAAATAGGCCTTGCACCCAAAAAATCGTATAGAGTGTTTTAGATTTTAATCACGTTTTAATCCTCAATAATTATCACGATTGATCCATGCTATAACAAATCAAAAAAACATTTTTACAGACTTATTTGGTGATTATAGAACCCAGAAAAATTATGAATAAGACCCAAAAAATTCATATAGGCCGATTTGTATTTTATGTGTGTTTTCATTCTTTAAAATTTGTATGGCCATTCTAGCTTGCATGACTTGTTTTATACAATTTTTATGAGTCTTATATGATGAAAGAAACATGAGAAAAATACCAGATCGAAGATTGAACGTGTGGATCAAGAGTAACAAATTTGCACCTATCGTATGAACAAACCGATACCAAAAATATACCACTATTCGAACCAGCCTCCAACGACCCAAAATTTATTTTTCCCAGCTCCCTTGAATGATGAAGAACACCACAAAAATATTCAAGGACCTCAAAAAATTCGGATGGAGATGGGAGAGTTTTTGTGTGCTTTTTTAGGGTTTTTAGTAATTAGAAAAAGGAATGATTATCAAACCGTGTATATTAGGGGAGGGGAGGCAATATTTTCAGCCCAATCAAAGTATAAGAGATCAAAATACTGATTTGGAAGGATCTCCACTTTATTTGTGCTTATCTCTTGATTTAATTTGATTTAAAGAATTAATAATAATAATAATACATAATAATGTATATAATCGGCCCAAGTAAATATTGTGTGTTTATATAATTTTTGTACTTTGCAAAATGTCAAAATGTAGAAAGAAAAATTATTTGGCTTCACATCTCGTTCATTCCAAAGGTTCGGGATTAATTTGATGCTTTATAAACTTATTAATCAAATTTTAAGATTATAAGGGCAATTTGGTCTTTTAACATGTTTTAGATTTTTGGGTATTAAATTCCGACTCCACCCTTTTTCGACGCATGTCAAGTGCACAGTGTAACAATCGTAAATATTTCGTTGACTTTTACCTATAAAATTTAACGTTTTACTTTAATCATTTAAATTTTAAACTTCACGTATAACCATTTGGTTATCCCGCGCATAACAAAAACCATATTTAAACATCTTTTATCACACATTTTAAATTTATTGTTTTCAAATAACTTGCATTTTTACGCGTTTTAAATTACATTTTAAGCATTTTAACTTAAATTGCGTTAACCGGAAAATGGCTTTTAGTGTAAACCGGAAATATTCAAAGTTAAGTCTACATAAAAATATGTCATATGATTATTTCAATCACATTTTATAAGTTTCCACTTTTTATTTTTCAAGTCTCATGTAAAAAATTATTAATACGCGTTTTAATATTTACATGCATGCAACATTTACCTAATACCCGCGCACCACTTTTAATAACACATTTAAAAACTTATACACATTTAAAATCTATCATCCCCTCTCCATTTTTAATAAGAAAAAACGTCCCTATATATCAATATACATAAACATACAAAATTTTTACAACTTATTTCTTATTATCAAATGAGTCTTAGAAAATCAAACAATATATATCAAGTGCCAAACCAAATCTACCTTCCTTGTCTCCACATATTTACACGTCTCCGTCACCTTATGCCATACTTCCCATCTTCTCATTGATTATCTTGTCTCCTAGATTTATACGAGGCTTTGTCAACCCGTGCATGGCACCGATTGTATCTAAATGTTCATAGCGTAATGGTCTGTACTAATTAGGTTTCCACTATTTAAAATAGTTTCTTCACATTAAAAGAGTACATGTGAAGAGACTTTTTCCAAATTACTCAATATGAACTCAAGAGTTGATTTAAAAATAAACACATGTGCCTGATAACAGATTCATCGCATTGGATCTTTAATCGCAAATATCTTGCAACTATGAATGCATAAAAGTCTCTACTCCTGCGATAGGAGAAAAGAAACCATAAAATGTTTTAGCATTTATGAAATGAAGTTACATTATAAAGATTTAATACAAAAGATCAAAGTTTAGTAACACACCACCCCAAATTTTTTTTTCTAGCCCATATTCACACCACTCAAAAAAATCACATTAAAAAAAAAATATATATACCCGTTTTGACCCGGTCTTTGTTATAACCACACAGAAATCACATTTGACCTAAACCTAATCTCACTTCTCAGTTTAATCCGCCTACCACTTATCATTTCCTCTCACCAAACAAATCTCCATCAACATCAAAACTCATCTCATCTTTACTCATCATCAATCAATCCGATCGGGTCTAGTCGCATCTCATCTACAATCCTTAATAAAAAAAAATGAAACTATCAACCCAAATACCGTACCATAAACCATAACCCATATATGTTTGTTCTTCTATTTTCACAGATTCATAAAGGAGTATAAAGAGTTTTGAATTCAAGATCCTTTGGAGGGTCATGGTAGGTTTTGCACATTTCTTATTGCATTTTTTGAAAACAAATATAGTAGTATAACATATTTGTTATGATACTATATTTAATTTTAGGATATAAATTGTAGTTAAAGCTTCAAACATGGATCAGCGATGACATTCTTTTTCCTGTGTGTGATCTTTATAGGTCTTGAAGTTTATTTTAAGACACGAAAAAAAAGGCTAAGATCCTTTTGTTTTTGTTTCTTTTTTTTTTGGGTTGTGGTTGAGATCTATGATGTTGTTTTCTTTTAGTATTTTTCTTTTGTACTTTGAGGATTGGTTGATGATTGATTGTTGAGGCGATGGGATTAGGATAGACGGAGTTGTTGATATGTGTTTTGGAATAGGATAGAACTTAGTTGGTGTTGTTGTTGGTTTATAACATGTTCTGGTATAGCAGTGGCAACATCACTCACCATAACATACGGGTTTTTACTTTGGTTTATTTTTCTTTTTGTACGTGACTGATGATGTTATTAATTGAAGTGATAAATTGGTTTATTTATCTTTTTGTATGTGACTGGTTGTTGTTTTTTGGTTTTGGTCAACGATCTGCATCTTCATTTTGGTCCAAGATTGGTGCGAAAAAAAATGTGGTTAAGATAGTGATAGTCTGTCTATTTATAATCTTCAAAAAAGCAACTGAAAAGATATTTGCAGCCTCTTTGTCTTCTGTAACAGCATTTTTGAGAACATTCAATTGAATGCTTTGAACATCAAAATTAAATGAATTGAAGCCTGGAATGTACTGCAAAACTGTAGACCTTTTGTGTTCCGTAATTTATATAGCGATGTAATTGATATATGTTTGATGTGGCTTCAACTATTTTGTACCGTACCTTCTTTTGTGCACAAATCCTCTTCCACATTAAATTAAGCCATTCAATCTTTATATAGTATAGATAAAAACCATCCAAGGCTAAATTAGTTTCTACTTCCTTTCTTTCACTATAATAAAACATTAAGTTGAAATCCTCCAAGATCTAGCTAATATTTATGAAAATATCATTTTTTTTTCTTCCTTTTCCCTTTCTGTACGCCAACACCACTCTTTCACCATACCATATAACTAAAGTATAAAACTCGTGGACTGTTCACCATAGACCTTTAGGGGTCCATTTGATTTAGCTAGGCCCATAGCCGAAAAGATGAATATCTATGGTATCCGGATCCAACGCTTTCACTCTCGCTGTCTCTTTCATTCATCAAAGCTCTGGCACTGATAAAAAGCACCGACCGACCAAACCGGCTCCGATCTGAAACGGAAAGATCTGTAGTGATCTTTGTGAGTGCAGCTACAGGATCATCTACAGGAAGATAATATTTAATTGGGGTACAGTATTGTTGATGCAAATAATGTTTCAAAAACGTTAATTATATCTTTCGATTTCCTCACGTTTTGAGGATGACAAAATGTGAAAGCACGTTACGTTAAAATTAACGTAAACAAGTTTTTAATCGGAAGATCCCGTTTCTACGCAAATCACTCTTGAACAAATTTACAAACTTGACAAATGATCAAAGAGGCAAATTTTGGTTTTGAGACTTCACATTTTAATGTGACAAAACATTTTTTTTTTTAAATAAACCTTACAAATTATTTTTGAATATTTAAAAAATGTTTTAATGGAAAAATAATTTCAAATCACCTAACAACTATTTTTCCCCCAAAATCAGCTAAAACCTTCCCCAAATAAGTTTCCACCAGAAAAGACAAGAAATGGAGCATTTTTGTCTGGGACGGCTCAACGGTTCCACTAAATTTAGTGGAGCCGTGGGAGATTTAGTGGAGTCGTTCACCTATAACGGCCAGCTTTTTTTCTGCCTATAAATACCAGCCCACTTCACAGTTTTTGGGCACCCTTTCACACACAGAAACTTCTGAGTTTAAACCTCTCACACCTTTCTTTCTTCTTGATCATTTAGATTAGTTTTTCTTTTGTTTAAGAGTGATCCAATCATCCAACCAAGTGATCCTCTTCATTCCTCTTGATTAGCAAGAGAAGAACACAAGGTATCCAAGTTGATACAAGGTGTTATCATTCCTCTTGATTAGCAAGAGAAGAACACAAGTATCCAAGTTGATACAAGGTGTTATCATTCCTCTTCATTAGCAAGAGAAGAACTCAAGGTAACCAAGAAGATACAAGAGTTATAGTGGTTAGGTCTTTGTAACATTTGTTACAACCTTGTTGTATCATTGCATACATCAAGTTCATTTTTCTTTTGTAAGAGTGAGAGTGAAGATCAAGTGTGATCTTATAGAGATAGTGAACATCTCTTGAAGCCATTGGGCTTGTGTGATTGATCAAGAAGATCAAGGGTCGATAGGATAGTGTTAGTTGAGTGAGTGTTGATCATTGTGATCGTGTCGAGATTTTGGTGATCTCTTGAAGCCATTGGGCTCGTGTGTTTGATCAAGTGGATCGTGGTAGATTGGTGCTAGCTAAGATTAGCACTCAACATTTAACTTAGTGTCGGAAAATGGATAAGCGACGTGTACGGGTTTCTCCGCCTTAAGGGAGGTTGTTGACATAGTACTTAAAACTCTCGAATGTGGTACTCGGGGAGTGGAGTAGGGCGAAGAGGTGCTTCGTAGCCGAACCACTATAAATCCTTTTGTCCCGGTTTGATCTTTCCAACTTACTTTACTTATTATTAGTTAGTTTAGAGTGTTGTTCATATTGGTGTTGATTGATTACATATAAGATTCGAATCAAGGTTTTTCATAAGTAAACTTTTAAAAAGATTTTAAAAGAACTTAAAAACCGGTAAAACTATTCAACCCCCCCTCTAGTTTTTCACAATTGGTGCCAGAGCCAGGTCAGTCAAACTTTTTAAATTATATTGTATTTTAAACTTGAATCGATCAATGGATTCTGACAAATATCTAGAAGGGCAATCTATGCAAAGACCACCACTTTTCGAAACCGATTGTTTTATTTATTGGAAAACAAGATTCGAAACGTATGTGAAATCAAAAGACATTGATCTTTGGCATGTTATTACCGAGGGTGACTTTCAACCTATTCAAATGAATCCGGAAACTAAAAAGGATGAAATAGTTTCTTATGATAAACAAAGTGATGAACTTAAAAGAAAATTAGCCAAAAACAATGAGGCTAAAATGATGATTTACAATGCTTTGCCTAAAAAGGAATTTGAAAGAATTTTTATGTGTAATACGGCAAAGGACATTTGGAAAACCTTGTTAGTCACTCACCAAGGTAACAATATGAACAATTTTCCATTTCGGAAGATGAGTCAATAGATAATGCTTTTGCTAGATTTAATACTATTATCACTAGTCTTAAAGCTCTTGATGAAGGTTACTCTAGCAAGAATTATGTTAGGAAGTTTCTTAGGGCTCTACATCCTAAATGGAGAGCAAAGGTCACCGCCATAGAAGAGTCAAAGGACTTGGCGACGTTGTCCCTCGATGAACTAATAGGAAACTTGAAAGTTCACGAGATGATAATCAAGAAGGACTCCGATATAGTTAGAGGCAAAAGCGAGAGAGTTAGATCTCTAGCATTGAAAGCCAAGAAGGAGTCTAGTGATGAGGAATGTTCGAGTTCCGATAGTGAAGATGAAGAATATGCGTTAGCGGTTAGGGATTTTAAAAAGTTCTTTAGGAGAAGAGGTAGGTTCGTTAGGCAACCTCGTGATGAAAAAAAGACATCACAAAAGAACCAAGTTGAAAAGAAAGGGACAAGTGATAGGAAATGCCTTAAATGTGGAGATCCTAATTACTTCATTGGAGAGTGTCCCAAACTACCAAAATCCAACAACCAACGAGCTTTCATAGGAGGTTCTTGGAGTGATAGCGGTGAAGAAGAAGAGAATAAGCCTAAGGGTGAAACATGTCTAATGGCTCGAGCATCTCATGAGGTACGTTACGACTATCCTGACTATTTTGATGATAATTCGTCAATAGATGAGAACACACTAAATGACGAATATAATAAACTATGCGAAGTTAGTTCTAAAATTTTATGTAGAAACAAATCACTAAAATTAAAATTGCATGAACTCGAAATGCAAGTGTTAGAACTAAAGAATCAATCCAAGAGACTTGAGAAAAATAAAGATGTAGACGTAGGATGCAAGTCATGCATAAGCCTTCGAGTAGAAAATGAAAAACTCAAAGAAAATGCATTTAAGATCATTAGGTTTGAAAAAGAAACAGATAATGCTTCGACAAGTAAAACAAAAAGGGTGGAATCTGTCAAACCCAGAAGTTCTGTTAAAACATCAGACGGCACCACTAAATGTACACACGGCACCATTAAAATTAATGGTACCGTGCTACCGTGTGCAACTGAAGACAGAACTGAGTCAAACTTAGAAGATGATTCAAGACCTAAACCAAATTACATAGTCGTAAATGGTACTAAAGTATCCATTGCTAGCATAGAAGAAGCCAAAAGATTTTACAAACCTATGTCAACTCCCGGGCATAGTTTTGTAAAACCTAACACTAGGACAAAGACTCCTCCACGTAGAAAACAAATACTCCTAAACCTCGGTCAAGAACTCCTCTACCGAGAGGTAACTCTAGAAAACAAAGGTATCCGAGTAACTATCCTGTAACTTGGAATAACCGTCAACTACAGAGTTACTTACCATGGGAAATTTGCCCTCCGTTTCTACATCCTAACGAAATGCAACTAATTCATAGGATGTTCAATTCTAACAATTTTGGACCCATGAGATATTGGGGACCAAATGTTTGAATGTTTGTCTTAATCAATAGATATGCTTGGGAATCGACTTGGAACCGGATGAATGGGTCAAGGATAGTGGATGCACCAATCATATGACGGGTAACCGAAGTCTTTTCTCATCATACAAAGCATACAACGAAGGTAATGTCACTTTCGGTAGTAAACTTAAGGGCAATGATATTCGTGGTCAAACGGGTCACAAGTCAAACCTCTCACGAAGAAAAAAGTCAACTCGCGACGATTTAACCGTAACAATCAATTGTAATAACCGGATAAGCGAATACCCGGGTCGTAGTCCCAACGAGGTGTGAAATTGAGGATATCGTTTGAGGTTCGGTATTAAAATGCTTGAAAGGAGGATGTTCAATTTTGGTTATAAGTCTAGGAAAACGAAATTTGAAATAAAGAAAACGCGAATAAAACGAAAATCTAAACACGAGCATAAACGTCAAATACTTTAAAAACTAACCCTACGGATACCAAAATAATTTTCCTACATACTAAATGACAAAAGAAAATTTTGAAAAAAAGAACTATATTTTTTTGACTTTTAAATAATTAAATACGAATTAAAAACTATTTTAAAGAAATTAAATGTTTAAAAATAATAAAGCTACGAGGAAAAATCTGGAATTTTTATAAAAGCTACTCTAGACTGTTCTCAAGATAAGAAAAATAAAATGGGAAAATAAGCTGATCCTAATAAGCAGTAATAAGCTGTTTAATCTAATAAGGCTAAAAAGGAAAATAGGTGCTAAGTAAAAAATAAAGGAGATGTTTACTAATATAAGACCTAGGGCAGCTGGGTTTGTGATGGTTGTGTGGGGCTGTGGAAAGGCTGAGGTCTGGGGTTTGAATCCCAGCCTCAGCTTTTTGGTAAATCATTTTTTTTATTTATTTATTTTTTCTTTTTAAAACTTGATAATAAGCAAAAAATAATAAGTTTTGTGAAAACAAATTTTATGAAAATCTAAAATAAGCTGAGAAATAAGTAGAAGTGGAAAACAGTTGAACTAGAAAATTTTGAAAACAAAAATGATGCATCTGTTATAATCCTAACCTAACTGGGCAAAAACTTAACTGGGCTACACAAGCTATAATCCTAACCTATAGTGGTATAAGACAGATCTAATAAGCACAAAAAAGGAACAAATAAGCCAGGAAATAAACACTAACAAGCAGTGAAGAGCAGTTGACTAATGTTATCCAAAATGTAAAAACAAGAACAATTAAATTTTCTTTAACCCAAATTAAAATTACATCACTAGTAAAGTAAATACAAGACAATAATAAAAAGAAACATTACCTAATATTAAAGCTAAAAATAAACCTCTCTACAACTGCTACTACATTCTCTATTTATACTAAATTAAAAGCAAAAAGGTTCTTCTGCTATGTGTTTCTTGTGTGAGAGAAAACTCCATTGTGATTCTTGCTTTAATTCTTGGCCCTTGATTATTCCTTGCTCCCCACAACTCTTGTTCTCAGCCGTAGATGAAAAATGGTCCCTAGGATTACTGAGGTGGAGGGGGTAAGAGACACACCCATGTGAAGGGTTTGGCTGGTAGTGGAGGTGACGGTGACTAGATGGGTGGTTAACTCCTAATGGCGGGGAAGAATGGATTAAAGGAGATGATAAATAGTGGATAAGCTGGGTTTGACTATCCTAGGGTGTTTTGACTGAGGTGTATTGTTTGACCCCGTATTGTTTTTAGGTTTAGCTAAGGGTTAAGGGGTGTGGGCTTTTTAGTGGGCTTGTGGGATTAGGATGGGTTGGGTTCATTTTATGGGTTTAGGATCCGGTTGTGTAAGTTTAATAGGATAGATAGTTAGGATAAAATGTGGTTAAACTACCAAGGACCAAATGTGTAAATGCTGAAATTGTGGGGACTAATCTTGCCATTTTTTCAAAATTTACCAAAGGGCCAAGTTTGCCAAATGAGAATAATCCAAGGGACATTTTGTGATTTTCCGAGCTTGAATTTAATCCGAATGAATAATGTCTTTTCCGGCTTCGGTTTTCGGCTCTTTTCCATATCACGCTCGGTTTTGTCCATATTTGCCTCGTTTTCAATCCTTTTGTACCTGAAACACATAAAACACAATCCAAGGATATTTGTAACAATATTGGGTCTATTTGGGTGTTTTTGGTCGTTTTTGTGGGGTTTTTCGGGTATAAAATGATGAGTAAAAGGCCACTCATCAATCCCCCACACTAAGCAATTGCTAGTCCCTAGCAATCCGATCATATAAAGTAATGAAAGGATCAAAATTACCAAGAATATCCCGTTTTGACTTTATTATTAAATGCAAGTAAATTAAACGAGATAAAACGTAAATAACATGCTTGATTTTCAAAAAATGGCATCATGGAACGGGAATCACACAAAATGGGTGACTCCGGGGAATTGTAATCGTCATCCTCTTTTTATACTCCCCAACTAAGTCTAAAACCCTTGTGAAAACGTTTTTGTAAAATGCTAACACTACTTATATTAGTAATATGTGTAAGCCGAGACTTAACTTTTCACTCCTACAATTATTCATAATTTAGGTGTGTGTGTGTGTGTTTATTTTCAAAGTTTTGATCGTAAAAATCGACATTTATTAGGGTTAAAAACCGACAATGATTTAGAAATTAGAGATTCAAAGGTGAGATCACTCCATGTAGCGACTTTCTTCTCAGCTTGTCCTTAGTAAACTTAGGAGGCTAGGTTTTTACACCCACGAGAATAGTATCGGAGCTCACGGGATCTTTGAAGTCAACAATTTCTAAATCACCGTCCAACTTTTAGACAATTTTGACGACCACTAGTTCAACTTTCGATTTAAATTTAAGAAGAAGCAAGTTTCTCACATTTACTCATAAGCAACAAACATAAACATCTTTCTTTTTTTTCTTTTTTTTTTCTTTTTTTTTTTTGACTTAACTCATTCTTGTACCATAAACTACGGAGCCTCACGGGGAAATTCCATGACCTTACACCTTTCGGAATAAAGGATCCAAGGGACGTTACAACAGAGAGTTCCAAGACCTTAACGCCTTTCAGAATTAAGGGTCCAAGGGCCGGTGCAAGAGGGTAGCCAAGACCTAAACGCCTTTTGGTAATAAGGATCCAAGGACCGATCTCGAACCGAAGGTTAGGACTTATTTATTCATACTTAAAACTTTCATTTTTGCAACTTTCAAGCAACGACTCACTTTCATTTTGCATTCTTATTATGTTTACGAAAGTATGCTTGTTCCGAAATTTAAATAAAACTTTGAACTAGTATTCTAAATCAAGATTGTATAAAAATTTATTTGCTTAACAAAAACGGTTTTTGCGTTCAAAAGTTTGAAAATAGCACTAATTTAGTCAGGTTAGGAACTTCTGGGAGGAAAAGGCATAGATTACTTATATAAGCTCTAAAGAGAACCAACTACTCTACGCTTAGCATTTTCATTTGCAAAATTCGTAAAAACTTAGCCTAAACGTTAAGGGTAGCAGCTAGATCAACACTCTAGCAGAGTCGGGATTCCCCTTGTTCTAGCCTAATCAAGTCTAAACTTCCACTAATACTGAAGCATTAATGTATAGCAAATTATTTTTTATTGTGCAAAGCACTTCTTTTTCATGCAAAATTTAACTAAAAGATGATAATTTTTTTTTAAATTTTAGTCAAAACGGGGGTGCTAGGGGACTAGTAGGTACAAAATGTGAAAAATTTTAAAATTTGGTCAATTAAGAATTCCCCCCCACACTTAGAATTGAATATTGCCCTCAATATTCAAAGTACAGGCCTAAGCCGACACTATAGAACGTAAAAAGGTAATGCTACTATCTAAGTGTGGAAACGAAATCTTTTTTTTCACAAAAAAGGATTAATAAGATATCCCTGGATAAACATAAACATAAAGATCAGATATTGGGCGGCTGGATTGAAAACAGGCGCATCAATCATCACGATCTACGGGAATCCTGTAAACAAAGGCAAACACACATACATAAAGCAACAAGTAGAGGAATTCCCCCACACTTAGTGTTAGAAATAAGAAAGAAGATAGAAGGATAAGCATGGGTTGCCTCCCACGAAGCGCTTGTTTTTGATCGAGTCGTATAGCTTAGACTCGCCCCGAATTCATTTGTTCTTGGGGGAGCATGTGGAAGAGAAGATCTCCATCGGACTTTCATTCAATATGTTTGGAGAAACATTGAAGTGCTTGAAAGTTCCACTCCGATGAGATACACCCGGCTCAAAAGAATGAGATATGCCGGGGTCAAAGATGACATCTTCACTCACAAATGAGTGAAGGAAAGGAGAAGTCACCGAATAGGTGAAGAAGGGGAGAAAGATCATTATCAGAATGGAAATCCATTCTTCATCAACAAAAACCTCGGGTGGGAGGGTCGGGATGATATCATCGACAAGCAAACTCTTAGGATAGAGTACTTCTCCCCCTGGGTCATGATCTTCCTTAAAGGCAAAGTAATCATACTCCGGAGGAGGTATGATATGAGTGAGTTCACCGGAGAACTCCTCATGAAGAGAATCAATCATATGATGATAATCTGTGAGCTCGGGTTCCGTCACGGACTCATCACTCTCCTCTATCTGACTATCAAAGATAGGGTTATCTGAAATGAAAGTAAAGTCAGACCCGAAATCAAATAGAGGATTGGTGAAAGTCGTGTTGAATGTTTCGGAAACAAGTTCATCAAATTCTTTTGAAGGATTGATTTCAACTTCCTTCGAAGGGAGAGAAGGTAATGATTCATCGTTCAATAATTTTTCAAGAAAAAGAATATCTCCCTCCGGATCAAGACAAGAATCATCAATTTCCAGCGAAATTGATTCATCTTTAAGACAAGCATCGATCTCTTCCAAGAGATGATCACTTCCCTCAGACGGAGTGAGGGAAGGGGAAGAGTCGAAAATGATAGGCGGAGTGGGATTGCCACTCGGAGGTTCATCTGATATTTGAAGATCTGCAGGGGCACACTCCTCGTCATGATCGTCGCTGATCTTATGCTTAGCATATAGAGCTCTTATAACTTGCCTCCGCTCTTCTTTTAATAATTCACTCATAGTTCTTGTATCTTCCTGCTTTTCAACGGGTGCGACAGCAACTGGTGAACTACTGCAAAGCTTCTGCTGGACGGGAGTGGCTGCAGCTGACGAACTCTCACAAACTCCCCACGTAGAATCCTCATCATCGTCGTCATCGTAAACAAAAGTTTGACGATATTGGGAGCTTACTCTAGCTGCTTGTTCTTCAGCTAGAAGTTCTCCATAAGTTTTCTGACGAGGTTCTTCATGGGGAAGTCTTTTACTAATAAATTCCTTAAGATCATTTAGTGCATTTTGAAAATCACGGAGAATTTCTGGATTGATTGGCTGAGGTGGAGTTTGAATCATTTGGTGTTGTGGAGGTTGGGAATTGTCAAAACCGGAAGTATTATAGCAAGGATTAGGTTCATAGTAATTTTGACCCCACGGTTGACATTGATAATTATTGTGAGGACCACCACAATTTGCACAAGAAAAATTCGGTGAATTTTGAAACGATGTATCATTGAAGCTTTGATAGAACGGCTCTTGCTCAAATGAATTTGGTGGAGGGTGGTTGAAATCGTTTTGAGGAAAATTGAAAAAGTTCGGATTAGAATCATAAGCGAATGTATTTTCAGCTCCCGAAGCACAAAACGAACAAAATCCATTGATAATATTTCTTCCACACCTCTCGCAAGTACACCGTTGACAATAAGTCGATGTCGGATCTAACGGATTTCCACACCCATCTCAATAACGTTGATCGAACGAAGATAAATCGGGCTGTGGTGGATAGTCGGAAAAATTTGAAGAGTCGTTGAATGAATTCGGATTTGGATCATAAGCGAATGAATTCATCGAACCACAAAACAAAAAACTTCCGTCCCGAATATCATTACCACACCGTTCGCACGTACACCAAAGACACGGTAAACCGAAAAGCGGCTCTCCACAACCGACGCAAGGGATAAACGATTCCATCAGAATTAAACATATAGAGGATTTAGAAAATAGAATTAAACGTTTAAGAGGAATGAGAGATAAATAATTAAACGGTATGAGAGGGTAAAGAGATAAGAATTAAATGAATAAGAGGAACGAGAAGAATATTTTTGGATTTTTTTTTAATTTAGAAGCATTCAAAAGAAAAAGGAAAATAATTTTGAACAGAAAATCTTTTTGGGTTTTCAAGGTTTTTTTAATTTTTTTGGATTTTTGATAAAAATATTCACAAGAAAAACACGTAACTTCACAAGGAAGGATCTTCAAGTCACTAATCGTCAAACCTTAACGATATTGTCGCAACACACCTCCTCGGCAGCGGCGCCATTTAATTGATATTCGTGGTCAAACGGGTCACAAGTCAAACCTCTCACGAAGAAAAAAGTCAACTCGCGACGATTTAACCGTAACAATCAATTGTAATAACCGGATAAGCGAATACCCGGGTCGTAGTCTCAACGAGGTGTGAAATCGAGGATATCGTTTGAGGTTCGGTATTAAAATGCTTGAAAGGAGGATGTTCAATTTTGGTTATAAGTCTAGGAAAACGAAATTTGAAATAAAGAAAACGCGAATAAAAACGAAAATCTAAACACGAGCATAAACGTCAAATACTTTAAAAACTAACCCTACAGATACCAAAATAATTTTCCTACGTCCTAAATGAAAAAAGAAAATTTTGAAAAAAAGAATTATATTTTTTTGACTTTTAAATAATTAAATACGAATTAAAAACTATTTTAAAGAAATTAAATGTTTAAAAATACTAACGCTACGAAGAAAAATCTGGAATTTTTATAAAAGCTACTCTAGACTGTTCTCAAGATAAGAAAAATAAAATGGGAAAATAAGCTGATCCTAATAAGCAGTAATAAGCTGTTTAATCTAATAAGGCTAAAAAGGAAAATAGGTGGTAAGTAAAAAATAAAGGAGATGTTTACTAATATAAGACCTAGGGCAGCTGGGTTTGTGATGGTTGTGTGGGGCTGTGGAAAGGCTAAGGTCTGGGGTTCGAATCCCAGCCTCAGCTTTTTGGTAAATCATTTTTTTTATTTATTTTTTTTCTTTTTGAAACTTGATAATAAGCTAAAAATAATAAGTTTTGAGAAAACAAATTTTATGAAAATCTAAAATAAGCTGATAAATAGGTAGAAGTGGAAAGTAGTTGAACTAGAAAATTTTGAAAACAAAAATGATGCATCTGTTATAATCCTAACCTAACTGGGCAAAAACTTAACTGGGCTACACAAGCTATAATCCTAACCTATAATGGTCTAAGACAGATCTAATAAGCACAAAAAAGTAACAAATAAGCCAGGAAATAAGCACTAACAAGCAGTGAAGAGCAGTTGACTAATGTTGACCAAAATTTAAAAACAAGAACAATTAAATTTTCATTAACTCAAATTAAAATTACATCACTGGTAAAGTAAATACAAGACAATAATAAAAAGAAACATTACCTAATGTTAAAGCTAAAAATAAACCTCTCTACAACTGCTACTACATTCTCTATATATACTAAATTAAAAGGAAAAGGTTCTTCTGCTGTGTGTTTCTTGCGTGAGAGAAAGCTCCATTGTGCTTCTTGCTTTAATTCTTGGCCCTTGATTATTCCTTGCTCCCCACAACTCTTGTTCTCAGCCGTAGATGAAAAATGGTCCCTAGGATTGCTGAGGTGGAGGGGGTAAGAGACACACCCATGTGAAGGGTTTGGCTCGTAGTGGAGGTGATGGTGACTGGATGGGTGGTTAACTCCTAATGGCGGGGAAGAATGGATTAAAGGAGATGATAAATAGTGGATAAGCTGGGTTTGACTATCCTAGGGTGTTTTGACTGAGGTGTATTGTTTGACCCCGTATTGTTTTTAGGTTTAGCTAAGGGTTAAGGGGTGTGGGCTTTTTAGTGGGCTTGTGGGATTAGGATGGGTTGGGTTCATTTTATGGGTTTAGGATCCGGTTGTGTAAGTTTAATAGGATAGATAGTTAGGATAAAATGTGGTTAAACTACCAAGGACCAAATGTGTTAATGCTGAAATTGTGGGAACTAATCTTGCCATTTTTTCAAAATTTACCAAAGGGCCAAGTTTGCCAAATGAGAATAATCCAAGGGCCATTTTGGGATTTTCCGAGCTTGAATTTAATCCGAATGAATAATGTCTTTTCCGGCTTCGGTTTTCGGCTCTTTTCCATATCACGCTCGGTTTTGTCCATATTTGCCTCATTTTCAATCCTTTTGTACCTGAAACACATAAAACACAATCCAAGGATATTTGTAACAATATTGGGTCTATTTGGGTGTTTTTGGTCATTTTTGTGGGGGTTTTTCAGGTATAAAATGATGAGTAAAAGGCCACTCATCAGGCAACATTATAGGCAAAGGTACGATCACTCAAAACTCCCTCACTATTAGAAATGTTGAGCATGTAGATAACCTAGGATTTAACTTGCTTAGCTTTAGCCAAATGGTAGATAATAAGTGTAAAGTTGTATTCTCCGAAGAGGGTAGCGAAATCATTAAGGATGGTAAAACCATAGGCAAAGGAGTTAGGAGAAATGGCTTATTTGTTATGAAATGGGAAAAAAAAGCCTCAGGATAGGATATGCATAGAAACCATAGATGATAACTCCACTCTATGGCAGAGGAGATTAGGTCATGCCAATATGCGTTTGATACAATCATTGGCGTCTAAGGAACTAGTTAGAAATCTACCTAAGATTAAGTTTGATCAACACTTTTATGACACTTGTAAAGTTGGAAAACAAGCAAATGCTAGTCACAAAGCTAGGAATATGGTCTCTACCTCTAGATGCCTAGAACTCCTTCACATGGACTTATTTGGTCCATCCGCCGTATGGAGCTACGGAGGAAACTACTACACCTTAGTAATAGTTGATGACTACTCTAGGTACACTTGGACTAGATTTCTTAAGAATAAGACACAAGCCTTTTTGGAATTCAAGGTCTTTAGTAAGAAAGTTCAAAATCAACTAGGATGTACAATAGTTTCCATTAGGACGGATCACGGTCGGGAATTTGATAATGAAGTGCAATTTGGAGTATATTGTGATGCTAATGGTATTACACATAATTTCTCGGCTCCACGCACTCCACAATCAAATGGGGTAGTTGAGCGGAAAAATCGTACTCTACAAGAGATGAGTAGAACGATGTTAAATGAACAATCTATTCCGCAAAAGTTTTGGTGTAATGCGGTGGACACCTAAACTTACATACTTAATAGGATTCTAATTAGACCTATCATAGGAAAAACCCCATATGAAATCATGAAAGGAAGAAAACCTACTCTTGATTACTTTAGAGTGTTTGGAAGCAAGTGTTTCATTCTTAACACTAAAGACTATCTCACCAAGTTTGACCCAAAGTCTTACGAAGGTGTTTTCCTAGGATACTCCCAAAATAGTAAAGCTTACATTGTCCTAAATAAGGAAACAATGAAAGTCGAAGAGTCACTCAACGTGACATTCGATGAAAGCCCTCCACCAACTAAGACATCACCCTTGGTGGATGATGACTTAGATGAGGACGAAGCCATTAAGGTCAATGGCAAGAAACCATTAGAAGATGACATTGAGGATGAGATAGTTGAAGTTGACAAGGTTGTCAACATTAAGGAATCAAAGAATCATCCTATTGAAAATGTCATAGGGAACCTTAACCAAAGAACTCTTAGGTCACAAGCTCAAAACAAAAGTAATTTCTTTTGTTTTATATCAACCGTAGAACCTAAGAATGTCGGTGAAGCAATTAAGGATGAAAGTTGGGTAGTTGCCATGCAAGAGGAACTTAACCAATTCACCGCAAACCAAGTTTGGGATTTAGTACCTCCTCCTAGGAATCAAACCATCATAGGAACGAAGTGGGTGTTTAGGAATAAACTCGACGAAAATGGCGTCGTAACTAGGAATAAGGCAAGGTTGGTAGCACAAGGCTATAACCAACAAGAAGGAATAGATTATGATGAAACCTATACACCCGTAGCTAGATTAGAATCAATTAGGATACTCCTTGCCTATGCGTGTGCCTTAGACTTTAAATTGTACCAAATGGATGTGAAAAGTGCATTCCTAAATGGTTATATCAACGAGGAGGTATATGTTGCACAACCTCCGGGATTCGTTGATTTCGAGAAACCGAATCATGTTTATAAACTCAAGAAAGCATTGTATGGTCTCAAACAAGCTCCAAAAGCTTGGTACGATAGACTAAAAGCATTCTTGATTGAACATGAATATACCATGGGAGTGGTGGATAAAACACTTTTCACAAAGAAACGTAATTCACATCTCATCATTGTTCAAATATATGTTGACGACATCATATTTGGCTCAACTTGTCCAGAACTGTGCAATGACTTTTCTAAGATCATGCATGACAAGTTTGAGATGAGCATGATGGGCGAATTAAATTTCTTCCTTGGTTTACAAATTCAACAAATGGAAGATGGTATCTTCTTTAATCAATCTAAGTATAGTAAGGAAATTCTTAAGAAGTTTAGTTTAGAAGAGTCTAAGCCCATGAAAACTCCCATGTCCACGAAAATAAAACTCACAAAAGATGAAGAAGGTGAGTCCATGGATAGCACCAAGTATAGAGGTATGATAGGAAGTTTACTATACCTCATGGCAAGTAGGCCCGATATCATGTTTAGTGTCTGCCTTTGTTCTCGCTTCCAAGAGGATCCCAAAACCTCTCACCTTGAAGCGGTTAAGCGTATCTTCTAATACATTAAAGGCACTATATATTTGGGATTATTTTATCCCAAGGGGACCGGTGTAGAAACTGTTGTCTATGCCGACTCTGATCATGAGGGAGATTATGTGGATCAAAAAAGTACAAGTGGCGTTTGTACCTTCATGGGTTGTTGTCTAACTTCTTGGTTCTCCAAGAAACAAACGGCTCTTGCTATCTCCACGACCGAAGCCGAGTACGTAAGCGCCGGAAGGGTATGTCAACAAGCACTATGGATGAAACAAGCCCTTAATGACTATGGCATCCATTTAAATGACGTCCCCATTAAGTGTGATAATAAAGGTGCTATTGACTTGAGCATAAAACCCCGTTCAACATTCCCGTACTAAACACATCAACATTCGTCACCAATTCCTTCGCGATAATGTTCAGAAAGGAAACATATCTATTGAGAAAGTTCCTTCTCAAGACAACATCGCTGACATCCTAACCAAACCTCTCAAACGAGAATCCTTCAACCACCTTTGTCTAGGTCTAGGAATGATGGAGCATATTCCATAAATCTCATGACTCCTGAAGTCATCTCGTGAGTCTCGTTTCGTCTAGTTTAGGTTCCCCTCGTCAAAAGAATTTATTAGGTATAAATTATTTCCTCGTGTCAAAAGATCTCACTAAAAAAGCAATACTTAATTGTCAAAAATCAAAATGGGACAGAAAACCATCCCAGCAGATCACGGCTCCACTAAATGTGGCACGGCACCGTTAAATTTAACGGTACCGTGGATCCGTGCATCTGGTATATCACGCATTTAAGCCTCTTGTTTCCACATTACCCATTTCAAACCCTTTCACCATCTGCAACTGCTGTCATAACCTAACCTCACAACCCAAAACTCAATTACACCCCTTCAAGATCATATTCAAGACATTGATTTTCAAGATTCTCAATCATTTTCACTCCCACAACAAAAATTGTAAGTTTTATTTACCCTAATCATCATTAATTTTGAGTCTAGGGTTTGTTCATTGATGAAAGATTGAATTGGGTTCTTCAATTTTCACTAGGAAACTTCAAATTAGAAGTCATCAACACTAAAATCTTTCAAAATCCTTGACTTCACCAAAAACCCCAATTCTAATATTTTCAAAAATTTCACGAAACTAGGACCATGGAACACATTTTTGTGCATTGTTGATGCAAGTTAAAAACGTTTTCTCATGCATACATAATCTCACAAATATTGATCGAGTTACATAATTAATATGTATATTTCGACATATTTGTTTGAGCAAAAGTAAAATTAGGAGTGTTTGGGTAATCACATTGTTTTTTTTTAGTCGAGATTACCGCACCTCCACATAGTTTGCATATAGGCACACACTAGACATGTGTATTCAATGCAACTATTCTTAGATCTAATTTTTCCTAAAATTTTCTTATAGGAAACAAAAATGTCTCATGAATATGATTTTGATCATCTCCTAACCGATACCTATACACCCGAAATCTCTCGTGAACCCACAACACCCGGTAACCACATTCGTGCCTATGTCAATCTTGAAACCCGTCGGTTTCATGAAGGCCGCGTCGTTGATCCATCCCTAGTCTATCATCGGGATATCAACACCTCATTTAGAGCTATAGGATTTGATTGTTTACTCCACATCAACGAGCACATTTGTCCTCGTTTTGTGTTGGAGTTTTTCAGACAAGTTGAACTCGTACGTAACGAGGATCAATCTTTGTCACTTTGGTTTTGGGTCCGAAATTTCAAATTCGTCCTAAATCTCGAGCAATTTGCTCAAATCCTTCAAATTCCCAATCATGGACAATGTGCCTATACAGAAGATTGGTGTCTTGAGTCCCTCTTTCACTATCGTGAAGAGGATAGTCCATATTTTTCCTACATACCCTCTCCAACCGAACTAACCAAAATCATCCGTACTTACTCTCACCCACATCCAACGAATATTAATTTGGAAGAGGTACGTCATGAACTACTTTCTTGGGCAGTCATCCTGCGAGAAAATGTTCTATGTCTAACGGGAAATCGTGAGCAACTTCCGGCATGTTGTGCTCACATGATTTACTATCTCCTAACCCAACAACCATACAATCTCGCTTACTTCTTTGCTAAGAGAATTGTACATCTCAAGGGTAAAAAAAATAAATTGATACCCTATGGGATGTTCCTAACCCGTCTCTATCACCACTTCATGACCTTTCACCCTTACGTTCATGGTCCTGAATACTCACTTTTCACACCAGTCATGAAACCCATAACTGAGTCATATGTCTCAACCATTCTCATTTCCGAATCCTCCACCCACTATACACCCTTGGATGATCCTAATCATGAAAATGAAATGCATGTTCAAGACGAGAATATGACAAGAACTAGAGAATACTCAAGTCATAAGTAGTTATGGAGATATTTATATCTCTTATTAGGGTTCATCCTTAATAGATTATATTAGGAATCAGTACTTAAATTATCTTGCATGCTTAACACTTAATCTATCACCTTGCATGAATATTCTATGTGATATTTGGATGATAGTTTACTTTATCCTGTATGCTTGCATGCTTATGATTATCTTGACAAATTGCATGATAATATTTATGTGCTAGATGTAGCCTTGTATGGGACATATTAGGAAAATAAATCCTTAGTGAGTTGAGGCACTATCATTTCCAGGACATAGCTTCCCAAGAAAACATCCCACTAGCTGCCCAGAACTGGTCTGCATAGAAAAATCCGTGCAAACAGTACCATGGTACTGTTAAATAGCCATGGTACCATTAAATTTAACGGTATCGTGTGATATTTAGAGGAGTCGTGCACTTGTCTGACGGATTTTTCACTGTTGCTCCTAAATACCTATCACCCTAACCTCAAACCTGCAAATCTTGCACCCTCACATACATCCTAAGATTCCCTTGCTACATCATAACACACTCCAATTCACTTTAATTCAAATTTCACCCCACTTGCCTATATAAGGCCACATCCTTGCAAGATTATCTTGCTCATCATCTTCAACCTCACATCACACTAACACCATGTCCTCAACACAAGGATCAACCACCCACATCTCAAAGAAACCTAGGATAACCGTAAGACCACCATCAAAGCCTCTCTTTGTGGATCTTACAAAAGATGATGAAGCCAACACACCACCTTCCCAAGCCACTCCCAACTCACCATCTCCACCTAATGCACCTTCCAAAACATCCTCTACCTACACAACAACTTCATCATCTCCTTCCCTTAACACCATGCCATCTTCAATGGACTACACACTCTCACCCTTTACTCCATTGGACTATAACATGCCAACTCCATCACCAACAAACTCACCACCACCTCCTTCACCTATCATGGGACAACCCATCCAACCCCATCCCTTTGATCTACATAGTGCTAATTGCCTATGTTGCCTCCACAACCGTAACCTCATCTTCTCATTGAGAGATGAAATTCATTTCATGTTCTCCTATGTGGAACATCTTTTAACACCACCACTACCCCAAATGATGTCACCATCTCCACCACCTCCTAGCTCACAAAACTAGACATGTTCATGTTTAGTCTTCAACAATAAACCCTTAGGACCCCTCTTGGAAATGAAGCTTGCCTCTAGTCATTAGGGATTTATGCTTCTTGTTGTCTCCTTTTATGTTTCTTATGTAGTCATACATTCGTATGATACTTGTTTGTTTTATGAATGGATATTTTCCTTTATGTGGTGGTTTTATTTTTGGGGGCTTGGATATTTGTCAAATGTGCTACTTGTTAGATATTGTATATATGTCATCTAACTTGGTTTTGTAGCACAAACCATTGCTCGATTCCTTGGTGTTCTCTAAAGGAGGGGGAGTATACATCAAGGGGGAGCCTTGCAACCTTTTTGCTTCGACAAAAAGGGGAAGAAATGAGAGTAAACTCATTAAAAACTTGTTAAAACTAATTTTAATTTAAAATTAGTTTATGTTTTGTCATCATGAAAAAGGGGGAGATTGTTGATGCAAATAATGTTTCAAAAATGTTATTTATATCTTTCGATTACTTCACGTTTTGAGGATGACAAAATGTGAAAGCACGTTACGTTAAAATTAACGTAAACAAGTTTTTAATCGGAAGATCTCGTTTCTACGCAAATCACTCTTGAACAAATTTACAAACTTGACAAATGATCAAAGAAGTAAATTTTGGTTTTGAGACTTCACATTTTAATGTGACAAAACATTTTTTTTCAAAAATAAACCTTACAAATTATTTTTGAATATTTAAAAAATATTTTAATGGAAAAATAAGTTCAAATCACCTAACAACTATTTTCCCCCCAAAATCACCTCCAACCTTCCCCAAATAAGTTTTCACCAGAAAAGACAAGAAATGGAGCGTCTTTGTCTGGGACGGCTCCACGGTTCCACTAAATTTAGTGGAGTCGTAGGTGATTTAGTGGAGCCGTCCACCTATAACGGCCAGATTTTTTCTGCCTATAAATACCAGCCCACTTCACAGTTTTTGGGCACCCTTTCACAAACAGAAACTTCTGAGTTTAAACCTATCACACCTTTCTTTCTTCTTGATCATTCAGATTAGTTTTTCTTTTTTTTAAGAGTGATCCAATCATCCAACCAAGTGATCCTCTTCATTCCTCTTGACTAGCAAGAGAAGAACACAAAGTATCCTAGTTGATACAAGGTGTTATCATTCCTCCACATTAGTAAGAGATGAACACAAGTATCCAAGTTAATACAGGGTGTTATCGTTCCTCTTCATTAGCAAGAGAAGAACTCAAGTATCCAAGAAGATACAAGAGTTATAGTGGTTAGGTCTTTGCAACATTTGTTACAACCTTGTTGTATCATTGCATACATCAAGTTCATTTTTCTTTTGTGAGAGTGAGAGTTAAGATCAAGTGTGATCTTATAGAGATAGTGAACATCTCTTGAAGCCATTGGGCTTGTGTGATTGATCAAGAAGATCAAGGTTCGATAGGACAGTGTTAGTTGAGTGAGTGTTGATCATTTTGATCGTGTCGAGATCTTGGTGATCTCTTGAAGCCATTGGGCTCGTATGTTTAATCAAGTGGATCATGGTAGTTGGTGCTTGCTAAGATTAGCACTCGACATTTGGCTTAGTGTTGGAAAACGGATATGTGACCTGTACGGTTTTCTCCGCCTTAAGGGAGGTTGTTGACATAGTGCTTAAAACTCTCGAGTGTGGTACTCGGGGAGTGGAGTAGGGCGAAGAGGTGCTTCGTAGCCGAACCACTATAAATCCTTTTGTCCCGGTTTGATCTTTCCAACTTCTCTCTTTACTTACTTTACTTATTATTAGTTAGTTTAGAGTGTTGTTCATATTGGTGTTGATTGATTACACATAAGATTCGAATCAAGGTTTTTTCATAAGTAAACTTTTAAAAAGATTTTAAAAGAACTTAAAAACCTGTAAAACTATTCAACCCCCCCCCCCCCCCTTCTAGTTTTCAACAAGTATCTTTGTGTTTTTTAATCCACAGGCCATTGTATACTTGCTAGATGTTATCTTCTATTGTTGAGAGGCTTATCATAGCCACATATTTTGGTTTCTTACAGCCATATCTTTTTGACGATGATCTTCTTGAAGCCTCTTATCTCATACATCTTCATCTGTGACATCTAAATAACCAGAAAGTGTGTTTTTTGTTTTTATTTATTTATTTATTTTTCTTATTTTTTTCTTTTTTTGAATCGATTTAGGGAGATGTCGTGAACTCACTATTTGTTGATTTGAATGAATGTCATGGTGGTTTTGTAGGTTTTTTGCAGCTGAAGATGTTATCAGCTGACTGAGTGTTGATTTGAATTGAAATGACGGTATAAATTCTTCGCACGAAAGCCAAAAGACTACATTTTAGATTAGGTTTTTTTTTTTTCAATTTTGGGGTATTGTTTATTTTACTTTTGTTTAAAATTTTAACCGATTTTATAAAATTCAGGTGTCGTTATTATTGAGATTGGATGTTTGGAGTTAGGGGTTGGTTGGAATTAGTGTGTTTTGTGTTAGGAATTAAATATGAGTTGATATGGACAAAAGATGAAAGATGAAGGAGACTTATGAAGACAAAGATGAAGGACCTTAATTGTAATATTTAGAGTCTTTGTAACCCTAAATCTCTATTATATATTATATAAAGAGATACAGGGAATACGTTTTAACAGGTCTTCCACAATGTAATCTTTAAAAGTGTGTGTGTCTAGGCATCAAGTCCTCTAATAGATGCCTAGGGTTCGTAGTTTGTATAAGCTACAAGAATCATTCGACAAACCTTTTTTAATAATAATGATTCGTTTGATTATTCCACTGCATACAATGATTGTTATTCATTATTATTGTGTTAATTCCTAGATGAGATCTAACAAACCTTGAGCTAAGGATCTCCACAAGTGGTATCAGAGACAGGTTGCTCTTGATATCTAGGATGTTACAAGGTTTTCATTAGTGTCGACAGAAGCAGATTCGCAAAAAGGTTAAAAGGTATAACCATTTTTGCAATTTTAATCAGTTTTTAAAGTTTTAATTGCTGCTAATGTTCTCGATCTCCTCAATTATATTGGCGTACTCTTTTAATTGGTCAATCATATTTAATGATCAAGGAATAAGTTGTTATCAGGCAATGAAGAGGAGAGCCTGTGAGCCAGTGGTTGCGCAGGTTTGAATCCGAGCCGGCCCCGGTTTTCATCCGGCTGTTACTCCAGCGAATAATCTCGTGTGGAGGCAGTACGTTTTCCGGGCTGAAGCCGTTATTAATCCCCACTACGCCAGCGTGGACCCGGTTCAGACAACATAGTCTGGGTATGTAGTGGATGAGGGTCTGCCTTGTGGCGGGTGCGACTCTAAACCAAAAAATTGAAAGTCGCTCTTAAAAAAAAAAAAAAAAAATTAAACCTCGTACTGTGATGATCACTTTTGCTCTTTGTTTTTGGCGACGTACGTATCATACGGTTTATTTATTATGTTTGTCGCTTGCTTCTAATTGCTGGAAGGTTATTTAATTCTTCATAGTTTGTCATTTGTGGATAATTAACTAAAAGGGCATGAGTCAGTCCATCATTAATGTGCAATTGGATTGGTCGGTGGACTTTTGTTTGTTGACTGATTGAAGAATTATTGTTAAATTGTTGTATATGCTCGTGCAAGTGGAAGTCAAAGTCAGTTATTTTTCTGATCTCGTACTGATCAGTGGTGCATGTGGGACAATTTATTAGTGAGATTGATTCGATTGGTACAGTTATTGGTATGCTGGTTTACATATTATCCTACTACTTGTTTCTACTCTTCTCATTCACTTTGTACTGCTACGTTGATTATTTGTACTGCTGAGGTTAACAGTTAGTACTGCTTGGTTTTCGCGTCAGTACTGCTCGACAACAGTTTGTACTGCTAGCTTTGGAGGATGAAAAGTTTATACTGCTGGTTTGTACTGCTCGAGCATGGGATTCTCAAAGTGAGGGGAAGCATTGGTTATTGATTTGGAATTGGTGATTCCAAAACACATACACGGGATACACACACAAGAGATTTTTGGTTTTTGATTTTTGTTACAGTTCTTGACTGTTTCAAGGCTTGCATTTATTCTTATTGGCGAAGTGGATTAGTTATTACTTGTATGACGGTGAAGTGAAATTTTTCAAGGTTGTGTTTTATTATATCTTAAGGTGTGTGTGACAATTTAAAGATAACTTGTTTGTTCGTTCAGGTGACTAAGAATTGACAAACACTTGAAGGAGTTACGTTATTGTGCTCAGTGATTTTTATCAAGGGATTGCGATCTCCTTATACGTTAAGTATATGTTCGAAGTCGTATTTAGTACAAGCTATAGGACACAAGGTTGGTTTATTCTACTTCAGCATCGAATTGGTAATGGTTAGTTTTCTTCTTCAATACATACAGCCTACAGAATTGGCAATTCGAATGGTTAACATATTTGTTTCAGGGGAAGCTTAACTGTTAAAATGATTAACCATTTATGTGTTACATCGAGGAGAAGGTTTTCATGATTATTGGTTGGTATTCTTACTGAAGATTTGGGATTTTTATGTCTTGAGTTCATTTAATAAGTAAGCGTTTTGGTGTTCATAATGGTGGGTAATTCAAGACATTGAAGGACTAAATTGGATGTATGGTACTAGTTTGTATTTATGAAGATCAAGGATGCATATTGTTTTTCTCACTCCTATTTGTGTATGACAAAAAGGGGAAGAATATTATGAAGATTTGCAGCTTGAAGATCCTTGATGGTATGCATAGCTTAAACGGAAGACGACATCTTTCATGTGCTTGGTTTTGTCATATCAACTAGGGGAAGATTGTTAGGAATTAAATATGAGTTGATATGTACAAAAGATGAAAGATGACGGAGACTTATGAAGACAAAGATGAAGGACCTTAATTGTAATATTTAGAGTCTTTGTAACCCTAAATCTCGATTATATAAAGAGATACAGGGAATACGTTTTAACAGGTCTTTCACAATGTAGTCACTAATAGTGTGCGTGTGTCTAGGCATCAAGTCCTCTAATGGATGCCTAGGGTTCGTAGTTTATATAAGCTACAAGAATCATTCGACAAACCTTATTTAATAATAATGATTCGTTTGATTATTCCGCTGCATACAATGATTGTTATTCATTATTATTGTGTTAATTCCTAGATGAGGTCTAACAAACCTCGTGCGAACGATCTCCACATTTTGTTCCTTCACTCCTAAAAAGTACTTATTTTTAAGAAGAAGCAGTAAAAAATAAGCAGACCCAAACACCCCCACAAAGATCACTTTAGGGTCACATAAACTATTTTCATCATGTTGATCCGCTTTGTGTCACGAAATAATTCTTCTTATTATGTCTTGATACTTTGTTGATGTTAGATTCATGAGTTAAGTTGTTTTATTTGCTTTGTTGATGTTAGATGCCCTGGATTGTTTTAGTTTGCTGTGTTGATGCTATATTTGTGGCTAAAGTAGGTGGGATTCGTTGCTTTATTTGTTGATGTTAGATTTGTTGACGTTAAATTCATGAGTTAAGTAGCTTGATTTGCTTCGTTCTTTTTTTAGGAAAATATTCTTTGTACTGAATATGTGTTACTTAGTTTCGTATCTCATTTGTAATTATCAAAGCTTTATGACAACAATTTGGGGTTGTGGCTTTTGTGTTTAGATTAGTTAGGTTCTAAGTTAATTTGTATTACTTTTGGTGTATTCAGGTTTTATGGCTTTATTGGAATTCCTTTTGGCAATTTTATTCATCTCAAAGTAGCTTCTAACTTTTTTCGTATTTTGTTTGCAGGTTTATCGAGGGCATTATCTTGGCCAGGCAGCATATTCCAAATTGTAGTTGCAGCTATGGGTTGCTATTTTGTTTTTGAAGCTATGTTTGGAACTCCTTGGTTTAGCTGGGTGGTCACGCTCATGGTGTGATTGCAGACATGGCGGGTGTTTGCCAACGTTATGGTTGCCGCTCATGACAGGTATTTGGTTTTTGCGCCCATGGTTTTTGAGGCTATGTTTGCAGCCTCATATCTTGGCTCACAAATTATAAGCCATTGGATATGTTTGCCAGGTTTCTTTTCAGACGACCTTTTCTAAAATAAAAAATAAGCTAAACCTGAGGTCGTACATATTTTGGCGACGCAGGTTACTAGACCTGCAACCATGGCTTATGTATCCTCTGTTGTATTTTTTTTTTTTTTTTTTTTTTTTTAAAAAAAATCTGAGGCATGAATTTTCCTGTACATTAACTCTTCCATTAACTCTTCCATGAGCGTGGCTCATACATTCACGTATCTTGGCGAGGTAACCACGAATGTTACGTGGTTTCAGCCATGGCGGGTGTGTTGAGTCGCCCAAGGAGAGGCAGATCTGAGTCTCATTTTTCACACATAGTTAGGGTATACTTCTAGCCCCGCTATACTCCGAGGCAGAGGTAATTCAAGGCATGAAGCTTCTGTCGTCTCACTTACCTTATGTTTTATGGGGCGGTGATGACTTTTTCTCCACATTAACTCTTCCATGAGTGTGGCTCACACATTCACGTATCTTGGCGGGGTAACCACGAATGTTACGTGGTTGCAGCATGCCGGGTGTGTCGAGTTGCCCAAGGAGAGGCAAATCTGAGCCTCATTTTTTCCACTACATTATGGTCTACTCCTAGCCCCAACAAGTTTGTTCAACCTGCCATGATCATGTAAGTTCATCATAATAATTCTTGGAAAACTTTTTTCTTAATTTTTTTTGTAATGTAGGGATCATATAAGCTTGGTCTACTCCTAGCCCCAACAAGTTTGGGATTGCTCATTTTAGCGTATTTTACGTCTTATGAGGGGTGATTGGTTCCACTATTCATATATCTCATTTAACTGAACCAAATATGCATGTCTAATTTTTCACTATATTGATGATCATCTTCTGTTACAGGTTCAGAAATTCTCTTTGCAAGGAGTTGTTGCGGGAGTTTTTCGCTTCTAGGTTTGCTTTCATTTATTATTGTTGTTTCCATACTAATAACACAACATGTGTTATTAAATCTTCATATTCATGTTAATTTGAGTTCTTTGGAAGTGAGTTGAGGATGTCTACAATGTGTTTGTTGGAACATAAAAAGCTCAAGAGTGTATAAAATGGTTATTAATTTTTTTTATAAGCAATGGTTAAAACAAATTATTGGGACTTAGAAGTTGACATCAAAAAGACCTTGAACTTAATGAAGTCTTACTTCTCACAAAAAAATAATAATCTGATTGTATGTTGCATTTTTTCATAGTTATAACACCACTTTTTATAAAAAAAGAAAGTCCCATTTTTGCAAATAAAAAAAGAAACAGATAATCTATTTGCAAATGATGAGATTGTTCTATTTAAGCCTTAAAGGATTTGCTTTGGTGTAAGCTAAAAAAAAATATATATATTTAAAAAAAAATTGCATTGGGTTATTTGGATAAGATGGAAAGTAAACCATTTTAGAGTTTCATTAGTTAAGTTAATGAGAAAACCTTTCTTAATTATATCATGGAAATGTTTCGAGAAAAAAAAAATTTAATGATGTTTACGAACGATGCGATACCACCTTTATATTGAATTTTGCTATCTTTTGTAAAGACTAATTTTAAAGACTACTTTTATGAAAACCGCTAATAAAGATCATATTTTTATGAAAATCATTTGATAAATATTTCTTTAAATAAACCATTTGATTATGAACCTTCGATTATGAACCTTTGATACTTTGATGACTTGACATTTGACCTTGATATGATTCCCTTATTTGACTCATGACTTTCATTTTATGATTGTCATTCTTATTGATCCATTCTGACTATGCTTATGTTTGCCATGCTTATTTGAGTTACTATCTTGTTTCTCTAGCCATGCTAGATTATATTTGTTGTATGCTATGATAGATCCGTGCCTGAGCTTACCTAGTTATGGAGGTACCATTACCATGTCTAGGATGGCACCTTAGGCATGACACTCCCGTAGAGGTGTGATAGATCTACGGCGTTCCCCCTTATGTATATGTATTATATCGCGATCACTATTGGCCATTAATGCGTGTGTGTGCTTAGTCTAGTACTGACATGCATACTTATGTTAGGGAGCGTATGGATGCATCCTAGGTTTTATGTTTATGTGATTATGGTGACCAGGTGGTGTGTGCCTTACACTCATTCTCACACTTTTATTATTACTTAGAGGTCTCCCCTCTTTGTATACTTGTATTTGCTTTAGTATTATTTGACGGATTATGATATGGAGTTCTTATGGCACATCCTTACATGACTTTCCTTATTTCATTTTTTCTTGTTTCATTACTTATTCAGTTCTCATGCACTCTTGACTCTTAGTTCTCTTTAAAATTCGTATGACTTTCATGATTATGCTTTCGTTTTGTATTCTTATTCATTCGTTGCTTATGCTTATTTACCGTTATGCTATGTTATATATATCTGTTCACTGGGCTTTTTAAGCTTAACCGCATTTCTATTCCTGCGGCAGGTTTTAGCTGGAAGCTGGGTTATGAGTGGAGAGTACTTTGGACTTAGAAGACCTTACTAGCTATTCTGGATTACAGATGATTAGAACGTTTACAAATTGTAGAACTTAGAATTTATTATTGTTCCCTTTGTAACCTTTGAAATTTATTTTGTATTATTTACTGTAAAACCCTAAAATTTACGTAATTCGAAATGACCAAAATAACCTTCTAAATTTGACATTTTAAGAATTTATAAAATAGAACAAAAGACATATTATTTGAACCTAATCTAAAATAATTAAATCCTAAGCTACCTAATAAAATTTAGCTAATAAAATACTTTACCTTATAATGTAAAGTCACAAAATAAATAATTATATAAATACACTTTAATATTTTCGGTCATGAAAAAAAAAGAGGGAGAGAAAAAGGAAAAGATATACATTGAAAATAAAAGGTATCATAATCCCGCTAAAAATGGTCCTCCCTTAATTATCCATAACAAAAAAAAAAAAAAAAGGTCGGTTCCCTCTTTTATTTATATATACCGAATTTTTTTTAACAAGCCCTAAAAACCCACTCCAAAAGATCGATCTTCTGCTCTTTCCTGCCTCTCTTCTGTTCGATCATCACAGCATAAAAAAAGGGTGTTCTCGTGGTCTTTTGGTGGCTCTTTTGTGGTAACTTGTATCATCCTTGTTCAATACTCTCTTCTTGTTTGATTATTGCTTCTATTTGTTGTTCTTGTCGAATTAATGCACTCATAATCATAGAAGAAAAGTTACATGAAATCATAAGATCATCATAAAATAATAAAAGTGTAATTAGAGTTTAATGAGAATTCATGGGTAATTGGATATGGGGTTTTTAGAACATGTTAATATAATGTTAAAGATGATGTTGTATGAATTATGGGGGTTTTGGATTTGTTTAGGATGCCAAATTACGTGATCTTATGGTCAAAATTGAAACCAGTTTCTGATCAGAAAATTTACGCCGACTTTAATCGATTATATCTTGATGATAAAAAAGGGTCTTTGGGTGTTTCTGGAGTCTAAAACTAAATTCAAGGAAAGAGAATTCTGGGAAAATTAGCCTTGTAATTTTAGGTCGGGAAGGCAATTTTTTTATTTTTATAAATTCAAGTGTCAAACTGAATTCGTTTGTCTGGAAAAACAGTCCGAGTTTTTTATTTTTCTTTTGAAAACCATGTCGAATTAGAAGGTGCCCTTTTAACTAAATAATTTTTCATATGTCTAGTAGTTATTGGAATTTTTGTAGATTTTTATAAATTTTCTAGATGGGGAAAAGAAATACAAACTTTTCGGGTGTTTCATCAGATCCGATTCAGGAACATGTTGTGGAAATTGATTTTTCATTCATACTTATACTATTAAATAAAATCCGGAAAAATTACATGAAATACTTAAGACATTGAAGTAGCTTTAGGAATTTTTGGGGATTTTATCTCTGAGATCTAATGTGGTTCATAAATTAGACAGAGTGTGGTCTGTTTAGGGTTAAAAGTTGAAAAAGGTTTCTTAGGGCTTAATAAGTGTCTAAAACCTAATTATCATTAATATGCTTTAACCTAAAAGTAATTTATCATTAATACAACCTTAAATGTGAAATTAAGATACCTTAAAACCTAAAGTGGCTTATGTCATGATTGGTGCAGTATTAAATGTAAACCTAAGATTTAAAACCCTAATTAAGTTAGTAGTAACACTAACATACCAAATATAGAAACCTACTAATTATGAAAACTTACTAATTCGGGAAACCTGCTAAAAGTGGAAAGCCGACTAAAATGAACAATCTGACTTAAAATAAGTTATTAATAAAGAGATCATGAATTCGGGTAGATTCGCTGAAGATGGAGTGTGTTTCCGATCTTGTGTTCTATTATGTTTTCACTTGCGGTCTAAGGTACAGATATTCTGACCTTATCTCTTTAGGTTTCTCATGATTAGTTCACATCTTTTGAAATTAGCTTGATTATGATGATTATGATCTGATCCTCTTTATTGTGGATTTCTTATTTAATCTATGCCTTGCTATGCTCCCTTAGGTTTGTGAACCATTGAGATTGTAACTAAATATGAAAACCTTTCTTAATTATGACATGGAAATGTTTTGAGAAAAACCATTTTAGAAAGATGTTTATGAGTACGATACGATACTAATTTTATATGGAATTTTACTATCTTTTCTGAAAACCATTCTGAAAGATTATTTTATGAAAACCATTCTGAAAGATCATTTTTAGGAAAACCATTTTTGAAAGATTTCTTTAAAAGAACATTTAATTGAAACCTTTGAATTGAACCTTTGCTATGAGACTTATGAACTTTGATATTCTGATGACCTAGACAATTGCCAAACTTTGAATTGCCTTGACCTACAGTTTGATACCCGGGCCAATCTATTTCTTAGTCATAGGGGTTCCATGGCCGTGTCATTGATGCACCAATGATATGACTCCAGTGTGGTCGAGTGATGTGCCATACCGTCCCTTTTTGTATTTTATAAGAGCTCAAATTATTATATATATTTGGCCACTAATTTGTTTGCAGGGGTGTATGGATGCATCCTAGATCTGATTTGTATCTGTATCTGTTATATTATATGATTTGTTTTGGTGATTGATGTTGTGTGCAATACACGTCCTTCACATATTTGAGAGGTCGCACCTCTATGGTTACTATGATATTTGATTTGATTTGTTTTGGGCTCATGGTAGATTACTAACTTTTTCTCATTCTTGATATCCATTTATTTATACCTTATGTTTTCCCAATGCACCATACTTATATATTCGTTCTTTATCTCTTGTTTTGTTCTATATATATCTGTTCACTGGGCTTTTTAAGCTCAGCCGCATTTCTTATCCTGCGGCAGGTTTTAGTTGGAAGCTGGGTATGAGTGGAGAGTATCTTGGACTTAGAAGACTAAACCTTGATAGCTATTTCGGATTAGAGATGACAAGAAGAGCTTTACACTTTTGGACTTAGTATTTATTTTAGTTTCCATTTGTATCCCTTGTATTTCAGATTTTCCCTTTGTAACATTTGAAATTCATTTGTATTATTTAAGTCATATGCTTGTGTTTTCTTTGATATGTCACCATAATGTGATACTTCTACCTTTGTCGGGTTGGGGTGTTACAATTATGGTATCAGAGAAACAGGCTGTGACTTGTAATACATTTACCCTTGACCTGTGAAGTTTGGACCATTAAGTTTCCACTGTAGGCGCTCATAAAACAACCTTTGAGAAGTTGCTTTAGGATCTCCCCATAGGAACATAAGTTATGACCGGTGAGGAATGGGTAGACTAGGACATCTATGTGAGTATCATTTCTTCCGCATCACTCTGATTCGTGCTTTTACCTTTAACTATGCCTTATAAGTATATTGTTTCAGGAGCTAGAAGGTTTTGCAGCCTAAGTTTAGTAACCAAGTAAGATTGAAATACCTCGGGAACCACATGGATACCTTACACCATTTAAGTTTCACTTTCTAATTCTGATCTCCATTTTTTCCAAATTGTGTGATAAACAGTTGAATACTTTTCCGACCATCCCGAAGATCATTCGACCACAATGTGTTTGACACATTCTATGAATTCATTATTTATGCTGGATATAAATGTATCATCTGATACTACTTAACTCAGCATAATCCATTACTACTCCTATAAGGACTCCGGTAGTCAACCACGGATATAGGAAGCATTGTTCCCTCCCTTTGAATGACGAACATTGCCTGCCAACCATTTCCTTTGGAAGGATATGATGTAAATACTATCTTAGTATGGAATTGTTAACTGAGCATGATGATGCTGATAACTAATATTCCATGCATCTCACTTTTGACAGTTATACGATGTTCGTATTACTATTGATACACACCCTACCTGCCACTTATGCTAAAAAGCTAAACAAAATTCCAACACCTTGAACTGTTCGCTTATCTATCTCAACACTATGATGAACCATGTACTTGACCTTGATATATGAACTATCCGTCTAGATTAACGACCGTATTCATTCAACGGATCTGTTTAATCTTGATATAATTGACCTTGAGGTCTTTTGGTTATGGATTGGATGGCTTTTGTAAAGCTACCATAGACTACCATATCCGATATGTGACCTTTAACAACCTACTTCGTTCTACTTTTGCTTTGATGACTCTCAACCACTTAAATCTCTTAAGATTAATGCTGCTATGGAAACACTTACTCCGATCTTATTTGATTGTCAAATTTCTCCTGACAACTTAAATCTCTTAAGATTAATGCTGCTATGGAAACACTTACTCCGATCTCATTTGAGTGTCAAATTTCTCCTGACACCTATTAGTATCCACCCTTAGGAAGCTCTGGCATTGGAAGTATTTTGTTGTACGAAAATTTACGATGTTCTCTGATGAACCTCTTGGGATTCCCTCCTGCTTGGGAAGTAGAGTTAGCATTGAACTGATCTCAGTTGACGAAACCATGATAGACATTCTAGGATTTTCATTACTCTTACGAGTAGTTTCGTTCTCCTCTTAGTTATGTTGTTGATCTTGATGACCTCTGAGACAGTAGAAGGACTAGGTGGATTAAGATAGGTTGTTTTGATCACGACTTGAGATAAAGTATGACCATCATGAGGGCATATTTATATGATGCTAGTATTATGACGTCTGGCCAACGTGATAATACTTACATCATATAACGTGCACTTATTGTGATCATAGGATCTTTCGAGAAGTGCCTTAGGAGCCTTAGAATTTCTGATAGCTGTTTGAGATTTATCTGAGTTAGTGAGACTTTAGGTTCATTCTACCTATACGTTTAATCTGCTTTCACCGTCATACGGTTTCACATGTTTGTATTCTCGACACGCGTTTTGCTGACCTCTGTACTTCCGATAAGAATCTTAGGTCCCATTGTAGAGCTTTCGATATATTCTCATCTGATTCGCCTAATCAATTCCATGGATGCTATACTCTGTATACTCTGTACCTTTTCCTAGAGAATATGATTCTCATCTGTTACATTTGATATAATATCCTTTTATTCGGATTCATTATGGCATGACTTTTCTGAGGAAACCGAAGCTTTTCGATCAACAAGATAGAGTCATGAGAAACAAGTCATTCACATTTCCGTTCACTGTCCGTTTTGTTTTCATTTCGTTTTCTTTTCAATTTTCGAGGACGAATTTTTTTTTAGAGGGGAAGAGTTGTAAAACCCTAAAATTTACGTAATCTGAAATGACCAAAATAACCCTCTAAATTTGACATTTTAAGAATTTATAAAATAGAACAAAAGACATATTATTTGAACCTAATCTAAAATAATTAAATCCTAAGCTACCTAATAAAATTTAGCTAATAAAATACTTTACCTTATAATCTAAAGTCACAAAATAAATAATTATATACATACACTTTAATATTTTCGGTCATGAAAAAAAAAAGAGAAAAAGGAAAAGATATACATTGAAAATAAAAGATATCATAATCCCACAAAAATTGGTCCTCCCTTAATTATCCATAACAAAAAAAAGGTCGGTTCCCTCTTTTATTTATATATACCGAATTTTTTTTAACAAGCCCTAAAAACCCTCTCCAAAAGATCGATCCTCTGCTCTTTCCTGCCTCTCTTCTGTTCGATCATCACAGCAGAAAAAAAGGGTGTTCTCGTGGTCTTTTGGTGGCTCTTTTGTGGTAACTTGTATCATCCTTGTTCAATACTCTCTTCTTGTTTGATTCTTGCTTCTATTTGTTGTTCTTGTCCAATTAATGCACACATAATCATAGAAGAAAAGTTACATGAAATCATAAGATCATCATAAAATAATAAAAGTGTAATTAGAGTTTAATGAGAATTCATGGGTAATTGGATATGGGGTTTTTAGAACATGTTAATATAATGTTAAAGATGATTTTGTATGAATTATGGGGGTTTTGGATGTGTTTAGCATGCAAAATTACATGATGTTATGGTCAAAATTGAAACCTGTTTCTGATCAGAAAATTTAGAACGACTTTAATCGATTGGATCTTGATGATAACAAAGGGTATTTGGGTGTTTCTGGAGTCTAAAACTAAATTCAAGGAAAGAGCTTTCTGGGATAATTAGCCTTGCAATTTTAGAGGTCGGGAAGGTAACTTTTTGATTTTTAGAAATTCAAGTGTCAAACTGAATTCGTATGTCTGGAAAAACAGTCCGTGTTTTTGATTTTTCTTTTGCAAACCATGTCGAATTAAAAGGTTCCCTTTTAACTTAGTAATGTTTCATATGTCTAGTAATAACTGGAATTTTTGTATATTTTTATAAATTTTCCAGATGGGGAAAAGAAATACAAACTTTTCGGGTGTTTCATCATATCCGATTCAGGAACATGTTGTGGAAATTGATTTTTCATTCATACTTATACTACTAAATAAAATCTGGTAAAATTACATGAAATACTTAAGACATTTAAGTAGCGCTTGAAATTTTTGGGGATTTTATCTCTGAGATCTATTGTGGTTCATAAATTAGACAGAGTGTTGTCTGTTTAGGGTTAAAAGCTGAAAAAGGTTTCTTAGGGCTTAATAAGTGTCTAAAACCTAATTATCATTAATATGCTTTAACCTAAAAGTAATTTATCATTAATACAACCTTAAATGTGCAATTAAGATACCTTAAAACCTAAAGTGGCTTATGTCATGATTGGTGCAGTATTAAATGTAAACCTAAGATTTAAAACCCTAATTAAGTTATTAGTAACACTAAGATACCAAATATTGAAACCTACTAATTATGGAAACTTACTAATTTGGGAAACCTGCTAAAAGTGGAAAGCTGACTAAAATGAACAATCTGACTTAAAATAAGTTATTAATAAAGAGATCATGAATTCGTGTAGATTCGCTGAAGATGGAGTGTGTTTCCGATCATGTGTTCTATTATGTTTTCACTTGCGGTCTAAGGTACATATATTCTGACCTTATCTCTTAAGGTTTCTCATGATTCGTTCACATCTTTTGAAATTAGCTTGATTATGATGATTATGATCTGAGCCTCTTTATTGTGGATTTCTTATTTAATCTATGCCTTGCTATGCTCCCTTAGGTTTGTGAACCATTGAGATTGTAACTAAATATGAAAACCTTTCTTAATTATAACATGAAAATGTTTTGAGAAAAACCATTTTAGAAAGATGTTTATGAGTAGGATACGATACTACTTTTATATGGAATTTTACTATCTTTTCTGAAAACCATTCTGAAAGATTATTTTATGAAAACCATTCTGAAAGATCATTTTTTGGAAAACCGTTTTGAAAGTTTTCTTTAAAAGAACATTTAATAGAAACCTTTGAATTGAACCTTTGCTATGAGACTTATGAACTTTGATATTCTGATGACTTAGACAATTGCCAAACTTTGAATTGCCTTGACCTACAGTTTGATACCCGAGCCAATCTGTTTCCTAGTCATGGGGGTTCCATGGCCGTGTCATTGATGCACCAATGGCATGACTCCAGTGTGGTCGAGTGATGTTCCACACCGTCCCTTTTTGTATTTGATAAGAGCTCGAATTATTATATATATTTGGCCACTAATTTGTTTGCAGGGGCATATGGATGCATCCTAGATCTGATTTGTATCTGTATCTGTTATATTATATGATTTGTTTTGGTGATTGATGCTGTGTGCAATACACGTCCTTCACATATTTGAGAGGTCGCACCTCTATGGTTACTATGATATTTGATTTGATTTGTTTTGGGCTCGTGGTAGATTACTAACTTTTTCTCACTCTTGATATCCATTTATTTATACCTTATGTTTTCCCCATGCACCATACTTATATATTCGTTCTTTATCTCTTGTTTTGTTCTATATATATCTGTTCACTGGGCTTTTTAAGCTCAGCCGCATTTCTTTTCCTGCGGCTGGTTTTAGTTGGAAGCTGGGTATGAGTGGAGAGTATCTTGGACTTAGAAGACTATACCTTGATAGCTATTTCGGATTAGAGATGACTAGAAGAGCTTTACACTTTTGGACTTAGTATTTATTTTAGTTTCCATTTGTATCCCTTGTATTTCAGATTTTCCCTTTGTAACCTTTGAAATTCATTTGTATTATTTAAGTCATATGCTTGTGTTTGCTTTGATATGTCACCATAATGTGATACTTCTACCCTTGTCGGGTTGGGGTGTTACATTTAGTCATATGCTTGTGTTTGCTTTGATATGTCACCATATCGTAATACTTCTACCCTTATCAGGTTGGGGTGTTACAATTATTGTATCAGAGCGACAGGTTGCGAATTTTAATACATTTACCCTTGACCTGTGAACTTTGGATCATTAAGTTTCCACTGTAGGCGCTCGTAAGACAACCTTTGAAAGTTTGCTCTGGGATTTCCCCATAGGAACTTAAGTTATTACCGGTGAGGAACGGGTAGACTAGGACATCTATGTAAGTAGCATTGCTTCCGCATCACTCTGATTTGTGCCTTTGCCTTTAGATATGCCTTGTAAGAACATTTGTTTCAGAAGCTAGGAAGTTTGCAACCTAAGTTTAGTAACCAAGTAAGTTTGGAATTCGTCGAGAACTACATGGATACCTTGCACCATTTAAGTTTCACTTCCTGATTTTGATCTCCACTTCCGATCTGTTTGATAAACAGTTTGATACCTTTCCGACCATCCCGAAGGTCATTTAACCCTAATGTGTTTGACACATTCTATGAATTCATTACTTATGCTGGATATAAATGCATCATCCGATACTAATCAGTCCTGCAAAATCTATTACTACTCCTATGAGAACTCTGGTAATTATTAACTATGGATATAGGAAGTTTTACTTCCCGCTCTTGGAATGATGAATCTTGCCTGCCAACCAGTTTCCTTTGGAAGGATTTGATGTAAATACTATCTCAGTACGGAATTGTTAACTGAGCATGATGATGTTGATAACTAATATTCCATACGTCTCACTTTTGACGGTTATACGATGTTCGTATTACCAATGATACACACCCTATCTGCCACTTATGCTAAGGAGCTAAGAAAGATTCCAACACCTTGAACTGTTCGCTTATCTATCTCAACACCTTGATGAACCATGTACTTGACTCTGATATATGAACTATCCATCAAGTTTAACGACCATATTCGTTATGCGGATCTGTTTACTCTTGGTATAATTGACCTTGAGGTCTTTTGGTTATGGATTGGATGACTTTTGTAAAGCTACCATGGATTAACATATCTGATATGTGACCTTTAGAAATCTATTTTTATCCTACTCTTGCTTTGATGACTCTCAACCACTTAAATCTGTTAAGATTAATGTTGCTATGGAAACACTTTCTCCGATCTTATTTGATTGTCAAGTTTCTCCTGACACCTATTAACATCCACCCTTAGAAAGCTCTGGCATTAGAAGTATTTTGTTGTACGAAAACTTTTTGAGGTACTCTGATGAACCTCTTGAAATTCCCTCCTGCTGGGGAAGTAGATTTAGCATTGAACTGATCCCAATTGCCGAAACCATGATGCTATAGAAGTTGAGAGATTGAAGGAGCTGATGGAATATGATTTTGTTCACCTCAGTGTCCTCTTTGAATGCCCATATTGGTTTATGAAGAAGAAAGAGGGAAGTATGCCGCGACGTATCGACAATTTTGAATTTGACCTTATCACTATCAAAAATCATTATCCATTTCCGCGTATCAATGATTGATTTGTTCTATCTTTGAAACTCCGTATCAGACGGCCTCACTTAATGTTTGAAGGACTGAAGAAGCAACCACAAGAAGTTCTAAGAAGGGAGAGGACTAACTGAGAGTAACCTCCATGAAGCATTTTGGTTTTATGCGTGAAGAGGAAGATAGGTGATGTGAAAGTAGATATGAAGTTTTCCCTAAGATGATTCATAAAGCTGCTTTCGTACTCGTTGCGATCATTATGAGTTTTAGATGATGCCAATTGTGTTGGCTAATAGAACCATGTTTTCGCGAGTAGTTGGACAATTGTCATAGTATGACAGTGTGTTTGTGCTCAGAGACGAACGAGGAACACGTAGATCATCTTCGTATTAAGTAGAATGACCATTTGTTCTGAAAGAGTATATTTGATTGGCGTTCAGAGATTGTAGCAGACAACACTACCAGGTATCTGGTGATGACAGCAGTTTGAGTTGGCGAATTTCGAACTGTGCTAGAAGACCAGTCAAAGATACGCAGTCTTGCTTCTCTATTCATTTTAGTTGTACTAAGATGAATTAAGAGCAGAAGCAGACTCGCGAATGAAAGAATGCACAGTGATCATGTCAGAGATTCACGCTACCACACCACAGTGTCCAGAAGAGGTGCCGTAGACTTGAAGGACCAGACTCAAGTTTATAATTCCTTTCCACCCTATGATCATATGGACAGACGTAGACAGACTACATGGAATTGGAAGAGATTTGAAATCATGTATTTGAGTGGATGAATTTTGAAGAAAACATTGTGTTTGGGAGAGTTGATTCTGTGAAGGATGAAGCTATGGATGACGTAATTCACTTCCTCTTAACCTACTTAAGTTTCCGTTACCTGATGACAAGATCCTTTGAATGATTTAGGTTCTCTATTAGTAATTCCGTTCTGTGTTCATTCTGCGTATGTTGGCTGATGGTTTTGTTATGCGAATTTTGACGAATTGTGGAAGGAACCTTGAGATTTATGTCCAGAAATGGGCGGATTTTTGTAGCAACCACTTATATTGGCTGAGTTGATTTGGTGAGTGATGAAGGATTGACGCTATTAATGACGTACCTAAATTCTGATAGACATTCTGGGACTTCCGTTACTCTTACGAGTAGTTTCGTTCTTCTTTTAGTCATGCTGTTTGATTTTGATTAGGTGGATTAAGATAGGTTATTTTGTTCACGACTTGAGATAAAGTATGACCATCATGAGGGCATATTTATATGATGCCAGTATTATGACGTCTGGCCAACGTGATAATACTTACATCATATAACGTGCACTTGTTGTGGGCATAGGATATTTCGAGGAGTGCCTTAGAAGCCTTAGAATTTCTGATAGCTGTTGGAGATTATCGGTGTTAGTGAGACTTTAGGTTCATTCTACCTATGCATTTAATCTGCTTTCACCGTTATACGATTTGGTAGATTTGGATTCTCGTCACACATTTGCTGACCTCTATACTTCCGATAAGAATCTTAAGTTCTGTTGTAGAGATTTCTGTCGGTTGATGTTATCAAACAACCTGTTTTCTGTACGTTCTCATCTGATTTGTCTAATCAAACTCCACGGACGAAGTATCCGTCAAATCCTATGTATTCCATGTATCTCTTCCGAGAGGATACGAATATCATCTGTTACGTTTGGTTTATTATTCCTTTGTTCGGGATTCAGTATGGTATGTCCTTTCTGAGGAAACCAAAGCTTTTGATCAACAAGATCGAGTCATGAGAAACTAGTCATTCACATTTTCGTTCACGGTCAGTTATGCTTTCCTTTCCGTTTCACTTCAATTTTCGATTGCGAAAATTTTTTTTAGAGGGGAAGAGTTGTAAAATCCGAAAATTCGGATCCACATTTTATAACTAATTTGATTTTTACCCTAAGTATTTAATAATAAGTAAGAACTATTAAACTATACGTTATGTAATAATTTCACATTATTACAAATAATGCTAAGCTAAACTGACTTAATAAATTTGTTACATTTTAATTTCCTAAACTATATGTCATATTATGAATTCTTAATATCAATTATATGCCCTCACCCTAAATGTGATATTAATATATAACAAGTACACTTAGTGTACTAATTATGATAACAAAATATGGTTACAGTATTTCAATTTAGATGTCGCATTCGTGAATTCACTTTTCCGTAATTCTATCACTATAAAAATCAATTGTTCCTTATCAAATTAAAAGACTTGTCAACAAGAGGATAAGAACTAAATAAATAAATGTGTATATCCTAAATAATAAAGAAGATTGCATTGGTCTATTCCCTCTTAATCAGCTACACGCCACCCTCTTAAAAATTTGATAGAGTATCATTTAGTTTCCAAACTTGAAAACACGCCTTTCCTTCTGCTCTCTTATAACCATATATCTCCTTGTGGTCTTTCTCTCCACACCAAATCACAAACTCAAACAAGAAGACCATGATCTCTCTTTAAGTTATAAGGATCGAAGGTTAGTAGTTGTGGCATTCGATAATGTCACAGCCTATTTCTCATATTACGTTAAACCTTGCTCGAGTTCCCATTACGTTCGAGTTAGTATTGTTCGTATACAGCCATGCATACCTTTATTCTCATCTATCATCCCATCATGGTCGACTACTATACTTGGCTGCACCATAAACTCCTATATCACGCTCACTCTTCAAGACCGGCCTCACATATAACCCTAAACAAGTTCCAAACCGTGTCATTCTCTCTACAAGATTTAAAGAGTCGAAGTTTGGAGGCTGTGATCATGATTTTGTGGCGTTAGGGTTTTGGTGATTGTGTCGTTTGTATTCAAGTCGCAGCATGCCTGTGGGAGTTCGTGTGGCTGTTCGTGTCCGTACTCGCGAACGTTGTGTTCGTACTTTCGGTTTCGAGGTGTTCTTGTTTAGCCAGGAGGTATTTCTTTTAACAGTTATCTTTATATAAAAGCATATGCTACACACCATTGTCTTGTTAAGTAATCTTGTTATGTGGTATCGTGCTCTAACTAAATCATAGTCGAAACCATCATTAATAAAGAATCGGTAAGTACGGGTCAAGAACGTTTTGAATATGTGCGAGATTTAAAACATAAATGACATTGATACTACTAACGTCAAGATTATAACATGGATTTTGGGTTTATAAAATGGAGTAATAGAACTTTGCATGAAGGTGTGTAGCGTGATAGCGTCTACACATTTGAAAACAAATGTAACTTTAAAACATATTGATATGGTGTTTGTATGTGTGATTGATGAAGATACGCTTAGTGGGTCTATACATATCTTGCATTATATAAGTTTAGAATAAAAGTGTAGGACTAATAGCATATTTGATATGGAGTTTCTTTTATATGAATATATATAAATGAGTAGTTACATTGATCAATTGTAAAACGAAGAACCTTACACACGCTCTAACATTTGATCAGATTACTTGGTTTTATAAATTTTAAAATGGAATATAGAAACATAATAAAAGGCTACAAATATGGCATAATGTTTATTACATATGACAACAAGGTAAATCTTACATAAAGTTTAAAGGATAATTTACGTAAATGATAATTAACAATAAGAATACAATAAGTTGTCGTAAAGTATTGAGTACGGTAATCAGTCAAGTCACCAATTAATAAACAATTCTTAAATTCAGGAAAATCATCCGAAGAAGAAGTGATTTATGTTTCCGAGTGTGCGTCGAGTTGCTTTTAAGGTATAGATATTCTACCCTTTTTCTGTAAGGGTTCTTTCGTTCTCATGACTTTCTTGATCTTGATTCATTAGGATTCCGTAAGCCATTGCTATGTTCCCTTATACTTTGATTCATTTTTCATGATCCATTTGACATTCGTTCATTATGATCCTTGTGATATAATACTTGATAAAATTCGTTCGTTACCCTGTAATATTAGTATTCGAATCACTTTACACTTCGAAGGTTCATTTGATTTTAGTGACTAGATGAGAAAACCTTTCTTAATTATATCATGGAAATGTTTCGAGAAAAAAACAATTTAAAATGATGTCTACGAAAGATGCGATACCACCTTTATATGGAATTTTGCTATCTTTTGTAAAGACTAATTTTAAAGACTACTTTTATGAAAACCGCTATTAAAGATCATATTTTTATGAAAATCATTTGATAAAGATTTCTTTAAATAAACCATTTGATTATTAACCTTCGATTATGAACCTTTGATGATGAACCTTTGATACTTTGATGACTTGACATTTGACCTTGATATGATTCCCTTATTTGACTCATGACTTTCATTTTATGATTTTCATTCTTATTGATCCATTCTGACATTTATTTAAATGTCTCTGCTATGCTATGCTTATGTTTGCCATGCTTATTTGGGTTACTATCTTGTTTCTCTTGCCATGCTAGATTATATTTGTTGTATGCTATGATAGATCCGTGCCTGAGCTTACCTAGTTGTGGAGGTACCATGACCATGTCTAGGATGGCACCTTAGGCATGACACTCCCGTAGAGGTGTGATAGATCTACGATGTTCCCCTTTATGTATATGTATTATATCGCGATCAATATTGGCCATTAATGCGTGTGTGTGCTTAGTCTAGTACTGACATACATACTTATGTTAGGGAGCGTATGTATGCATCCTAGGTTTTATGTTTATGTGATTATGGTGACCAGGTGGTGTGTGCCTTACACTCCTTCTCACACTTTTATTATTACTTAGAGGTCTCCCCTCTTCGTATACTTGTATTTGCTTTAGTATGATTTGACGGATTATGATATGGAGTTCTTATGGCACATCCTTACATGACTTTCCTTATTTCATTTTCTCTTGTTTCATTACTTATTCAGTTCTCATGCACTCTTGACTCTTAGTTCTCTTTAAAATTCGTATGACTTTCATGATTATGCTTTCGTATTGTATTCTTATTCATTCGTTGCTTATGCTTATTTACCGTTATGCTATGTTATATATATCTGTTCACTGGGCTTTTTAAGCTTAGCCGCATTTCTTTTCCTGTGGCAGGTTTTAGTTGGAAGCTGGGTTATGTGTGGAGAGTACTTTGGACTTAGAAGACCTTACTAGCTATTCTAGATTAGAGATGATTAGAACATTTACAAATTGTAAAAATTATAATTTATTATTGTTCCCTTTGTAACCTTTGAAATTCATTTTATATTATTTAGTCACATGCTTGTGTTTGCTTTGATATGTCACCATAACGTAATACTTCTACTCTTATCGGGTTGGGGTGTTACAAAGCAAGACTCTGCAGTTGACAATTCTTTTGAAGTGAATCCTGTTGCTCCTGCTGATGACATTCCATTCGAGAATATATTTGCCCCTGAATCTCCTACTGAGACATCTTCTTCAGGGGATCCTAACACAGCTACATTAGTTCCCTACCATCAACCACGTGAACATCTCAGAAAATGGACTAATGATCATCCGATTGAAAACATTATTGGAAATCCTTCTCGTCCGGTATCCACATGAAAGCAACTTGCCACCGATGCCTTGTGGAATTCAAAGATGCTATGTCCAAAGATAGCTGGTTTAATGCAATGCAAAAAGAAATTCATGAATTTCATCAAGTTGAAGTATGGGAATTAGTACCACCTCCATATTATGCAATGATTATCGCTCTAAAGTGGATATTCTAAGTGAAACTCAATGAGCATGGTGATGTTCTGAAAAATAAGGCACGGTTTGTTGCAAAGGGGTATCGTCCAGAAGAGGGGATAGAGTTTTAAGAATCATTTGCACTGGTTGCTCGAATTGAAGCCATCAGAATATGACAGTCTACCAAATGGATGTAAAGATAGCATTCTTAAATGGTGATTTGAAAGAAGTATTCTATGTGTAACACCCCCAAATTTACTGTTGGGAATTATTTGAAGAACAGACTTAAGTCTGCTGGTGTACTTGTTAAGTCTGTTAGTGTTAGTCAAGTCATAGTTAAGTCTGCCAGTACAAAGTTAAGTCTGGCAGACATAGTTACATAGTTAGTACTGGTCAGACGTATTAAGTTAAGTCTGGTTATGTTTAAAAGCAAAGTTAGTTAGCTATAAGTTAGGAAAGGATACGGATGAATTAGTTATCTTATTAGAAGATATGTTTATCCTTTCACACGTTTTGTAACATTAGGGTTTCCTTAGTGTATAAAAGGAACCCTACGGCATTATTTTATGTGTGACATTGTGATTGAAAGATTAATAGAATTACGAAGTTAGTTAATTGTGTTCTTCATTGTTATTGTTAAGATTCCGCATTAACAATCAACAACTAGTTAAGAGTTTCTCACTTAGATTAATTTGGATTTATTCAAGTTGTCTATTAACTAAAATAGGCTACTTAGATACATAACCAGTGGACCTACATGTGGTATCAGAGCCTATAGAGGGACTCTGAGTAAGAAGACATAAAAACCACAAACACACACTCACTTACAAAATCCTGCACAATGTCTGCTAAGGCTGGTGATGAATAATCAACTCATCTCAATGATGAAGATGTCTTAAACCATGAAGATGATGAATCAGAAACCACTACACCTAAACAACAACAACAAAAAATTCTAGAAACAACTACTATTTCAAACATCAAACTCCCAATTCTGAAGAAAGAGGAGAATAATGTCTGGGCTATGGAAATGGAGCACTACCTTAAATATGTTGATCATGAAGTCTGGAAGGTAATTCAGAATGGAAACTCAAAGAAGAGAGTTTCTGTTGGTAAGGATGGTGTTGTTCGCGTGCTTCCACCAGTCTCTACTGCAGAGATACATGATGTGGAGAAGGAGAGAAAGGCTAGAACCATATTGCTCATGGCCTTTCCCAAAGAAAATTTAAGAAGATTTCATGGGATGGATGATGCTAAGGAGATTTGGGAAGCAATCAGAACAAGGTTTGGAGGGAATGCAAACTCAAAGAAGATGATGAAAGCTGTTCTTAAACAACTGTTTGAAGCATTCACTGTAACCAGTTCTGAAGGGTTGGAAAAAGGGTATGACAGATTCCAACATCTTCTCTCATAATTGGAAGCTTATGGTGTTGCTGTGTCAACTGAAGATGCAAATCACAAGTTTCCCAGATCTTTGGCAAAAGAATGGTCTCATCTGGCAAGGACCATGAGAATGAAAGAAGAGATTGACACCTTGTCAATTAATGATTTGTACAATAATCTTCGGGTCTTTGAACATGAAATCCAAGGGAGCTCAAAGGCATCTTCAAGTTCTGCAAATGTTGCCTTTGTCTCACAAAGCATGGGCAGTACTAGCAGAGTTAAATCTGGTGGTAATTTTGGTAGATATGATACTTCTTCAAGCAGCCTAAAAGAGAGAGAAGTTCCTGCTGGTTTTGCCGATGAAGTAGTCTACTCACTCTTTGCTAAGAGGTTAGAAGAGAAGGACCTCGTTAGTGAGGATTTGGAACAGATAAATGATGTAGACATTGAAGAGATGGATATAAAATGGCAGATAGCCATGATTGCTCTCAGAGTGAAGAAGTTCTACAAGCAAGCTAGGAGAAATATCAAATTTAATGGGAAGACACCAGTTGGTTTCAATAAGAAGACTGTTGAGTGCTTTAGATGTCACAACACTGGTCACTTTGCTAGGGAGTGCACAGCAAAGGTGACTACTGATGGAAAGAAGCAGAAAGACTCAGTCTTTCAAGAGGTGGACAAGCAGGACAAGAGTCAAATGGGTATGCTGACTTTGGAAGCTGGTGCTGTTAATTGGGAAGATCACACAGAGGAAGAAGCAGAGCCAAATCATGCATTCATGGCTATTGGTTCTAGTACTGATGTATCCCTGTGTTCTAATACATGCATCAAATCATATATTAGTCTTAAAACATTGTGTGATGAGCAATTGAAACAAATAGGTGATCAGGAAGCTAAAATACTTGCTTACACTAATGTTGTTAAGACTTTAGAAGCTCAAATAGTCACTTATCAAAAACAGCAGCTCACCTTAAATGAAAAGCTTACATTTCAAGCAAATGAAATATATGAAAAAAGATGAAAAGCTTAAAAAATATAGGAGAATTGGAATGAAAGCTGTGAAAGATAAGGAAGAGTTGCAGAAAAGAATAGACACATGGAATCATTCTTCTAAGAATTTGTTTAGATTAGTTGATTCTGGTATGAGCTCAACATGTAAAATTGGCTTAGGTTATGAAATAAAATCAGATAGTGAGATTCTAAACTATGAGGAAGAAATGGAGAGAACAATATTCATTAGTATAGTTGATGATATTGCTAATAAACCTGTATACAATATAAAAACTAATGACTTTAAAGGAGTTCCACCTCCATTAAATGGAGATTACACTCCTCAACAAAAGGAAGAGCTTGATGAGTCTTTGTTTGTGTATGGTAAAAAGGGACCTCAAAAGCATGAGACAAGTGGCTCCGATGACAAATCAAGTAAGTATTCTACCTGTTAATCCATTTACAGTGAAAGATCCAATGGAAATGTCTCTGAGCACTCTGAATCAGAACCAAAAAGTCAACCAAAAGAGGTGCCTAAGTCTAAACCAGTTAGGGAACTAGTTTTGTCTGCATCCAAACCTAAGACAGTTGAACCTAGTTGTGTCTCACACATAAAATCTCCTACGCAATTTGTCAAAAGTCAAGAGTCATCCAAAGCTAATAGAATGAAAAGAGAGCAAGGGAAAAACCACTCCTTTACTCAGAAAAGGTGTTTTGTTTGTGGTAGCCTTAGTCATTTAATAAAAGATTGTGACTTTCATGAAAAGAGAATGATGAGAGAGGCTGAGCTTAGGAAACAGAGAAGTGTTACTACTGGTAATGTGATGGCCAAACCAGTGTGGAATAATGTAAACAGAGTTAATCATGCTAATCAATTTGTTCCTAGATCAGTACAAATTAATGCTGGTAGACCACATGTTAATTCTGTTCGAACAAATGTTAATACTGGTAGGAAAAATGTTAATCCAGTTGGGCAAAAAGTTAATCTTGTTAAGTCCAAAGTTAATTCTGGGTATGTTAGACCTAAACAACCAGTTGCTTACAGACCACAGGTGAACAAATATAATCAAAGAAACAATTTGGCTAAATCACACTCACCTGTGAGGAGAGCCATTGCTAAGAGTACAACAAAAATGTCAAACTCTAATGCTGTAAGGGGACATGGGGGTCTGTTGTTAATGACTCAGCATGTTGGTCTTGGGATCCATTTCAGAAAGAAATCACCTACAAATCCCAAAGAAACAGTGGATCATTTTCATATAAGACATACAAATATGCTGATCCACAAGGCAGACCCAAGCCTGCACAGGTCTGGGTCCTTAAGAGAGACTAATTTCTCTTCTTTATGTGCAGGATCATCCACTCAAGAACATGGGAGATAGAGGCATATTTGATAGTAGATGCTCAGGGCACATGTCTGGTAACAAGGATCACCTACAGGATTTTGAAGAATTCAAAGAAGGTTTTGTTACTTTTGGAGGTAGCAAAGGCTACATTACTGGTAAAGGGAGAATAGTAGTGGACAATTTAGAATTTGACAATGTGTCTTTTGTAAAAGAACTTGGGCAATTTAACCTTTTCTCAATATCATAAATTTGTGATAAGCAGCATAAGGTTCTTTTTACTGAATCTGAATGTTTTGTGTTGACTTCTGACTTCAAGATGCCTGATGAAAGTCAGATACTCTTAAAAGTCCCAAGACAACACAATATGTACAACTTTGATCTGAAGACACCTGAACCTGCAAAAAGTTTTGCCTGTTTGCTTGCAAAAGCCACTATTGATGAATCTAAATTGTGGCATAGAAGGCATGGTCACATAAATTTTAAGAATCTAAACAAGCTTGTGAACAATAACCTTGTAAGAGGTTTGCCTTCCAATGTTTTCAAAAATGACCATACTTGTGTTGCATGTCATAAGGGTAAACAACGTATGGCTTCATGTAAGGCTAAATTATAAAGGACCATCACTAAGCCTTTACACACCTTGCATATGGATCTTTTTGGCCCTACTTCTGTGCAGAGTATAAATCAAGCTAGCTATTTCCTTGTCATTACTGATGATTGTACTAGGATTTGTTGGGTATCCTTTATGTCTAAGAAGGATGAAACTACCGGATTACTTCAAACTTTCATTAGGCATATAGAAAACCAGCTTAATCATAAGGTTAAGATTATTAGATCAGACAATGGCACAGAGTTTAAGAATAGGAGCATGCTTGAATTTTGTGGTAAAAAGGGAATAAAACAAGAGTATAGTAATGCTAGAACTCTACAACAAAATGGAGTTGCTGAAAGAATGAACAGGAACGTTATTGAGGCAACTAGGACTATGCTAGCAGATTCACTCTTACCAACTACTTTTTGGGCAGAAGCAATCAATATTGCTTGCTATATCTTTAATAGGGTGAGAGTGACTAAACCTCAGAATAAGACTCCTTATGAACTTTTATTTGGCCATAAACCAGTTATTAGTTACATAAGACCTTTTGGGTGTCATGTTACCATTCTAGATACTCTTAGTGCGCTTGGCAAGTTTGATGGAAAGTCTGATGAGGGGTTTTTAGTAGGATACTCATGAAACAGTAAAGCCTTTAGGGTATACAACTTAGTGACTAAAAGGGTAGAAGAGAATCTCCATGTTGATTTTCTTGAGGAGAAACCTAATGTGAAAGGAATAGGTTATAGATGGATGTTTGATATTGATTATCTAACTGATTCTATGAATTATATTCATATGTCTATGGAGAATCAAGCTAACCCTCATGCAGGTTCCAAAGAAGTATCTCACAATGAAGGTACTCAAGTTACTTCTGATGCAGATACTCCTGAGCGAGAAGAAGAGACTAAGGAACTCTTTTTTGTTCCCACATCAGTAGTCAAGATTGATGCAGCACATGGTGCCACAAAGAAGTGTTCTCCAACTTCAAAGAAGAAGGAGACTGTCTCTAAGCCTCAAGCACAAGAGAAAGAGGCTTCTGCTACTAAAGTTGCAGCATACACTTCTTCTTTCAAGGATGAATTTACTGCATTGACTGAACAGCATCTTGGAAACAAGGCTACCAGTACTTCCTCAGTTAATTCTGGTAGTGATTTTGTTAATTCTGCTGAACCTGATACTACTCCAAATGATTCTGAGATGCCAGAACTTGAAATCTTTGACAAGCCAAGTGAAGGGATCTTTGAGGAAGCTTCTTATGATGATGAAGGAGTGGTTACTGACTTCAACAACTTACCCACAGAAGTGAATGTGAGCCCAACTCCCACACTTAGGGATCCTAAGTCAGCAGTGCAAACAAGAAGTAAAGTGCAGAAATAGACAGAAGCTCATAAACTTTTAAGTTTTGTTAAGAAGCAGCAATGAAACACTCACAAAGATTATCAACATTGTTTGTTTGATTGTTTTCTTTCTCAAAAGGAACCTACCAAGGTTTCTGAAGCATTGGAAGATGACAGTTGGGTGGAAGCAATGCAGGAAGAGTTGTTGCAATTTAAGTTGTAAGAGGTATGTGTTCTTGTTGATCTACCTAATGGGGCAAAAGTCATTGGCACAAAGTGGGTCTTCAGAAACAAAAAGGATGAAAGAGGAGTAGTGGTAAGAAATAAGGCTAGATTGGTGGCCCAAGGATACAGACAAGAGGAAGGGATAGACTATGATGAGGTTTTTGCCGCAGTAGCTAGAATTGAAGCTATCAGGTTATTTTTAGCCTTTGCATCCTACTCGAGGTTCATAGTTTATCAAATGGATGTCAAGAGTGCTTTTCTATATGGCACTATAGAAGAAGAGGTGTATGTTCATCAGCCTCTTGGTTTTGTTGATCCTGCTCATCCCAAGAGGGTGTACAAATCATCAAAGCTTTGTATGGATTACATCAAGCTCCCAGAGCTTGGTATGCTACACTCTCCAACTTTCTAGAGGAGCATGGGTATAAGAGGGGTGTTATTGATAAGACCTTGTTCATTAAAATGAACAAGAAGGATATCATTCTAGTGCAAGTGTATGTAGATGATATCATTTTTGGATCCACAAAGAGGTCATGGTGTGAAGAATTTGAGACACTGATGAAAGGAAGATTTCAGGTGAGTTCCATGGGAGAACTCACATTCTTTCTTGGACTGCAAGTAAAACAAAAGGAAGATGGACTTTTCATTTCTCAAGACAAGTATGTTGAAGAGAAGCTGAAGAAGTTTGATCTTGCAAATGTAAAGACAACCGTCACTCCCATAGAGACCAAGGTACCTTTAACAAAAGATGAGGATGCTGATGATGTGGATGTGCACCTATACAGATCCATGATAGGTTCTCTTATGTATCTAATTGCCTCTAGGCCTGATATTATGTATGCAGTTTATGCTTGTTCTCGTTTTCAGGTTACTCCCAAGACTTCACATCTTCATGCTGTGAAGAGGATCTTTAGGTATCTAAAGGGTAAACCCAATTTGGGTCTTTGGTATCCTAGAGAGTCATCATTTGACTTGGAAGCCTATTCAAATAGTGACTATGCTGTTGCAAGTCTTGACAAGAAATCCACAACAAGAGGTTGTCAATTTCTTGGCAGAAGATTAATTTTCTGGCAATGTAAGAAGCAGACCATTGTGGCTACATAAAAAACTGAAGCTGAATATGTAGCTGCTACATATTGCTGTGGACAAGTCTTGCGGATTCAAAATCAGATGCTGGATTATGGTTTGAACTTTATGAATACTATAATTCACATTGATAATGAGAGTACTATCTGTATAGTGAAGAACCCTGTGTATCATTCTAAAACCAAACACATAGAAATTAGGCATCATTTCATAAGGAATTGTTATGAAAAGAAATTGATTAGGGTGGAAAAGATACACACAGAATTTAATGTGGCTGACCTATTAACCAAAGCTTTTGATGGACCTAGGTTCAATTACTTAGTGGTTAATATTTCCATGATAAACCCGTAGCTAAATTTAAGGGGAGGTTAAATGTATAGTTTGTATAATAGAACCAGTACTTACTAGTTTTAATTCTGGTAGAAGTTAAATCTGGTAACTTTAGAGTTAATTCTGGTAGTTAGTTGTTTTTTATTTTGGTTGCAAAAACATTTGTTTGTGTATTTTCTTGGTTTTTAGACTAATTTTTCCCGGAAAAGCATGGATTGGTGGTGCTACGAAATCCTGCTTATGATATTTATATTTGGTTGTCTGATATTTTTGTTAAATCTGGTGGGTTAATGGTTAAGTCTGGTTGACCGTCGTTAAGTCTGGTAGTGTTAAAATGTAATTAATTTTATTACCGTTAGGTCTGGTCATTCGATTAATGATTTTTCCTGTAACATAATACCGTTACTATTTTTCCGGGGGAAAGGGGTATATATGGATACTATTTGATTAATTTTTCACCTTTATCCATTATTTACTTCCAATTTTAAAAATCGTTATTATCGGCCAAGATCCTCTGTTTTTAACAACCAGTATTCAAACCCTAACACGTTTGTCAACCAGCACTTACAATCTTTCTCATCAATGGCTCAACTAAAGTATTGTGACAAGCACAACCAAGTGGGTTTCTTGAAGAAACCAAACAAGGGTGAAGGTTTCGAACAGATAGTTGATTTCTTGAAAGGCTCTCATCTCAGGTATGCCTTAACACATAATCCAACTATCTATAATTCCCTAGTCAAACAGTTTTGGGGGACTGCTACCTCCGAAACACTTGCTGATGGGACTCTAAATTTAAGGGCAACCATTGATAATATTGTATATTCAGTCACTGAAGCATCCATTCGAAGTAGTCTTCAATTGGATGATGCTTCAGGGGATTATATGTTGTCCAATAATATGCTTTTAGAGGGTATGGGAAATATAGGATATCCCACTGATGGTACATTCACATTTTGGAAAAGCTTTTTCTCACCTCAGTGGAAGTTTTTAATACACCATTTGCTGCACTGCCTAAGTCCCAAGAGTGGAGGATGGGATCAATTTGGAAGCAATATTGCTTTTGCTTTGGTCTGTCTTTCACTTGGAAAGACTTTTAATTTTTCAAAACTCATATTTGATGGCATGGTGGCAAATGTGACCAGTAAGCATAAGTTTTTAATGTACCTTCGTTTTCTAAAAATGGTGTTAAATGTTGAAACAACAAACATGGATGAAGTCTATTTGTGTGTTCCTTTTAAAGATAAAATCTTCAGTAACATGAAAAGGGGTTTTACTGGGGCACATAGACCATTATTGCCTGCTATCTTGCCTTTTTCTACTAACCTTGCAGGTACATCATTACATGGAAGAGTTGCTCAATTCCCATCACCAACAACTGATCAGCCTACAGATCAACCCAGATCACCTACACCACCACCAAGATCACCTACACCACAACCTAGATCACATACACCCACACCACCTTCCCCTCAGCAGCAAACCTAGGTTCCAACTCCAACTCAGGAGGAGGAATCCACTTCAATGGCCACTCCTAAAGCTGGTGCCTACATTGGTTCAAAGGATTTCAGGACAGGAAAAGGTAAACAAAACCATGGCTACTGCTATAGTAACCTTTGTCAGAAAGGTCAAGAAAATGGAGAAGATCATGAAGGCAAAGGGGGTTGACTTTACTGACCCAGAAGGGGCTGAGGATGAAAATTCATCCAAACAGGGGAGGAATTTGAATGAAGAACAAGTGTTTAAGACTCATGCACAAGATAAATCTGCTGAGATTAGACAAGAGGGTTTGGAAGCTGCAGAAACCTTGGCCCAATCTCTTAGTAAAATTCAACAAAGGAAAAAGAGAAGGCTAAAGAGGAAGTTGGTGATTGATGAAGATGAGTCTAGGGATGACTAAGTTAAGTCTGGTGACAAGATTAATTCTGGTATTAAGTCTTCAGCAGAAAAGACTGGTGATAAGTCTTATCTCATTAAGTCTACTTATGAGGGAGAGTCTGTTGGTACTCAAAGGGAAGGAAAGTCGAGATTGATAGAAACTCCTGAGACAAAGAAATCTAAGAAGCAACAAAGACAGGAGGAAGCAGCTGAAAAGGCTAGACTTGAAGAAATAAAAAGACAGGATAAAATACTGGCAAATTAACTACAAGAAGAATCCAACACTGATCCACTTATGTCAATGATTGAAGAAGATGATAAATTAAGGGCAAAGTTGCAAGAGTTAAAAGCCATTAAAGGTCTGACAACTGAGGAAAGGGCTAAGCAGCTTGTAGACTTCATAAATGCAAGAAGGGATACTGAAACACTTGGGGACTTCATGGAAAAGATTAAATAGACTCAGAAGAAGAATGTTGTCAGTACTACTAGGAAGAAACTCACAAAGGGACAAAAGATGCAAGATATGAAGATGTATTTGAAGAATCAGATGCATTCTTCTTTTGAGAAGATGAGAGGAAAGCCATATGAGGAGATTGAGAGAATGTACCTTAGAGCTTATGAACTAGATCAGAACTACAAGCCTATTGACTATGATGACTTAATCAGAAGAAGCTTCAAAAGAAAAAAGATGTCTAAAGAAGAAAAGGTGTCTGAGATAGGAAAAGTATCTGAGGTGGAAAAGACATCTGAGATCACAAAGGAAGAGGTACAAGTTGAGAAACCATTTATAAGGTGGACTAGGAAAAAGATAATAGCTAAGAAGGCCAGATTAGGTTCAAAGAAGGATGTACAAGAGGAAGAAGAACCCTCTTCTAAGGAATTTACCATGGGTTCAATTCTTGAAAGTTCAGCAAAACCTGCAAAGATTGTCAGATGGCAGATTATTAAGACTGGTATGAAAGCAGCCTATCAGATAATTAGGGAAGACAACACTGATGTGGTGTATGTAAACTTTCCAGGGTTGCTGAATGATCTAAGCAGGGATGATCTCAAAGAACTGTATAAGCTGGTGATGATTAAGCATGGGGATAACAGACCTGAAGAAGAATTTGAAAGGGTTCTTTGGGGGACTTAAAGACTATGTTTGATCCACCATCAAAGACTGACAAGATTTAGAAGCTACCCCACCAACAGGAGATACTCAGATGGAGGTATTTTGATAGCTGCCAAGTAGATTGCCTAACTCTGCAAAGGGCACACATCTACATGCTAGCAGAAGTTAAATATCCTTTACCTCCTAGGGTATGTGAAGAGATGCTAGAGAAGAAGCTGCTAGAAGATAAAAAGGATGAGGTATATGATCAGATCTTGGAGTCAATTAAGATGCAGTCCCAAAAGGAAACAACTTGGGGTGTTTGAAAGAATTTTCAAGTTGGTAAGTAGGATTAATGGAACTCCCTACTTGGTGAAGGTGCTTTGCACTAACACAAAAAATGGTCATCAGTCCACCATGTGTAATCCGCATAAGGACTGGCTAATCCAGAGCAAACGGCTCTGGTAAAGATACCTCAAATCCGTTTATGGCTCACAATTTGCCAAAAATTGTATGGTAATCAACTCACCATATCTGAGATAGCGAAGAGTTGACTAGCCCACAAGAGTATGGCTTGTGGTAAAGGCTGTGGAAATCCATAACTGGTTATCAATTCACCAAGGTGAGGTCTACATTTCACTAAAGAATTGGCTAGTCCAAAAGCAAACGGCTTTTGGTAAAGACAAGACAAATCCGTTGATAGCTGATGATTTGCTAAAAATCATATGGTATTTCAACTCACCATGTTTCATGTACAAAGAGTTGAAATGGTTATCAATGTACCATGGTGTTTACACCAAACATTGGCTACTCCAGAGTTAATGGCTATCTGGTAAAGAGACATCAAATCCATTAATTTTCAATGATTCACCTCTCACAGGAGTTAACACACCTGAAAGTGATGAGAATAGAGGTAGACATTTTGATTTGAAGTAAAAGTTGCTGCACAAGATCAGACATTTTGATTTGAAGAGTTATAGTTCAAGATAATTCCAAGAGTTAGAGTTCAATCCTCAGGAAGCTTATCAAGAAAGAAACTTGAAGTTCATGGAGCATGAAGATCAAGTTAGGGGAGGATTGTTGGGAATTATTTGAAGAACAGACTTAAGTCTGCTGATGTACTCGTTAAGTCTGTTAGTGTTAGTCAAGTCATAGTTAAGTCTGCCAGTACAATGTTAAGTCTGGTAGACATAGTTACATAGTTAGTACTGGTCAAACGTATTAAGTTAAGTCTGGTTATGTTTTAAAGTAAAGTTAGTTAGCCATAAGGTAGGAAAGGATACAAATGAAATATTTATCTTATTAGAAGATATGTTTATCCTTTCACACGTTTTGTAACATTAGGGTTTCCTTAGTGTATAAAAGGAACCCTACGACATTGTTTTGTGTGTGACATTGTGATTGAAAGATTAAAAGAATTACGAAGTTAGTTTATTGTGTTCTTCATTATTATTGTTAATATTCTGCATTAACAATCAATAACTAGTTAAGAGTTTCTCACTTAGATCAATTTGGATTTATTCAAGTTGCCTATTAAGTAACACAGGCTACTTAGATCCATAACTAGTGGACCTACATTTACCATAATGCAGAATAGAAATTTAGGACGTTACTTATTAGTTACACAGTCCAAGTCATAGCAAACAAACTCTAAAATGAGACGTTTTTGAAAAACAACACCATTCGATAATATTACAGAAAATTCAGAGTTTTACAGCGTAAAATGGTCCCAATACATAAGTGCATAACATAAATTGTTCAAAAGTTTATCGAATGGAATAATTATAAATAAAGTCTTCAATTTTGTAAAAGACTCGAAAATGCTTCCCACCTGCTATCGCCTTAAGGACCTGAGATAAAACATGCAAAAAAGGTCAACACAAAGGTTGAGTGAATCCATAGAGTTTATTTAAATAAACAGTCGATCACAATATCATTTATAAAAACAACTAAGCAATAAATACAAAGTCTAGTAAGGTTATTATTAACCTAAGCTCGTGACCCTGACGCTACGTATCTGTTGCTAATAGCATAAATTTTCCCTTCATACATAGGTTATAGCCACACTATCATTTGGTACGAATACAATACACGTCTGTCATATATGCACGTTCTTTCTGGTGGGGATTGTTAGTTCCAATAGATCTATTCACTATATTCATGCTCACTCGTAAGTGACTAACGGTTCACAATAAGGGGACTTTCGGCTATAGGAAACTTAGGCAATAATAATAACATGCTAGCATACAGTTTTCAAGGAATTGTGATCATAAATATTTATAGCATGTATCTCCCCACGGAGTGTGTAAATCAATTAATGTAAAACTTGGGGCTATGAACTCACCAACGATGAAGTAGCAACGAAAATCAGAGAAGTGTGCACGTCAAGAAAAACCGCACAGATCAAGGCTAAAGCAGACATTGGATTCTTCGCTGGGTATGAACCAGATCGCAACGGATACCGAATCTACAACAAACGAACCCGCCAAATTATGGAAACCATTCACGTGACATTCGATGAGCTGAATGAGCAAACGGCTCCTGGACACACAAGTTCTGGACCCGCACCTAATCTTTTGTCTCCTGGACCAATTAGTTCAGGTCTTGTACAGCATCCCACTCCTGCAGTTCCTTATGTACCCCCTACCAGTGAAGAGTTGAAGAATTTGTTTGATCTGATGTTTGATGAATACTTTGAGCCACCAACGGTTGATACTACAACTGAAGCTCCACCTTTACCTCCAGTTGTTGATGCTCAAATTCCATAAAACTCAGAGGGTCCATCTGTGTCTGTCACAATCAGTCAAGATGCACCATCTGCTTTGGTACAGCAAGGCTCTGCAGTTGACAATTCTTTTGAAGTAAATCCTTTTGCTCCTGCTGATGATGTTCCATTCGAGAATATATTTCCCTGAATCTCCTACTGAGACATCTTCTTCAGGGGATCCTAACACAGCTACCTCAGTTCCCTACCATCAACCACATGAACATCTCAGAAAATGGACTAATGATCATCCGATTGATAACATTATTGGAAATCCTTCTCGTCCGGTATCCACACGAAAGCAACTTGCCACCTATGCCTTGTGGTGCTTATTTAATTCCGTACTATCAAAAGTCGAACCCAAATACTTCAAAGATACTATGTCCAATGACATTTGGTTTAATGCAATGCAAGAAAAAATTCATGAATTTGATCAACTTGAAGTATGGGAATTAGTACCGCCTCCAGATTGTGCAATGATTATCGCTGTAAAGTGGATCTTCAAAGTGAAAATCGATAAGCATGGTGATGTTCTGAAAAATAAGACATGGTTTGTTGCAAAGGGGTATCGTCAAGAAGAGGGGATAGACTTTGAAGAATCATTTGCACCGGTTGCTCGAATTGAAGCCATTAGAATCTTTCTCGCTAATGCTGCTAGTCAGAATATGACAGTCTACCAAATGGATGTAAAGATAGCATTCTTAAATGGTGATTTGAAAGAAGTAGTCTATGTGTAACACCCCCAAATTTACCATACTGCAGAATAGAAATTTGGGACGTTACATATTAGTTACACAGTCCAAGTCATAGAAAACGAACTCTTAAATAAGACATTTTTGAAAAACAACACCATTCAATAATATTACAGAATATTCATAGTTTTACAGCGTAAAATGGTCCCAATACATTATTGCATAACATAAATTGTTCAAAAGTTTATCGAATGGAATAATTATAAATAAAGTCTTCATTTATGCAAAAGACTCGAAAATGCTTCCCACCTGCTATCGCTTTAAGGACATGAGATAAAACATGCTAAAAAGGTCAACACAAAGGTTGAGTGAATCCATAAAGTTTAATTAAATAAACAGTCGATCACAATATCATTTATAAAAACAACTAAGCAACAAATGCAAAGTCTAGTAAGGTTATTCTTGCGCTAAGCTCGTGACCCCGACACTACGTATCTGTTGCTAATAACATAAATTTGCCCTTCATACATAGGTAATAGCCACACCTATCATTTGGTACGAATACAATACACAACTGCCATATAGGCACGTTCTTTCTGGTTGGGATTGTTAGTTCCAATAGATCTATTCACTGTATTCGCGCTCACTCGCAAGTGACTAACGGTTCATGATAAAGGGAGTTTCAGCTATAGGAAACTTAGGCAAAAATAATAACATGATAGCATACAATTTTCAATGCATTGTGATCATAAATATTTATAGCATGTATCTCCCCCACAGAGTTTATAAAACAATTAAAGTAAAACATGGGACTATGAACTCACCAACGATGAAGTAGCAATGGAAATCGGAGAAGTGTGCACGTCGAGAAAAACCGCAAAGATCAAAAGTGACCTGAATAAAATATAACACGACTTTGGCTCGGTGATTAAAGTATAATACTTATATTTATGATTTAACACAGTAGTTGAAATCCTAACATTATATGGTCATTTATTTAAAAGTCTCATGGCAAGTCATGGGTCGAAAAGACGTTTAATAAAGCTTATATGGTTTAAAATGCAAAGCTGATGGAAATTTTATAAAATTTCCGCACTAAACGGGTCGCCGTTTCTAAACCGTAAACGCTAAGATTATGAACTTTATATGCTTAAAAAGGTATGACTCTGAACTATTTGAAAATCCAGGCCACACATAACTGAGAACTAAAGAACATGGGTGAAATTACCAATTTACCCCTGAGTCTCTAAATAGTTATATTCAGCATCCAAATAAGCTTAGTAAAAAGGGTGTATTTTTTTATCTACAGGTCCTATGAGCATGAATTCAATTGGAGAAGTTTTTTATATGTCTTGGCTACATTTCATTCAATAGGACCAGGTAGAGGAAATGTGTTAGGATTTCTGAGAAATGATAGGTTTTCTCATTGCTGCTGGTAGCATAGCTGGTTCCTGCTGGTAGTTTGTGGTTCCTGCTGTAGTTGATTGCTGCTAGTAGAGTTAATTGTTTATGTTGATAGTTATCATTGCTGCGGGTAGAAGTGTTAGTTAACCCGTATGTTTAGAATGTTAGTTTGAGTTATTTTAGGAAGAGATTCATGTATATCTCTTTACACGTTTTGTATGACCTGTATTAGGGTTTCTTGTTCTATAAAAGAAACTGCAGCTAGGTTATTATGCACTACGAATTTACAAAACAACTTCATTGGCAAATAAAAAGATCCATAGAGGATCAAACCATTCTTAGTTAATTTCTTCTTTATACTCTTGTGTTTAGTTTCCGCATAAGCACAAGTTTCATCCTTAGAGATTCTCCTTGACTGTTTGTGTTTACATAGACAGTCTACCAAGCTCAAAGATCTAGCAAGAAGCACGATCCTACAAGTGGTATCAGAGCCTGGTGAGGATCTCTGATAAAGAAGAAAAAGTTCTCTAAACAACCTCTTTAAAACCCTCTAACAATGGCAGATGGAATCAACACTGATGAGTCTGTTGTCAACACTACCAAACCAGAAACCTCTCAAGTCAAAACTCAGATAGTCACCATTGTGTCTAACAACAATGCTAAATTCCTATACCTGAAGAAAGATGAGTATGAAGTCTGGGCCATGAAGATGGAATACTAGATCTCAAACAGTGATCACAACCTGTGGAATGTGATCCTTAAGGGAAACAACAAAAAGAAGACTAGAAGAGATGATCAGGGGAACATCATTATACATCCACCTGTTTCAGTAGAAGAACATGTTGCTGTAAAAAGGGAAACCAAGGCAAGAACCCTTTTGCTTCAGGCTATTCCAGAGGATCATATGGGTGATTTCCATCACCTGGATGATGCTAGAGAGATCTGGCTTGCTGTAAAAGCCAGATTTGGAGGGAATGATGAGTCCAAAAAGATGATGAAGTCTATGCTCAAGCAGGAGTTCCAGGAGTTTAAGATCTCTGAGGCTGAAGGGATTCACAAAGGGTATGACAAGTTTCACAAGATCCTGAGTCAACTCAACCAGTTGCAGGCTAGGCCGGACAATAAAGACTGCAACACCAAGTTTTTAAGGGCCTTGCCTCCATCCTGGTCTCAGGTCTCCATAACACTCAAGGCCAGAATGGACTCGACTTCATGAGTTTTGATGATCTGTACAACAAGCTGAAGACCCTGGAAATTGATATCAAAGGGTATTCCACTTATTCATCACATACTCCAACCCATACTGCATTTGTTAGTACTTCTAGTACTAACAAAGTGTCATATGGAGACAGTCCAACACCATCATCCTCATCACTTTCCTACTCTCCTGCCATACCAAAAACTCAGAACAGATCTGATAATGTACTAGAGGAGGTGTTTCATTCATTTATTGCTGAGAGTACACCACAGCAGCAAATTACTTATGAAGACTTTGATCAGGTGGATCAACTGGATCTGGAAGAGATGGACATCAAATGGAAGATGGCTATGATGTCATTGAAAGTTAATAGATTTGAGAAGAAGGCAGGAAGGAGGATCAACTTTGATGGACAGGAGGCAGCAAGGTTTGACAGAAGGAAGGTGAGGTGCTACAAATGCTCACAACCAGGTCACTTTGCTAGGGAATGCCCAGATAAGAAGGTGGATGATAAAATAAGGTATTCTGCATTCAAAATTCAAGAATTGGAGTCAGAAGAACCCAAAGCCTTGGTGTCTGTGGATTCAATGGTGGACTGGGAACAACATGAGAAAGCTGCTGCAAGAGGAGCTGAAAAGGTCTATGGGATGATTGCTGGATATGGTGAGAAGAAACAAGTGACTGGTCAGCATGGTCTGATGGGCTACCCATATCAGGTACAAAACTGCCCATTTGGTTGTGAACTTAAATATGCTAAACTGAAACAGGAATTTGATGACATAGAGAGTCAATATAAAGATTATTTTATACAAGTCCAGGCTTATAAAAATGCTCTTAAAACATTAGAACAACAAAAGGTCTGGTATCAAACCCAACAGTTAGCATATGAGGAAAAGGTTAAGGTTTTGCAGAGAGATTTAGAGAACACCACTAATGAGCTTAAATATTCTGAGTCTCAAAATGCTAAGGTTATATTAGAAAAACATGACTTACAAGATAAATTAGATAAAGAAGTGGCAAGACATAAAACTTGGCAAGAGCAGGCTAAAAACCTAGTCAAATGAAATAACAGCACTCAGTCTGTAAGATGTAAAAGAGTGTTAGGATATGATGTACGGCCTAATGATATTTATGACCCTAATGAGCATAGTATATTTGACCCTGAACCTGTAAATTATCAAAAACCTGTAAAGTATGTAAAAGAAGGAGGAATGAATGTTGTTCCTCCACCAATAACTGGAACATTTAAGCCTGCAGACCCCTATGTTGACTTTGATGATTCACAAATGACTTATGGCAAAAAGGCAAAGGACTTGCCTGATCTTGATTGTGACTCTAATGATTTTGTCTCTTGTTCTTACAGTGACAAATCTTCAAAAATCAAGACAAATGACTATGCCACATGTGGATCAAGTGACAAGTCTGCTTCAATAAAGTCAGAAGATCTCTCCTCAGAAGTAGCTACTGATGAATCTCAGACAGCTGCAGTTGAAGATGTTTCTTTTGATAATGTTAAAAACAATGATGTTTATGGTTTTAATTTTGTTAAGGATAATTTTGATTCATGTGTTGGTTTGGATAATTCTGGTTGCAATAAGAAAAGTAATGTTAAGAATAAGTCTTCTAGAAAGAAATCTTGCTTTGTGTGTGGTAGTTATGCTCATCTTATAAAGACTGTGACTTTTATGAGAAAAAGATGGGTATATATACTTGTCAAAATAGGTTTGTGTGGAACAATGTTAATGAGATTCCCCCATATATTCCACAAGCAGCAAGAATGAACTCTTGTAGAGCTTCTTTTCCTGCTGGTAGACCAGTTCCTCCTGGTAAGCCTGTTGCTGCTGGCAAGCCAGTTCCTGCTGGTAAGCCTGTTGCTGCTGGCAAGGCAAATCCTGCTGGTCAGCCTGTTTCAGCTGGAAACTCTAATTCTGCTGATTGGAGAAGTAATGCTGCTAGACCTTTCTACAGACCTACAAGCACTTATTTTCAAAATGATTTTAGGCCTGTTTATTTTGACATCATGCATATGGAGGGGGCAAGAAGGGAAACTGCTGTTAAGTCCTCAGCAGGTTGTTCTTGGAGATACAATGACCATTATATGAGAATTGGGTCCAAGAACAATGTTGGATCTCATCAATCACCATGGTTTAATTCTCATTGATCCACTAGGCAGGCTTAAGTCAGTGATGGCTTGGGTCTCCTTTGTATCTAATGTTGTTATTTGTATTCTATTGTATCAGGAATTTCATTTTAGAAGTAAAGATGTAGGCATTGTTGACAGTGGATGTTCCAGGAGTAGGACAGGAAACTTAGAGAGACTGCATGATTTTGTGCCCTTAAATGGAGGAACTTTGACATTTGGAGGAGGAGATGGCAAGATTACAGGGAAGGGAACCATCAAAACAACCAAGCTGGATTTTGAGAATGTATTATATGTGAAGGAACTCCAAAACTTCAATTTGTTCTCTGTCTCACAAATTTGTGACAAGAAGAACAGTGTTCTCTTCACTGAGACTGATTGCTTTGTGCTGTCCAAAGACTTCAAGTTGCCTGATGAGAGTCAGGTTGTACTTAAAGTTCCAAGAACACACAACCTTTACAGTTTCAATCTGAGTGATGTCCAGCCTGAGGGTAAACTTGCTTGTCTGGTGGCAAAAGCTTCTGTGGATGAATCTAACAAATGGCACATGTGAACTTTAAGACCATCAACAAGTTGGCAAAGAATGGTTTAGTACAAGGGCTCCCTCTCAAGACCTTCTCCAATGAACACAATTGTGTTGCATGCAACAAAGGAAAGCAACACAAAGCTTCATACAAGGCCATCACAGCTGTGAGCACCATCACTGAGCCTCTGCAGTTACTTCATATGGATCTTTTTGGTCCTACTTCCATCAGAAGTATTGACCATAAGTACTACTGCCTGGTGATTACAGATGATTTTAGCAGGTTTTCTTGGACTTTCTTTTTAGGTACTAAAGATGAAACTTATCCTGTGATTAGGGACTTTATTACCTTAATAGAAAATCAGCTAAATAAAAAGGTTAAGTCTATAAGGTGTGATAATGGAACAGAGTTTAAAAATGCTAACCTAATTGAACTCTGTGGGAATAAGGGGATTAAAAGGGACTATAGTAATGCCAGAACCCCACAACAAAATGGGGTTGTAGAGAGGAAAAATAGAACCTTGATAGAAGCAGCTAGATCTATGTTAGCTGACTCTAAGATGCCCACTATGTTTTGGACTGAAGCAGTCTGCACTGCTTGTTATGTACTAAATAGGGTGTCAATTACTAGTCCTCACAACAAAACACCTTATGAGCTTTTGTCTGGGAAAGTTCCTAACATTAGTTACCTTAAACCTTTTGGATGTCATGTCACTATCTTGAACACTAGTGATCACCTAGGTAAATTTGAAGGGAAGGCAGATGAGGGGTTTATTGTTGGGTATTCTGCTCATAGTAAGGCCTATAGGGTGTATAACTTGTCTACTAAGAGGATAGAAGAAACACTCAACTTAAGATATCTTGAAGATAAACCTAATTTACAAGGTGCAGGTCCTGAGTGGTTCTTTGACCTAGATTATCTGACAGATACCTTAGGTTACACCATATTCAAGGCAGATCAATCTGTAGGTACACATGTTTATCAAACTAACAATGAAGGTACCTCAGATGATGATTCTGATTCAGAGTGTGATGAACGACCCATTGTTGTTCCTTCTTTTCCCTCTAACCACATTTCAGGTACAGAGCTCAAAGATTCTTCTGATATGGCTTGAGGTGACTCAAGTTATGCAGAAGATCTTGCTAGGCTTCAAAGACAAGCATATAATGCCAAGAAAGCTGCTGAAATGTTTGGTTCTGGATTTTCAAAAGAGACAGAGGAGCTATTGAGAAATGCTGAAGCTAAAGTGAGAAGACAACTGGATTCTGCTGGTGGTATTCCTGTTCCTGCTGCTATCAATTCTGCTGGTAGTACACCTGATCCAGCTCGTCCTTCTAATGATTCTGCTGGTGTCTCCACTTCTGCTGCTCCTTTTCCAGTCCATCTGTTGACTTATTGGATATTAGTGACTCCCCTACAAGGTACCCAAGGCCATATGACCTTGGAAATTCATTGTCTTCAAGAGATAAGTTGGAAGATCCTCATCATCAATCTAGAACAGGAATTTTTACTTCTTCCTCATATGATGATGACTTTAATCCATCTGTCACAAATCAAGCAACAACCATTGATGTCAATCCGATATTTACTAAGAGGATCAATACAGTTCATCCTCAGTCCTTGATTCTTGGAGATTTATATTCACCTGTTCAGACAAGAAGCAAGTTAAACCAACCCAATTGGAGAATCTGCTTTTATCGGTTATATTCAAGATCAGCTAAGGAGTAATCATACTGACTATCTTCATTGCCTCTATGCTTGTTTCCTATCCCAAATAGAACCAAGCAGTGTAGCTCAAGCCCTTGATAATTCTGATTGGGTTGAGGCTATGCAAGAAGAAATGTAGCAGTTCCAGAATCAGAAAGTCTGGAAACTAGTACCTTTGCCTGAAGGAAAACATGCAATTGGAACTAAGTGGATTCTCAAGAATAAGAGGGATGCTAGAGGAGTTGTGGTTCGCAACAAAGCTAGGATGGTAGCTCAAGGACATAGACAAGAAGAGGGTATTGACTATGATGAGGTGTTTGCACCAGTGGCAAGAGTAGAAGCTATTAGATTGTTTTTAGCTTTTGCCTCATTCATGGGGTTTGTTGTTTATCAGATGGATGTGAAGAGTGCATTCTTGTATGGTTGGATTGAAGAAGAGGTATATGTTACTCAACCAAAGGGATTTATGGACCCACAGAATCCTGATTTGGTTTACAAAGTGGTAAAAGCACTCTATGGGCTTCATCAAGCACCAAGGGCATGGTATGCCAGGTTGTCTGCCTTTTTGCTAAAACATGGACAGAGGGGCAATAGACAAAACACTCTTTATTAGGAAGAATTTCAAAGATATCATCCTGGTACAAGTGTATGTAGATGATATCATCTTTGGTTCCACAAATGAGGCTTGGTGCAGAGAATTTGAGGAATTAATGAAGAGTGAATTTGAGATGAGTGCTATGGGAGAAATGACATTCTTCTTGGGTTTACAGGTTAAGCAGAAACCAGATGGGATTTTTATCAGCCAGGAAAAGTATGTTCAAGACATACTTAAAAAGTATGACTTAGAAAGTGTGAAGACTGCAACAACACCATATGAATCTCAAAAACCTAAATCCAATAATGAACCTGATGCTGCTGTTAATGTTCATCTATACAGGTCCATGATTTGGTCACTCATGTATTTGACAGCTTCTAGACCTGATATCATGTTTGCAGTCAGTGCTTGTTCTAGACATCAAGTTACTCCCTTGACTTCTCACTTAAATGCAGGCAAGAAAATCTTCAAGTACTTAAAAGGACAGCCTAAGTTGGGTCTTTGGTATCCAAGAGATTCTCCTTTTGTGCTAGAAGCATATAGTGACAGTGACTATGCTAGGGCTAACTTTGATAGAAAATCTACTACTAGGGGATGTCAGTTTCTGGGAAGAAGATTGGTTTCTTGGCAATGCAAGAAGCAGACTCTAGTAGCTACATCTTCTACTGAGGCAGAGTATGTTGTTGCTGCTAGTTGCTGTGGACAAGTCCTTTGGATGCAAAATCAACTGTTAGACTGTGGGTTCAACTTCATGAACACTAAAATCTTCATTGATAATCAAAGCACAATCTGCATTGTTAAGAATCCTGTTTTTCATCAAAGGACAAAGCACATAAAGATTAGGCACCATTTCATAAGAGATGCTTAAAATCCACACTGATGACAATGTGGCTGACTTGCTGACAAAGGCTTTTGATGGACCAAGGTTTAATCATTTGGTGGTCCATATTGGGATGGTTAATCCTTAGGTACTGAGCTTAAGGGGAGGTCTAAGCCTAAGGGGAGGCTTTCTTTTGTATAGTTTTCATTTTCTTTCTTTATTTTTCTTTTCTTTATTCTTATTTAAAAAAAATAAAAAAAATAAAAAAAATAAAACTTGTATATTTTGTGTACTAACTTGTATGGTTTTGAGCAACACATTTGCAGGTACAGTGTTGGTTTTTCACCAACACCACAAATGGTAATCAACTCACCATGTCTCACAGACAAGAAAGAGTTGACTCACCATGAGGGTACAGCTCTGGTGCGACTCTCAAATCTGTTGATAGCTGTAATAGTTTGCTCAAAACTATAGGGTACTCAACTCACCCATGTTTAATTACTGAGAGTTGAATGGTTTTCAATTCACCATGGATTTTACTCCTTTGGGGTTTCCAAAGAATTGGCTAGCCCACATGTATATGGCTTGTGGTAAAGGCAGTAGAAAACCATATTTGGTATTCAATTCACCAAGGTTATCTTCAACCTAAGAATTGGCTAGTCCTGAGCAAACGGCTACAGGTAAAGACAACTCAAATCCGTTTATAGTTGATGATTTACTAAAAATCATATGGTTATCAATGTACCATGGTCTTACACACCTAAACATTGGCTACTCCAGTAGTAATGGCTATTGGTAAAGAGACATCAAATCCATTAATTTTCAATGATTCACCTCTCACAGGAGTTAACACACCTGGAAGTGATGAGAATAGTATGAAACTTAACAGATTTGATGTACACTTTGTCATGGTTGATGTAAAGAAGGTGACTAGTTGCTGCTGATGTGATTTCTTGTTGCTGTTGTTAGTTCAAGTTGCTACTAGAAGTCATTCCTCTTAAAGATCTATCAGGATGTTGCTGCTGTTTACTTTCTAATGCTGCTGCTAGATTAATCCTCTACCTATGGACTTCAAAGATCTATCAGGAAACTTGCAAGTTAACCTAGTCAACTTCAAGTTTAGGGGAGGATTGTTAGGATTTCTGAGAAATGATAGGTTTTCTCATTGATGCTGGTAGCATAGCTGGATCCTGTTGGTAGTTTGTGGTTCCTGCTGTAGTTGATTGCTGCTGGTAGAGTTAATTGTATCTGCTGATAGTTATCATTGCTACGGGTAGAAGTGTTAGTTAACCCGTATGTTTAGAATGTTAGTTTGAATTATTTTAGGAAGAGATTCATGTATATCTCTTTACACGTTTTGTCTGAGCTGTCTTAGGGTTTCTTGTTCTATAAAAGAAACCTGCAGCTAGGTTATTATGCACTACGAATTTATAAAACAACTTCATTAGCAAATAAAAAGATCCATAGAGGATCAAACCATTCTTAGTTATTTTCTTCTTTATACTCTTGTGTTTAGTTTCCGCAAAAGCACAAGTTTCATCCTTAGAGATTCTCCTTGACTGTTTATGTTTACATAGACAGTCTACCAAGCTCAAAGATCTAGCTAGAAGCACGATCCTACAAAATGCCTAAATCTAGGAGTTTTTGGCCTTAGAACACTGACATGCAACTTTTGGACAAGTTTTAGTGTGGATTTTCTCCTAAATTCATCATGATGAATTAAGAGGTAAGGTTTTCGGAGAAATGACCCTAAGATCTAAGGCTATCTCCCAATATTTTTAGTTTTTCTTAAAACCTTTTGAGGACAAAATGGTGGATGGATCTTTTAGCATCAAATCTGAGACAGCCTAATAACCAATCCAAATTGTTACTTTTATGCATTTATTACATCTATTATACATGCATGCCCCAGATCAATGATTACCAACCTTTTATTTACTCATAAACCTCACAAGTCCAGGAGATGAATGATTCTTTTAAAGTTTTAATTCAGTTTTTAATTACAAAATATTCAAGATAATCATCAATGACTATTCAAAAACTCATAAAAATCCATTAACTCTTGCAATATAGTTACCAATCCACACTAACCATTTATCAAACAACCTATATCCTATAAAATCTTGACTCTAATCATCTAAAATGTCACATGCAATAGATGTTTGCTTAGCATAAAAAAAATCACTAATAAACATAAGAAACTAAAGAAAATGAGGTGAAACTAAGTAGAGAAACTTACTAGGGCTAAAAAGGGACAACTAATACAAGGTCTTGGATGCTTGAAAGGTTGAAGATGTTGGTCTTTAGGGGGGGGGGAGATCATGGCAGCAAAGGGGAGAAATGGAGGAGAAGACTTTGATGTTGAGTGTTTTTAGAGAAAGAGCTTTTGCATGCTAACTAAATGATGAGTTTTATTCTTGAAAAATGAGGAATTAATAAAGTGTGCAAGTAGTTAAAGAGGGGGAGCCGGCCTAGTGGGGTATTTGGTGGTTCATTATCTATTTTTTTAGTGTATAGATGTATTTAGTATAAGTATAGTAAGTCACTGAGTGATTTACGTGTCAACGGAGCTAAACCGGTAACATTTTATGCCTAGTTTATGGCAATAAATGTTGTGAAGATACTATTTTCATAAAAATGTTAAATTTAACTTAAATTGACAAGATTTGATGTTTCATAAATTTCTCGAGCTTTCCGGAGTGTTATAATGTCTTTAAAGCTCAAACTGTGAGCCAAAAACGCGTAAAACGTAAAATGTGCACACTTCGCGTAGTAATGAAAAATTACATTATTCCATAAGAAAACACGTACACGGGGGAAATAAATCATATTAATGGGTAGACTGGGCATAGTCTGAGTCAAATTACGGATTTAAATGTACGTGTCACAACGAACACGGGCAACTTTCCCGGTAAAAGTTAATTTACTTAAAATAGAAAAATTAATTAATTAGCATTAGTAAAATTAGTGACCTGTATCGTCTCGGTTGTTACATCACCCCACCGTTGAAGGGGAATCACGCCCTCATGATTCTGCTTGTCTTATCGATTGTCGGTGTGTCGGGAAAAAGGTGACGGTACTTTCGTTGCATTTGGTCTTCCCGCTCCCATGTGTACTCGGGTCCACGTCGAGAATTCCAACGAACCTTAACAATGGGAATGCGACTCTGCTTTAGTTACTTTACTTCGTGGTCCATGACTTCAACAGGTTCTTCGATGAAATGCAGCTTATCATCAATTCGAATCTCCTCTGATGGAATGATGAGACCCTCATCAGACAATCTCTTCTTCAGGTTTCAAACGTGAAAAGTATTATGTATGCCTTGTAGTTCTGTTGGCACTTCCAACTTATATGCTACTGGACCAACCCTAGCTAGGATCCTGAATGGTCTGATGTAACGCGGACTTAACTTCCCACGCTTCCCGAAGCGAATTACTCCCTTCCATGGAAAAACTTTGAGCATGACTTTATCATCCACATTAAACTCTAAGGGTATGCACCTCACATCAGCATAACTTTTCTGGCGACTACGAGCGGCTAACAAGCGGTTTTTGATCTGTACAATCTTTTCTATTGTTTCTCAGATTATCTCTAGACCTGTAAGTTGGCTATCCCCAACTTCACACCATCAGACTGGTGATCTACATTTCCACCCATAGAGAGCTTCAAAAGGTGCAGCCTTGATGCTTGCATGATGGCTATTGTTGTAGGAGAATTTGACTAATGGCAAATGCCGATCCCAAATTCTTCCAAAATCAATCACCCATGCTCGCAACATGTCCTCTAGGGTTTGTATCTTCCTCTCGCTTTATCTATCCATCTTTGGGTGGAAAGCTGTACTCATATCTAGGTCTGTATCCAAGCCTTTCTGGAGTGACCTCCAGAATTGAGAGGTAAATCGGCTATCCTTGTCGGATATAATCAATACTGGTACACCATGTTTACAAAAAATTTCTTTTAAGTATAATCGTGTAAGCTTCTCCATACTGTCTGTTTCCTTCATCGGTAGAAAATGAGCAGATTTGGTCAAACGATCCACAATGACCCAAATTGAATCATAACCACTGGGAGTTTTAGGAAGTTTGGTGATGAAATCAATGGTGATTCTTTCCCATTTCCAAACGGGAATGTCAGGTTGTTGCAGTAATTCGATTGGCTTCTGATGCTTAGCCTTTACCTTAGCACATGTTAGATATTTGCTAACATAGGTGGCGATTTCAGCCTTCATGTTCGGCCACCAATACAATTGTTTCAGGTCATGGTACATCTTGTCGAACCCTGGATGGATTGAGTATTTGGATTTATGAGACTCTTGCATGATTAAGTCTCTCAATCCACCGAACTTTGACAACCAAATTCGTTTATCAAAACACCGGGTTCCGTCTAAGCAAATCTCAAATATTGGTTTTATTCCTTTCCCTAAGTTCTCAGCTTCCACATTTTCCCCTTTCATTACTTCTGCTTGTGCATTGAGAATTTGCTCAAGTAACTTGGTGTGTATCGTCATTACTAATGACCTGACATGCAATGGCTTTGTTCTTTTTTTTCGGCTTAGTGCATCTGCTACAACATTTGCTTTACCAGGTTGATAACGAATCTCGCAGTCGTAATCACTCAATAACTCCAACCATCTTCGTTGTCTCATATTTAATTCTTTCTAATCCAGGATGTACTGAAGGCTCTTGTGATCAGTGTAAACTACACACTTCGTGTCGTACAAATAGTGTCTCCAAATCCTAAGGGCGAATACTACGGCACCCAATTCTAGGTCATGGGTTTTATACTTTTCTTCGTGCACCTTTAATTTTCTAGTAGCGTAGGCTATAACCTTCTCCCTTTGCATAAGTACTGCTCCTAAACCTTTCAGTGAAGCATCACAATATACCACAAAATCTTTGGTTCCTTCTGGTAACGCTAAAATCGGAACATTACAGAGTTTTTGTTTCAATGTCTGAAATGCCTGTTCTTCTTCTTCGCCCCACTCATACTTCTTGTTTTTCTGTGTTAACTTGGTTAAAGGTTTGGCAATTGAAGATAAGCCCTCAATAAATCTCCTATAATAACCAGCAAGACCCAAAAATTATCGAATTTTCGTTGGAGTTGTTGGTGTCGCCCAATCCTTAATCGCTTCAATCTTGGCAGGGTCGACATGAATACCTTGACTGTTGACTACATGTCCAAGGAATTTTACCGAATCCATCCAAAACTCACACTTGGAAAATTTAGCTTACAATTGTTACCCGTGCTCTTCCTTGCTCCTGGAGTAAATAAGTATATCATCGTTGAATACAATGATAAACTTGTCAAGATATGGTTTCCACACCCGATTCATCAAATCCATGAATATCGTCGGTGCGTTGGTCAGTCCAAATGGCATTACATGAAACTTATAGTGTCCATATCTTGTCCTAAATACCGTCTTGGGGATGTCTTCTTCTCGTACACGAAGCTGGTGTTATCCTGATCGTAGATCAATCTTAGAGTATACACTAGAACCTTGGAGTTGGTCGAACAAGTCATCGATTCTGGGAAGAGGGTATCAGTTTTTAATGGTTAACTTGTTGAGTTCACGATAGTCGATGCTCATACGAAACGACCCATCTTTCTTCTTCACGAATAGCACAGTAGCTCCCTATGGTGATGAGCTTGGTCGAATAAACCCTTTATCATATAATTCTTTTAGCTGATCAGACAATTCCTTCATCTCTGATGGAGCTAAGCAGTAAGGTGCACGTGCCACTGGTGCTGCGCCTAGAACTAGATCGAATCCAAATTCTACTTGTCTGACTGGCGGGATTCCTGGTAAGTCCTCTGGAAATACTTTTGGAAAATCCCGAACAATAGGCACGTCTGCCAAGTGTTTCTCTTCTGGCTTACTTTCCGTTACTCAAACCAGAAACACTTGACAACCCTTCTCCATATACTTCACAACTTTCATGAACGAAATAATAATTAATCGAGGCTTGCTATGATCTCCATTGACAACTTAGATTTCAACATTGTAAGGAAGACGCACTACTCTTTCATCACAAATAATTTGGGCATGGTTCTCGGATAGCCAATCCATGCTAATAACAACATCAAAACTACCATGTTCTTTAGGTAAAAGATCTATATCAAATGGGTGGCCTAGTTGGTTAAGCGTACAACCACGCAAGATAGTGTCAGTACTAAAAATTCTCCCACCAGCTGTTTCAACATCATACCTAGTATCTAAGGTCGAAGGAATAATGTCAATCTTAGAACTAAAGGCAGTAGATGCAAAGCTTCTATTAGCACCCGAGTCAAATAAACTAGAAGCATAATGGCTGTTGAGTAAAAACGTACACGTAACCACCTTCGGGTTTGCCTGAGCACCCTTGTCGTCCATCACATACGCTCGCCCACGAGCCCCCTTGTTTCGGTCCTTGTCTTTCTTAAGGCATTGACTTCGAACATGACCTTTCTCTCCGCACTCATAGCAAGTGACAGGTGGTCGAGTGTTGTTGTCAGTAGCAGGATCCTTATTTCTGTAGGATTTAATCAGATGACCTATCTTTCCACACCCATGACACTTTTTGCAGTCACCGTTGTGGTAAAACTTGCAGCGGTCGCAACAAGGGTATGATCCCTTATATTCTCGTCCTTATTCCGGAGTAGCCACATAAGCCCTAGCGGCTTCATGTCTTCGGTTTGCTCTATTGTGATGGTCATTGTTATGGCCTTGGGGCCTGTTGTTGTTGTTCCCCCTTCTGTTGTCAACCCAGCTTCTTTTGTTTGGATTGTTTTGGTTGCGGGTGTTGGTACTCTGAATAGTTCCAAATCGCACAACTTGCTCCATTAAGTTGCGAGATATATGGATAACGTCATCCAGGACACTGGGTTTCGATGATGTCACATCCCCTTGTATGCTTTGTGGAAGTCCCCAAATAAACCTATCAATTAAATCCTGAGTCGTTGACACCATAGACGGGCACAGAGCCACAAATCCTAGAAATCAAATGATATAAGCATTTATATCATTCCCCTTTACCACATGATTCCAAAACCCAACTTCCATCTTCTTGACCTCATTATGAGGGCAATAGTTCCTGGTCATCATATCTTTCAATTCCGTCCAAGATATAGCACACATAGCATCGATGCCCACATATTGAGCATACGAGTTCCACCAAGAAGCTGCCCCATCCAGCAAAGTATGAATAACATATAGGACCTTGTCTTCTTCAGCACACTTGCTAATCTTAAAAACTGATTCCGATCATTCAAACCATCTGACCAAAGCGACAGCTCCTTAGGTCCCCTCGAAATTAGTAGGTTGGCAACTTAAGAATTCCGTGAAAGTACATATGCGCACTACACCATCACCAGTTGCTCCAGCTGGTCCCGCTTCTCCTGCTGCACCGGCAGGCCCAGCACCTCCAACTGCAGCAGCAGGTCTAGTACCTCTTTCTCTAGCGGCTGCAGCTCTTTCTTCGATCATTCTTTCAATAGCAGCATTGCTTATATTCTTTGGCGTCATGATTCTATCAACAACATAAGGTACAAATAATAAGTATCCAAAGATAATTAAAAGTCACGATATGCGTAAAAAAATAACACAACCATAAAAACAACCACAACAAAACAGAATAACATTTTTCTAGAATAGCAAAAGTCATCATAATACGAGTAGATCAAATGCTTTCTGCATCGTTTTCACAAAATATGAATTACAGTACAAAATTCGACAATATTTCTACTAACTGAGACTCCCAGTTTAGTAATAAAATATCATAAAGCTAAAAGAAATAAACGAAAGTCTAATGTGGATCGCCTGAGGGCCCTGGCCGATCCACTGGTGGTAGTCCTGAAGTTGGTGGCTCTGCAGCTGACTGCTCAGCCACTCTTTGCTCTAAGGCAGTGAAGCGATCCTCCATCTAGTGGAACAAGGTCAATAAACAAGATCCTCCGTTCCTATCCCTAATCAACCCATCATGTTATCCAATGAATATCTGTCCAATACTCCTCAACAGCCTCAGAGTGCGGTGTAACTCCTGCTGAATTGTTTCCTCACCTGTACGCACCTCAATAACCTCATCCCTCAGCGCCTCAACCTGATCACTCGGGTAACTATCCAATATACCCCGCATGTTAGCTAACTGCCCTCTAAACTCATCTAACTCCCTCCTGATGTCATCAAATCTGCCATTAATGGCAGCCCTCTCCTCTAGTAAGCGAGTCTTATCTTCCCGGTCTGTACTCCAATGCTGAACTATCATACCCATGTCCTTACGCATCTGCTATACCTGAAGACTAAGATCGTCATACGGATGTCACAAGGATCCCATGTCTCTTGTAATCGTCTCTCTAGCTCTCAACTCCTCATCCCTTAAAGCATCATGACTATCATCTCGTCTCCCTAAATGTTCAATCTCCTGATTATGAATCTGTAAGCGGTTGGTCACTCTCATGAAGGGGCGTACTATAGAAGGCGGTATATCGGGGATAACTGAAGATGGACCTCCAACTTCATACGTGCTCTTAACTAAGTCCCTCGTCGAAGGTGCTAATGTCAATAACTGATGATCATCCCTCGGAGTAGTAATAGGAGTTGAAGCCCTAGTTGTGAAATCTGAATCAGAATCATCCACATCAGAATCTGTTGTCAAAAGTGCATAAAAAAAACGTGCCCTCTTACGAGGTGGCATCAATCTATCTCTGACTATAAAAGTCTGTAAGTCTGCGGATAGGGCTCTAGGCCTCCTAGCACTAATTTGGGTTGTGAGACGAGGAATAGTGCCACACGGTTGGGGAAGTACCAGTGGTGTCAGATGATAATGAGCGGGGGATGTAGATAAGGGTAAGGGTAGGGTAGATGCTCGGGTGACTGGTCTGGGAGATACTGGAGTGGGTGATCTGGTAAGTGAGTCAGAAGTATCAGGAGTAGGTGATTGGGCGGGTGAGGTTGGTGGTGGTGGTGTAGGCATTCTAGCTGGTGCAATAGTCCGTGGTGGTGTAACGGGAGCCATCAAAAACTCCACAATCTCCTCGTCATCAGTATCCTTCTGAAGATCCTCCTCATCATCAAAGTGTAAACCCCAATCTAAACCCGACATCTCATCCAAGTCATCATCCATATCCTCTTCTATATCCTCCTGAGGTTCCTCCTCAGGATCCTCATCTAAATCCTCTAAGTCCTCCTGAGGTTCCTCCTCGGGATCCTCATCTAAATCCTCTAAGTCCTCATGAGGTTCCTCCTCAGGATCCTCATATCAGGATCCTCATCTAAATCCTCTATGTCCTCCTGTGGTTCCTCCTCAGGATCCTCATATCAGGATCCTCATCTAAATCCTCTATGTCCTCCTGAGGTTCCTCCTCAGGATATTCCTCTAAATCCTCCTCAACATCAGCAAATACTAACCCATCATCAGGAAAATCAAAAACTCTGTCTGGCGATGCCTCTGCCTGCTCTGGTTGTGCTAATCCATGATCAAGTGGAGGTGGTACAATCTCTGGTATAATAGGTGCATGCTTTGGTGATTGTGGTGCAACCTCTGGTACAACTGGTGCATTCTCTTGTGATGGTGGTGCGACCTCTGGTATAACTGTGCATCTGCTGCATGGTCAGGTGATGCAGGTAACGACATAATCCCTGTAGAAGTAGGCATATGTGGTCAGTAAATATATATCGTATATATAAAAATCATTTATATAAATAACTATGCCGAGTAAATAATTCATAAACTCAAGTAAGACTTCCAAGGCGATAGGGGAAGTTTCAATAACACAACAAAAAAATAATAATAATAAATAAATAAATAGTTATAGTTTAGGTAATAAATGCAACCTAATTCTCTATAACTTAGGCTCTAGTACCAATCTGTAACACCCCCAAATTTACCATACTGCAGAATAGAAATTTGGGACGTTACTTACTAGTTACACAGTCCAAGTCATACAAAACGAACTCTAAAATGAGACGTTTTTTAAAACAAACACCATTCGATAATATTATAGAAAATTCAGATTTTTACAGCGTAAATGGTCCCAATAAATAAGTGCATAACATAAATTGTTCAAAATTTTATCGAATGGAATAATTATAAAACAAGTCTTCATTTATGCAAAAGACTCGAAAATGCTTCCCACCTGCTATCGCCTTAAGGACCTGAGATAAAACATGCTAAAAAGGTCAACACAAAGGTTGAGTGAATACATAGAGTTTAATTAAATAAACAGTCGATCACAATATCAATTATTAAAACAACTAAGCAACAAATGCAAAGTCTAGTAAGGTTATTATTGCCCTAAGCTCGTGACCCCAACGCTACGTATCTGTTGCTAATAGCATAAATTTGCCCTTCATACATAGGTAATAGCCACACCTATCATTTGGTACGAATACAATACACGACTGCCATATAGGCACGTTCTTTCTGGTGGGGATTGTTAATTCCAATAGATATATTCACTGTATTTGCGCTCACTCGCAAGTGACTAACGGTTCACGATAAAGGGACTTTCGGCTATAGGAAACTTAGGCAATAATAATAACATGATAGCATACAATTTTCAAATCATTGTGATCATAAATATTTATATCATGTATCTCCCCCACGAAGTTTTTAAAACAATTAAAGTAAAACTTGGGGCTATGAACTCACCAACGATGAAGTAGCAACATAAATTGGAGAAGTGTGCACATCGAGAAAAACCGCAAAGATCACAAGTGACCTAAATTAAATATAACACGACTTAGGCTCGAGGATTAAAGTATAATACTTATATTTATGATTTAACTCAGTACTTGAACTTCTAACATCATATGGTCATTTATTTAAAAGTCTCATGGCAAGTCATGGGTCAAAAAGACGTTTAATAAAGCTTATATGGTTTAAAATGCAAAGATGATGGAAATTTTATAAAATTTCCTCACTAAACGGGTCGCCATTTCTAAACCGTGAAGGCTAAAATTATGAACTTTATATGCTTAAAAAGATGTTACTCTGAACTATTTGAAAATCAAGGCCTCACATAACTGAGAACTTCAGAACCTGGGTGAAATTACCAATTTACCACTGAGTCTCTAAATAGTTATGCTCAGCATCCAAATAAGCGTAGTAAAAAGGGTGTATTTTTTTATCTACATGTCCTATGAGCATGAATTCAATTGGAGAAGTTTTGTTATGTCTTGCAACATTTCATTCAAAAGGACAAGATAGAGGAAATGCCTAAATCTAGGAGTTTTTGGCCTTAGAACACTGACATGCAACTTCTTGACAAGTTTTAGTGTGGATTTTCTCCTAAAATCATCGTGATAAATTAAGAGGTAAGGTTTTCGGAGAAATGACCCTAAGATCTGGGGCTAACTCCCAGTATTTTTAGTTTTTCTTGAAACCTTTTGAGGACAAAATGGTGGATGGATCTTTTTGAATTAAATCTGAGACAGCCTAATAACCAATCCAAATTGTTACTTTTGTGCATTTATTACATCTATTATACATGCACGCCCAAGATCAATGATTACCAACCTTTTATTTACTCATAAACCTCACAATTCCAGGAGATGAATGATTCTTTTAAAGTTTTAATTCAGTTTTTAATAACAAAATATTCAAGATAATCATCAATGACTATTCAAAAACTCATAAAAATCCATTAACTCTTGCAATATAGTTACCAATCCACATTAACCATTTATCAAACAACCTATATCCTATAAAATCTTGACTCTAATCATCTAAAATGTCACATCCAATTGATGTTTGCTTATCATAAAAAAAATCACTAATAAACATAAGAAACTAAAGAAAATGAGGTGAAACTAAGTAGAGAAACTTACTAGGGCTAAAAAGGGACAACTAATACAAGGTCTTGGATGCTTGAAATCTTGAAGATGATGGTCTTGAGGGGGGGGGGAGATCATGGCAGCAAAGGGGAGAAATGGAGGAGAAGACTTTGATGTTGAGTGTTTTTAGAGAGAGAGCTTTTGCATGAAAACTAAATGATGAGTTTTATTCTTGAAAAATGAGGAATTAATAGAGTGTTGAAGTAGTTAAAGAGGGAGAGCAGGCCTAGGGGGTATTTAGTGGTTTATTATCTCTTTTTTTTTTTTTTTTTTTTTTCTTTTAGTGTATAGATGTATTTAGTATAAGTATAGTAAGTCACGGAGTGATTTAAGGGTCAACGGAGATAAACCGGTAACATTTTATGCCTACTTTATGGAAATAAATGTCGTGCAGATACTCTTTTCATAAAAATTTTAAGTTTAACTTAAAATGACCTAATTTGATGTTTCATAAATTTCCCGAGCCTTCCGGAGTGTTATAATGTCTTTAAAGCTCAAACCGCGAGCTGAAAACGCGTAAAACGTAAAATATGCCCACTTCGCGTAGAAATGGAAAATTACATTATTATATGAGAAAACAAGTACGTGGGGGAAATAAATCATATTAATGGGTAGACTGGGCATAGTCTGAGTCAAATTACCGATTTAAATGTACGTGTCACAACGTACACCGGCAACTTTCGCTTAGAATTAGTAAAATGTACGTGTCACAACGTAAATCAATTGGGATCACGAAATCTCAAAAGGTTTGAAATTTCTAATCGGGGGAGAGAATGTGATTTAAATATGCAATCAGATAAAAATGTGATGTTTTGGACATAAATGTAAGCTCTCCCATATTTGCTAAACTCTTTTGTATATCAATGCACATATTGAGTGGGAGCAAATGGTTTGTAGTGACCAAAAGGATATGGCATCTCATGTGAGCGTGACTCAAACTTCACCAATGAATTGACGAAACAAGAACTGTCATTAATCGAAAGGACTTGTCCTGGCCGGGTAATAATTTCAAGCTGGTCTAACCAGTGATGTAAGAATTGTAACAATTCTCATTTTTGGATTACTATTAACTTTTACTATTCACTTTCACTATTCACTCCCGAAATTTTTATTTCACATTCTCGTAAGTTAAACTATTTTAATGATAATCCGAGAGTTTGAAACTCGTCGGATCATTTCTGCAAAAATCAAGAAACCGTGTCAGAGAATTACTTTAAGGTTTAAACGTCATTTAGAAATCCCGATATGTCCACACAAGATTACAAACAAGAGAAATATAAGTTTTTCACCTTCTGTGACATTCTCAAGAATTTTGGAATTTTACATTTTCCGAATTTGAGTTTTACGCGTTTTAAGCTTACGGTTTTAGGTCTAAAGAACGTTTAACACCAACCGACACTAGAATAAGCCTAATATAGACATTATAAGTCTTCTTATTTCATTTTTATAATGATAGAAAAGTAACATTTTACTTTTCTCAGTTTTACACAACTTCCGTACGTTTTACGTTGAACACGTATTAAACCTACGTTTCCAGCATTAATACTGTTTTCGCGACCCATTAAACTGATCACTCATTATTATAAGATAATAATGAGTATATTGACAAGTTTACTCATTTCTACAAGTTTCGTATTTTTACGAGACCCGGTTTTACATTTCGTGACTTAACGACTTACAGTTAGCGATTAACGGAACCAAAACTTACTCCGAAAGCTAGATAATACCAAGTTTATCCATCTAGTCACCCCATATCCCATTTGAATGTGTAATATAGTGTGTCACTAGCCTTGTTGGCTTGTGATAAGCCTTGTTCACTTAGGATGGTTACATGTGTTTACTTACCTAGCACAACTTACCAAACTTCTTCACAAAGCATCCTAAATATCTAATACTTGCACCTCCTCGTTCTTGCTATAAATAGAACTCATTTCCTCTTCTTTCTCTTCACATCAAATGCCCAACATTCCATATACATAACCCTTTCATACTTTGATTTCTACTTCAAGTATTACATCAAGAATTCCAATAGATTCAAGCTCCAAGTAAACTACATCAACATCCTTTGCAAGTTTATGTGATCTTCTTGAATTTAAATGTAGTATATTCACGATCAAAGAAACAAACGTTTGGTGATATACTTATGGATCGAATATGAAAGAATAGGAGTTAGAGAGAGAAAGTGGAACCTTTGAAAGAGAAACTTTGTAAGATTAGATTGAAATGATAGAAAGGTCCAACCCTTCCAAAGTGTGGGAAGGGCTATTTATAGTTACAAGATAGGTGCCCCTAGTGGGCTGTGGAGTGAGCTGACAGTGGGTAAAGACCCGACCCACTCCACAATATTAATAATAACTAAACTACTAATAATGTTATTAATAAACCTACGAGCTATTAAGTGCTAATAAGTACTCGGGGTGACCGAGTCTTCATCTGAATATTTATATTCCTAACAATCTCCCCCTAAGGGAGGTCACCCCGGAATTAATGATTTGAATTCTAGTACTCTATCCTTGAATCTTGACTTCATAGCTCGAAGATTGTGAATTATCAACTTCACTGATCTTTGTGCGTTCAGCAACGTGTTTTAAATGACTATTCTTCAATCTTGGATGATCTTTGTGTATTCATTGACTTTATCATCCATCATTTTCTTCTAGACATCTTTCAGCAATATGTTTCCATGTGATGAAATATTCATAAAGTCGACATGCTCACACTATTTAGTGTCATGATCTTTCAGCATCAGAGTTAGCAGAAGCGATGTTGAAGGTCTTTTAGGTTATCATGACTTCTTTGTGAATATGATGATGATGTAGGGTGAGCATCTGGTGATGGATTGGTATCCTGATCAGCAACCAGCTACAAATGCAATCAGCTGCAACAGCAATCAGCTACAAACGCCAGGTGTTCCTGCATACGACAGTTAGTAATAAAACGTCAGGTACTTACAGGTTCGGACTTTGAGATTGTTAACATCATAGTGTGAGAACTCTCTCTAATCCTTACCAAGACCATTCCTAAATCGGAAACCCACAGAGGGTTTTAAAGATTTATCGTAGCAAATCAACGATTAGGTGAGTCGCTGGAGATCACTCCATGACTGTAGACCGTTTGAAACCGCCGCGATCACTAAGCGTAATCCACAAGGAATTACCGAAGTGACCTGCTTTCAGGGCTGCTTGATGTTGACCCTGGCAGGAATTTCCATTCAATCATTGAGAATTACATTTGTAAATTCTCTCATAAATGTTTTGGCAGATTGCTAAGATCTGCAAAGGACTCATAAGATTACAACTGGTGTCCTTAATGTTGAACAACCAGAGTAGAAGTAATTCATGTCCCTATGAGATCTTATTATGCATCTCGTGGCTCTAGACTCAATTGTGCATTTTGGTTTGGTGATCGGAGGCTGGAGAGGATTGCCACCTTTTCAATATCATCTAACTTGGAGTGAGAGAGACGATAGAAATGTATTAATCTCCGTGACAAGTGAAACAAGAATCCTTTGAGGGACCTTGAATGGCTAAGGGGATTGTGCGGCGTATCACTGGGTCCATGATACTTTGTCTTCAATGCCAGCAATCAACTAAGCGATTCTGACAGCATATGTATTGACCCGGTTTCAGCCTAAAGTGTAAGGAGGGCTTCTTTCTTTTCACCCTTTATCTTTACATTTCTTTTTCATTCTTCAACCCCTTCAGTGCTTACCAAGACTTCATTACTAGAACCTTGTTGGGTTTGTTCCAGTACTAGCTCCATCTCAGTCTGCACTCTTCCCTCATTCACTTTTCTCCTTTTTAATCATACCTAAGGACTTCTACACTAACTAGTGGAATGTCCCTGGGTAGATCCCTCCGGTTCTGGCGGGATCGTGGGAACGTATACCTAACCTTACCATCCTTATACCTCTAATGCATTAAATTAAATGGTTGGTCTTTGATTTTCTTCCACAATTGCCATTAACCAAATCCTTGAAAAAATCTCTCAAAGTGTTCATGATTATGAAACACATTTTGTTAACACTTTGAGAGTTTTATATTTTTCAAATGCTCCCCGTCAACATGTGCTCGGATAATTGTTTTATAAATTTACACATGTTGGGTGGAGCTCGCACTTTTTTGAATTGATCCACTTTCAGTGACCATGATCGAGCCTGAATTGAAGTGTACAGACGTCATTTCTCTCTTCAGGCCCCATTCATCAAAGAAAAGAAAGGCGTACGCTTGAGTGCGCTTTATCTTCGGAAGAAGAGGAATCTTCTTACTTATGACCATTCTCATCAAGTTTCATGCTCTTTCCGTGCTTATTCAGTCTTCAAGTGGATCGGCGCACATTGGAGTATATTCTTATTCACTAGTTCAACCAAAAATTGCAGTTGACAGGCATATGCAATTTTTTGAGGGGGGAAAGGGTGAATAATCTACATGTTGATTGATGATTGAGAAATGGTCATACGACTCCTGAATACGTCAGTTCAGGAGTCGTGCAAACTATGTTTCTCCAACACTACATCTTCCTCCGTCTATCAAGGTGTTGAAGAACATGGTCATGGAATGCTAATCGACATCTTCTCACGGGCTGGTACAATCAGTAACAAAGGGTTTATAGTCAATGCTTCATGTACACGTCATTATGCTACATGTACACATCATGATGATGATTCCGATTAATCGTAACCATCAGGGGAGAGAAATGTGTACACCAAGGACGCACAACAGGTTCACGTGATCGGGCTTAATATCTAAGGATACATATCATAGATGATCAGTGGTTCAACTTGTTACCTTGGTAGTATCATTTCACTTTTACGTCATGGGCTGATTAATCGTAACCATCAGGGGAGAGAGAATGTGTACATCAAGGACGCACAACAGGTTTACGTGATCGGGCTTAATATCTCAGGATACATATTATAGATGATCAGTGGTTCAACTTGTTACTTTGGTGTTATCATCTCATGTGTACGTTGCGGGATGATGGGTTGTATGTAAGGTCACTGGAAGGCATTTGGTGAGATGAAGATGATTGGTATTCTGTTCCCCCAAATGGATAATCTTGAAGAAGGTCGAGTCTTCAGTCTATTCTACATTCTCCGCTGTGGGTTAGAAGACTAAAGACGACATGCATTTGGTTATCAAAAGACTTCTTCATGTTATAGGTGTTCATCAAAAGACTTCTTCCTATTAGGGGCGTCCATCAGAAAAGTGGTCAGGATTGGGGAAGAGCACTAATTAGGGGAGAGTGAAAAGTCAGAATTAATCCCTAATTAAATGTGCTCACATTGCTCTTCAGCAAGTCAAGTGATGGCAGCGGGGAAGATACAGGATGCTAAGGAGTAATGGTTTTTGTTTCGTATCCTTGTATATATTTGCTTCATACATTTTTGTTCATATCCTATACCAATTTGTAAATAGATACTTAGAAAACCTGGTAATTGTAAATAGAGAAACATAAAACCAGAAAAACCATAAAAATTGAAAAATAGAAAATTCCAAAAATAGTTTCACCTAGGCATGTCTTCTGTTTATCGATAACATTTATGGACTTAGAAATGTCATTCAATAATGGCACGGGTCTTTAAATGAAGCTCGAGAAAAAGTTAAAATGGATTGTTAAAACACGTCTAAATGGCTTGCAGTTACTTCATACTGCAACCCGCACTATACAATGGGGAAAGCATGTCGTCAAAAGATTACTGCTGAAGGCAAAAAGACTAATGACTTTGAAGAATCAAATACTACGAGCTATGAAGACAAGTTCAGAAGATAAAATGCTAGAATTTGAAATATTGTTTCCGGGGTGACCTCCCTTAGGGGGATATTGTTAGGAATATAAATATTCAGATGAAGGTTCGGTCACCCCGAGTATCTATTTAGCATTTATATAGCTCGTAGGCTTATTATTATTAGTATTAGTATTATTACTGTAGTTATATTTATATTTGTGGAGTGAGCTGACAGTGGGTAAAGACCCGACCCACTCCACAAATATAAATATAACTACACTAATAATACTAATACTACTAATAATAATAATAAGCGTACGAGCTATATAAATGCTAAATAGATACTCGGGGTGACCGAACCTTCATCTGAATATTTATATTCCTAACAAACTCCCCCTAAGGGAGGTCACCCCGGAAACAATATTTTGAATTCTAGCATTTTATCTTCTGAACTTGTCTTCATAGCTCATAGTCTTTGATTCTTCAAAGTCATTAGTCTTTGTGCCTTCAGCAGTAATCTTTTGATGACTGATCGATTGTCTTGGATGATCTTTGAGTATTCTTCGATTTTATCATCCAACATTTGTCTCCAAGTCATCTTTCAGCAGTATGTCTCCATGTGATGTGGTATTCTTTAAGTCGACATGCTCACACTGTTCTGGGTCATGATTTTCAACATCAAAGTTAGCAGAAGCAGTGTTGAAGGTCTTTTAGGTTATCATGACCTCTTTGAATATGATGATGATGTAGTGTGAGCATGTGGTGATAGATTGGCATCTTTTCTGCAATCAGCTACAACCGCAATCAACTGCAACATCAATCAGCTACAACCGTAAACAACTGCAACAGCAATCAGCTACAATCCCCAGATGTTCCTGCATACGACAGTTAACAATAAAACGTTCAGTACTTACAGGTTCGGACTTCGAGATTGTTAACAGCATAGTGTGAAAACTCTCTCTAATCCTTACCAAGACCGTTCCTAAATCGGAAACCCGCAGAGGGTTTTTAAGAAAATTGGTCTTAAGTGGATACCTACTAACATAGAAAAAACTTCCAAGAATGACTGCAAGAAACTACAGAGGCAGGATACAATTGCCATTAACCAAATCCTTGAAAAAATCTCTCAAAGTGTTCATGATTATGAAACACATTTTGTTAACACTTTGAGAGTTTTATATTTTTCAAATGCTCCCCCTCAACATGTGCTCGGATGATTATTTTATAAATTTGCACATGTTGGGTGGAGCTCGCACTTTTTTGAATTGATCCACTTTCAGTGACCATGACCAATTCGAGACACGTTTACATCACTGGTTAGACTAGCTTGAAATTATTACCCGGCCTGGTCAAGTCCACAGAAAATTTCTCGAAACGGTACATTCTACTCAGATACGTCTTTTTTGAGACACGCTTACATCATTGGTTAGACCAGCTTGAAATTATTACCCGACCAAGACGCATCCTTTCGATTGATGACAGTTTAAGTTTCGTCAATTCATTTGTAAAGTCTGAGTCACGCTTGCATGAAATGCCCAATCCTTTTTGTTTCACTAAACACCATTTTCTCCCCCTTAGTATGTGCATTGATGTACAAAGTAGTTTAGCACAAACGGGAGAGCTTACTTTTACAACCAAAACATTTTGCTCCCCCTCAATATGTGCATTGATATACAAAATAGTTTAGCACATACGGGAGAGCTTACTTTTACGTTCAATTCATCACATTTTATCAGATTTCATATTTAAATCACATTCTCTCCCCCGATCAAAAATTTCAAATCATTTGAGATTTGTAATCCCAATTGATTTAAATTAGTTAGAAAAATGTGGGAGAAAATGTGTCTGATTGAATTTGTTCTGATAATGGAGCATACTATGCTCCCCCTCAAACCAATAGAGAGTGTCACTGCTGATGTTGCACAAAGTTTAAAAGGTGTCAGAAATTTGATCAAATGCACTCCCCCTCAATTAATGACCCGTTTTCTATTGAAAGAGCTGTAGTCATTCAATTTGAGCATCATGCATTGGAGATAATTTAAGTCCAGTTACCACCTTGTGAAACACCAAAAACTCTTCTGAAGAATCACAGATGGAAGAGGGTGTTGATGCAAAGAAGACTTCTCTTCTTATACACGAAATGATGCACTGAAACGTACATCAGATCGAATGAACATGGATATGAAGTAATCCATGCTCAGGTGAACTTCACCTCGAAGGATAGCTGTCTTTTTGGCGACAAGCTGTCCTCAAATGGAAACACGGGTTGCTATCTAAAGTAATAGCAAGCCTTAGAGACATGATTTACTTATTAGGATCAACTTCTGTTCGAGCTTCATTTAAAACCCCGTGTCATTGTTGAATGACATTTCTAGGGTCGTAAATGTTATCGATATCCAGAAGACATGCCTCTCACTACTCTAAACACATTTCACTATAAACAGTTAAAACATATACCTATTCAATATAAGAACAAAAATATATACAAAGGATACATGACATTCTTTCCATGATATCAATACGAGTTTTGAACTGATCTGTTCAAAAATCATTGTGTCCGTACATCACGGATGGGTTTTCTGAACCTCCACTATGGGAGATTTCATCCCTTTTGGTCGCCACACTTTGAGTTTCTTCTTGAAGCATTCTGTGAAAGTACCTGCACTCATACACAATTTCCCTGCACTAACATATAGATTTTCACATATGTATTGGTTAGTGACAATGGTATCCTGCCTCTGTAGTTTCTTGCAGTCATTCTTGGAAGTGTTTTCTATGTCAGTAGGTATCCACTTAAGACCAATTTTCTTAAAGACTCTACCTGTAGGTAACCATCTTAGGCACACTCTAGAAGGATTAGATTTCTTATGCACCTTAGTGTGTTTACTAGAAGGATTTTCTTGTCTTTCAGCAATAGGTCCACCAGGCTTCTTAGGGTGCTTCAACAGTTCTACAGGCCTATTGTGGTTTTTGGTCGTAGGGGAGTACACTTTGACATAATCATTTACTTCCTTAGCTTGTGTTTTGTAAGACATATCCTTAAAGTGACTAGTAGCTGACTGACCCTTATGTCTATGTTGTGAAGTGACTGGTTTTGGCAAACTCTGAATCTCATCAACTTGGGCTGCACACCTTGGATTAGAGGCAGGTGTTCCCAAGATTGTTGGTTTATCAAACTTAGTGTTCACACTATTTTCAGCTAATTTTCTCAAGTCATTTTTAAGGGAAGCAATAGTGAAACCTTTCCTTTGAATTTGTGCTTTGAGTTTATCATTCTCAGCCATTAAGGATTTTGTTTGTTCTATACCCTTAGATTTGGTTTCCTTGATAGAATCATATAGTTGTTTACATTGCATTTTCAATGTTTCATTTTCAGCATGTAACTCAATTGCTTTAGTAACATGTGTGGTTTTAACATCATTGTACATGTCATGCATTTCAATCAGTCTGGTTTTTAAGTTATTAATTGTCAAGTTCTTGGCCTCTAGCTGATCTTTCAAATTGTTTACCATAAAAAATTTACGAAATTCTTGTAATTCCTTATTTTTCGTTGGAAGGTTAGTTTGAAGACTTTCTTTCATTTGTTGCATTGAAATTTCGAGATCAATACAATGTTTTTCCAGTTGTAAAAATCTTTTTGAAAGTTCATTGTAAACCTTCTTTTCAATCATATCATGTGATTTGAAAGACTCAGCCATAAACAAAGACCTTGACACATTCTCATGTTCAGCATCCTGATCAATGTCTCCCCTCCTTTTACTCATATGCGTTGAACCAGAGGTGATATCGCTATCAGTCTTTTTCAACATATATGTGTCACAAGTAGGTTTACTTTGATCAGTGTGTTGATGTTCATTACTGAGGACCATATGTAGATCAGATTGATGTACCACAGCAGACGGTGCTTGTTGATCTTCAGGTTCGCAAACTCCTGTGTTGACACCATCATCGGACTTAACTGATCTTGTATCATTCCCAACTTGGTTAGCCCTTTCCTCAATGAACCCATTAACATCCCTTATCAGTTGTAGCAATGTTGTTCTGAACATGGCAATCTTTGTCCCAGTGTACTTAGCAAAACACCCTTTTGTCATTTGACTATCATAATCATAGTCCACAGTGTATTGTGAGTCAATGAACACTTGGAGTTGATTGTTGATCACACTGAGAGCGGGTCTGGATTTTGCTTCAAAAAATTCTTCTTTGTCAAGTTGCTGTTCAAGTTGATCCAGATATAGTGTCATTTTAACTGTGAAATCATGAACCTCTTGACCAAAGAGTTTCGCGAAATCCCGTGTGTACCCCATCACGTATTCAGATTTTTCAAACAGAGCCTTGAGATGTGACTGAAGTGAGCGGAAGCATGCAACTCGACTTTCCTTTTCATTGGCTAACTGCATAGACTGAAGACATTCTTCATGTGTAACTGTGAGCATGACTCTTCCATTCCAGCAGAATCAGAATCACTTGCTTCAGTTTGTGGTGTGTAATTGGAATTCCTATGATCATCATTAGCATCATACAATTTAAGTACCTCCGATATGAAAGAGTCTGAATTAGTGGTCAATGTTGGGAACTGATTCATTTGCAACATTTTACCCAATTCAGAAGAGATCATAACCCCAGAGCAATTTGCAAAGTTGATTTTCAATGATAGTACAAGATACAATTGAAAAATCTCAATTTGATCAAATCGCAATAACCGAAGTCGCAAGCTGACAAGTCGCAATAAGTCAAGTCGCAATTTGTCCAATCACAATAAGTCAAATCACAAGAGTAATCTTGCAACGTCAAATCGTAATTAGTCAAATAGCAACATATCTAATCGCGACAGGTTAAATCGCAACTTAGTTAGTAGCTAATAATCAAATCGCAATTCGTCAATTGAAAGTAAAATCGCAAGGATCAATTCACAATAGCTCAAGTCGCAACTCAATATATCAAACCGCAATAGACAAATCGCAACTCTTACTGACACAATTCGCAACTCACAAATCACAAGTCACTAGAGAACAGAATTGTCGCTATCTTTGTCAAAACGCAACACACTAAACGCCAAACACGTCCCTTTCTTAGCGGGATGTCGTTTTTACCAAAAAACGGTAATAAGCCAAATCGCAACTTCGAGAAACCTCAAAACGCAACTTTCACTTACCCAACAACTGTAAAAGCCAAAATTTAAAATCATTCAAAATTACCAAAATACCCCTGAACTTAAAATTTCACTTAATAACTATATAAAACACAAACTAAATCCCAAACACTTGGAAATTAACACCATATGAAGTGAAATGATTTTTCTTGAACATTTTTATAATTTTACATGTCACAAAAATATATGTCACACATATAAAAGGTTACCTTGGCTAAATAACTTTATATGTATATGTTTTATTATTTTGTTAATTATTTAAAATCAAGTAATAAAGAGATAAACATTATATAAAAAGGGAAGATTTAGAAAATCGGTTTTGGTCTTATCTTTTCACCATAAAACCAGATTTCCACCCCTCCTTATCTATATACACGGTTTTCCTATTTTCCATATTAAACATTTTCTAAACCCTAAAAATTACAACCGAGAAACACAAAACTCACTCCATCACCATATGAATTTCTGGAGGCTGGTTCTTATTTTTCCTGGGTTATATCAAGTCTAGAGAAGGTGGGAAAAATAGTCTTAAGGTCGTGGGATTGCTATTGTACGCATAGGAGTTTTATTGGTGTCGTAAATTCTAGCCGAGAGGTATAATTATTCTGCTCTTGATCCGATAATTCTGAAACCCATCTGGTATTTTTCTAGTATTCTTTACATCACATATAACCTATATAAAATAGTATAATCGATCCATGCATGCTTGTTCAATCGTTTGAAGTTATTTAAACTAATAAAAACGTATATAAACACTAAGTCGACTATGCAAATTTTTCTGGGCTTTTTACATAATTTTATTCGAACCTACACATGTCTAATAACATCAAAAAAATACTCCTTGAATTATTCGAAGCTTAGATCATCATTGGTCAAATTATGTTCAAACCGGATTTAATATAAAAAGGGTTTTAAAATAAATAATGGGTCGAATGGCTAGGGTTTGGATTTTTAGGTGTCATAATTATGTGTAATTAATGTTTTTAAGGTTACATTAATGATTGAACATGATTGGGAAATTAGGGTTAGGGTTTTGTATGTTTTTGTGTTTTACTGATTGAATATAAAAACTATAAGGGTGTGTTTTGTAATTAAATAAACTTGAGGGTTATTTTTGTAACATATTTTGGAACAAGGGTAAGTCGTATAAAATATAATATAGGGGTACTATGTGTAAATTTTGTAACTAAAATGGTTAAATGATAAATTATGTAAACTTTGGATTCGAATTGTAAATTTAATTAAATGAGGGACTTGTTTTGTAAATTTTGTAAAGTAAAGGGTATTTCGTATAAATGTTAATGTTAAGGGTGTAATGTGTAATTTTGAATAATTAATGGCTTAATGTGTAAATATGAATAATATAAGGATTAAATTGTAATTTAATTAATTGTAAGGTTTAATTTGTAATTTATTTAATAAAAGGGGTTTAACTTGTAAAATTGTTGAAATTAAAGGATTGGAATTGTAATTATGGTAAACTTATGGATTAAAATAAATAACTTGTAATAATTGCATTTTGGACCTTAACTTTGGCATATTTACATTTGAAACCCTAAAATATGGAAAGTTGTCATATTTAACCTTAAACTATTATGACTTGCTAAAATGAACCTTATTTCCACAATAATATTTAATAAATGACTTAACCTAATTACCTTATGGAATTGGTCTAATTATGGAAATTACTATTTTTGGAAACTTGCTAAATAAGGAAACTCTCTAAAAGTGGAAACTTGTTATAAATGGGAAGTTACTAAAAATAGAAAGCCGACTAAAATGAGAAACCTGATTTGAATAAGATATTAATTATTAGACGACCATGTATTCGTGTAGATTCGCTAAAGATGGAGTTTGTTTCGGGCCTTTATGTTTCTAGTTGTATTTTCACTTGCAGTATAAGATACAGATATTCTACCCTTTCTCAGTATGGGTGCTTTCATTCTCTTGACTTCTGATCTTGATTAATTAGGATTTCCCTAAGCCATTTCTATGCTCCCCCTTGATTTGTGAACCTTGCTATTGTTTCCTTTGAATTGTGAACCTTTGTTATGAATCACTTGATTTGAACCCTTGCCTTGATTTCTTGTTTTGAACCTTGCCATGTTTCCTTGATCCTTGATATACTTCGTTCATCACCCTTTGATAGGAATATTCAAATCCTTGGATATTTTGAAGATTTACTTGATATTATAACTGGATACGAAAACCTTGCTTAATTATGTATGAAAATGTTTGAGAAAAGCTATTTTAAAATGATGTTGTTGAGCACCCCATTTAAATGTGATTTTACTAAAGTTTTATGAAAATAACTTTTAAAGACTATCTTTGTTAAAAACTGTTTTGAAAGACCATTTTTTTGAAAACTACTTTGAAAGATCATTTTACTAAAACCATTATTAAAGGATTGCTTTTAAATGAACTTTTGAATTGAACCTTGCTATAAACCTTTGCTATGATCTCTTGTCTTGAAACTTGACTTGAAACTGGATATACTTGAATTGGAAACTTGACTTGAAACTTGATATACTTGAACTGGAAACTTGACTTGAACCACTTGATATGAAACTTGACTTGAATCGCTTAATATAAAAACTTGACTTGAACCGCTTGATATGAAACTTGAACTTGAACTTGGACACTTGATACTTGATACTTGATACTTGATACTTGATACTTGACCTTGACCCACATTTTGAGACTACGAGCCACCTACTAGGCATGAGGGTTTCATGTCCCTGTCATTGATGCACCGATGGCTTGATTATAGGGCAGGAGAGTTGATGAACTCAAATAAGTACATTTTATTATCATCATTTATCCTATTTATTTGACTTGTTTTATTATATTATATATGAGAATCGATACATTAATGTTTACTTTAGTAATTCTCAGGTAAAAACAAGCATTATGTGAAACTTCGTGATTTTGGACTAATTACGGAGCAAAACAAGCGAGATGTCAAAAGTCTACTGAAATCCAGAAGATGCGCCGTATCTCACTCGACAGATACGACGCAATATCATACTTATATGAATTCGAAGACCATTGCCTGACTTTGAAGAATGCGCCGCATGCAATTCTGTCATGCGCCGCATATGAAACTTTGGTCAAAGAAGAAGATCAAGCTCGTTCTACTCCAGATACGCCGCAATATACTTCTAACATACGGTGTATCACTATCAAGATTTCACCAGTTACAATCCAAGACAGCTAAAGTACATGTGCCGCATACAAAGATCAAGTTACGCCGCATCTAAAGACGGTGTACGAATATTCCAGAATATATTAATCTTGGACCCCACGCGAAGTTAAGTCAATGCGCCGCATCTATCAACTCAATGCGCCGCATCGATCCCTCAGACAGAAACTATAAATACCCCAAGGTCAGATGAATTTGAGAGACTTTTTGCATAACCCTAGAGCCGAATTCAGACGACCAAGCAGCACAAGACACACCTCAAACAAAGATACAAGAGCTGTAAAAAGGTCCTGCATGTATTCAATTCATTAAGTAGTTTTGTTTTATTGTTTTAGTACGCTTTAATTCATCAGGATTGATGGGCTTGTGTCATGTGACTACGGAAGATCATGCACTCCCTTAATATTGCTTTCCCATTAATTAAAGTTTATATGTTGATGTCTTTGATAACTTTTATTAGTGCATTGATAACCTCTGTGTCTAGCTGAGTCTTGCTTGGGTCGCCATGCCCCTTCCTCGCCTATTTATTCTAGTGTCTCTAGAAAAGTAGGATAGACATAAGTAATCATTAAGGGTTTACTCGCCGATAAGATTAGAGCCAACGAGAAAGGTTTAATTATATACACCTCATATAAAACTAGCAATAAAACAAGTGACAAGCTATTTAATTATCAAGACAGGTCTTCTTATTGTCTCGAGTATCTATCTGTGTACGTGTGTGCTAATCGCTAATTCGTGCTCATTAGTTTAGTTTTCTATTTAATTATAACCAAACTGTGCCAGTCTCTCAGGCTGAACCCCCTTGCGTTAGATTAGGTTGTATAACTAACTTAGGATATTAAAATACTGATTAGAATAACTAGATAATACGTTTCACTCTTAGTGATCGACACTCTACTTACCATTATATTCATACTGACCGGGTACACTGCTCGTTAAGTGTGTGTGTTATTGATAAGTCGGCTAAATATAAATTTAAAACTTGAGTAGGCATTAATACTGCTAAACCGCAACGACACATCACGCGCATCAAGTTTTTGGCGCTGCTGCCGGGGAGTGAATTGTTATTATCTGTTAATTTGATTAAGTATTTTAATTAGGTTTTTCTTTTTAGTTTTTTTTAGATTCTAACCACTAACCCTGTTGTATATTAGATAGATTGCATTCATTGTATAATTTGCATATTTACTGTTTTTGTGTGTTTTTGTTTTCTGTAATTTTTGTTTCTTTTTTATTGTTTTTATTTTTGTTTTTCTTTTTCTATTTTTCTGCATTCTGCTGTCGTTGTATTGTGCTGATACAAACGATACGGCGGATCTGTTTTCACAGATACGGCGTATTGCGTTTAATTTTAATAAAATACAACGGGTTTAATAAATTCGAGTACGACGCATCTTTCCCCAAGATACGGCGTATTCTGTTTTTAATAAGAAATTTTTCTAAACGCTAACGCCATACGACGCATCTGTTTTAACAGATACGGTGTATTTTCTATTTAAATTAAAAACAGTTTTTCGAATTATTAAACAGAAGCGACGCATCGATCTTTATCGATACGGCGCATCTACTAAATAAAAAATCTTGTATTTTGAAATGTAACGAAAATACGGCGCATTAGCTTTTGTTAATACGACGTATTTAATTTTAATAAATATAATCGATTTTTGATAATTTAAACTTGATACGGCGCATTCTAATTCATAAGCGGTGTATCTGTTTTCTGAATAAAAGTCTGATTAAATTTTAACGTAATAAGATACGGCGTATCCAACTTTCTGGATACGGCGCATCGTCTACAGATATCAGCAACTTTTATTTTTCTTATTCCCGAACGGAAAATATTCTAACTTACCCTTACACTAGGAAGTTTTTACTTTGAAATCTACCTGTCTTTAATTTTCAGGAACAATGTTCGATATTTTCCCCAACTGGTTCGGAAGACCCCAAAGAAACCTTACCATGGAAGAGTTTGCACTACTAATCGCTCAAGCAAATGAAAAAGAACATCATGAAGCAAGAAACTTTATTAATGAATTCAAAGGCAGTCATGAGCTGTTACTAAAGGAACAAAACAACATGATTAATGGATTGGCAATTGAAGTGCACCAATTGTCAACGGTGCTTAACAAGGTTCTTTTGGTAAAACGGTGCTTAACAAGGTTCTTTTGGTAGAACGAAATAAGGAGCTGAACGTGAGTCTAACTTGAAGACTCTGGAATAAAGACAAGTGCTGACCGGGAGACAACCCGAAGGAAAAATTTTTACTTTTCTGTTCTATGTCAAGTCTGTCAGACCTGCAGAAGATGCGGCGCATCTCCATCATAAGATGCGACGCATCACCTGCACTGGTCATATCTTATTTCATTTTCTGCATTTTTATTTTTGACTTTAAAACTTTCTGTCAGTTTATTTAATGCGGCGCATCCCTGGTTAAGGATGCGACGCATCTTTTATTCTGATTCGTACTTATTCCAAGCTCGATACGGCATATCTTCTTCCATAAGATACAGCGTATCGACTGACCTGATGATTTACAGTTTAATTTTTTAGGTTTTATTTTTATTAACTACTAATGTATTATGCAAGTTTGAACCTTCTTAACTCAGGTGTGTTAAAGTCTAAATGGTATTATAGATTCCTGCATTTTTGTGGATACATCATTTATGAAGCTTAAACGTTCTCATCCACAAGAAAGATGATTTTTGCTCTTATACGAATAATGGAGGATCATACCGAGCAAATCTCAGGGGAGTTTTTCTGTTCTAATTCTTTTATTTTCCAATTTTTAACCTTTGACACAAACAACGAGGACGTTGTTTAACTTAAGTGGGGGGATGGAGAATTAGAACTCTTACTTGTCCTAAACTTTTTTCAAAATATGCTTAAAATGCGCTTAATATATCAAAATTTAATTTTTTTTTTTTTTTTTTTTTTAAGCATGTTTTTGTTTAAAGTCGAAATTACATAACCGCACACATAACTCTATTCTTTCAAAAATATTAAAACTTTAGTCTGCCGGTGACTTGTAAACTTTAGAACTTGGCTTGTATACTATTCGAGACCACCATAATGAGTATTATCTATATAAGTGGGAGATATCACCACTATTTGTTGTACATTATATTTATGGATTGAATGGGAGTTGGCCGTTATGGGAACGCCAACTAAGGATATTCTTTGATTGAGATCTTGTTGAGTATAATTCGTGTCTACCTAAAGCGTGTGTTTCAAGTGTTAAAGCGTGAGTTATTCAATGATATGAGTCTTATTCATGGGATGGTTGGGAAAGTGATTAACCACACTTAGGATTTTAATTTATCTGTTTTGTTTATTTTTCATTTTACACCAATTTGTATCCCAAATATTATCCATACCCTATATCATTCTTCATCCAAACCTTTGATTTATTGAGATTAGGGATTTGAGCAATCTTAAGTATCGTAGTCGTGGATTCGGCTATGTATTTATGATTTTGTCGCCCTTTTTGATATAATATTATTGGTGAAGATTACTTGGTCCTATCTTTAGCCCATTCGAGTTAAGGAATTGAGCAATTGCAAGTATCGTGGTCGTGGATTCGATCATGTATTTGTAATTTTGTCGCCTTTTCTGGAATATGAGATCGATAGAGATTAAAAAGGATGATCAACCCTTAACCAACAAACCCTTTTTACTGCTTTAGACTTGTTACTCCTTGGCTTTAGTGGGGGAGATGCGTATACTTGCCAAGCCTATGATAGAATATTCGTCACGACTAAGCAACTAAACGATTTAGAATTGTTTTACATTAAAAATTATTTTGGTTTCTACTTCGTTAAGTGTTTGGTTGTGTGATTATGACAAAACGAATACGTGCTTAAATATAAAAATAAATCCTAATATCTTTTAGGATACATTTTCATATGATTAATTCTAAGGTTTACTTGGGGACAAGTAAAGTTCAAGTGGGGGGATATTTGATGAACTCAAATAAGTACATTTTTTTATCATCATTTATCCTATTTATTTGACTTGTTTTATTATATTATATATGAGAATCGATACATTAATGTTTACTTTAGTAATTCTCATGTAAAAACAAGCATTATGTGAAACTTGGCGATTTTGGACTAATTATGGAGCAAAACAAGCGAGATGTCAAAAGTCTACTGAAATCCAGAAGATGCGCCGTATCTCACTCAACAGATATGACGCAATATCATACTTAGATGAATTCGAAGACCATTGCCTGACTTTGAAGAATGCGCCGCATGCAATTCTGTCATGCGCCGCATATGAAACTTTGGTCAAAGAAGAAGATCAAGCTCGTTCTACTCCAGATACGCCGCAATATACTTCTAACATACGGCGTATCACTATCAAGATTTCACCAGTTACAATCCAAGACAGCTAAAGTACATGCGCCGCATACAAAGATCAAGTTACGCCGCATCTGAAGACGGTGTACGAATATTCCAGAATATATTAATCTTGGAGCCCACGCGAAGTTAAGTCAATGCGCCGCATCTATCAACTCAATGCGCCGCATCGATTCCTCAGACAGAAACTATAAATACCCCAAGGTCAGACGAATTTGAGAGACTTTTTGCATAACCCTAGAGCCGAATTCAGACGACCAAGCAGCACAAGACACACCTCAAACAAAGATACAAGAGCTGTAAAAAGGTCCTGCATGTATTCAATTCATTAAGTAGTTTTGTTTTATTGTTTTAGTATGCTTTAATTCATCAGGATTGATGGGCTTGTGTCATGTAACTACGGAAGATCATGCACTCCCCTTAATATTGCTTTCCCATTAATTAAAGTTTATATGTTGATGTCTTTGGTAACTTTTATTAGTGCATTGATAACCTATGTGTCTAGCTGAATCTTGCTTGGGTCGTCATGCCCCTTCCTCGCCTATTTATTCTAGCGTCTCTAGAAAAGTAGGATAGACATAAGTAATCATTAAGGGTTTACTCGCCGATAAGATTAGAGCCAACGAGAAAGGTTTAATTATATACACTTCATATAAAACTAGCAATAAAACAAGTGACAAGCTATTTAATTATCAGGACAGGTCTTCTTATTGTCTCAAGTATCTATCTGTGTACGTGTGTGCTAATCGCTGATTCGTGCTCATTAGTTTAGTTTTCTATTTAATTATAACCAAACTGTGCCAGTCTCTCAGGCTGAACCCCCTTGCGTTAGATTAGGTTGTATAACTAACTTAGGATATTAAAATACTGATTAGAATAATTAGATAATACGTTCCACTCTTAGTGATCGACACTCTACATACCATTATATTCATACTGACCGGGTACACTGCTCATTAAGTGTGTGTGTTATTGATAAGTCGGCTAAATATAAATTTAAAACTTGAGTAGGCATTAATACTGCTAAACCGCAACGACACATGACGCACATCAAGAGTGATGACCTGTCCCGTCCCTTACTTGTCCTGTTACATAGAGGAAGACTGTAGGGTATTCACAATTCAAGAAACACTTGTTTGAGGCTTGATTATGGATCGAATGAAAGATAACTTAGAGAGAGAAAGTGGGAACTTCTAGAGAGAGAAAGAACTATGTGTATTAGATTAATATGAGGTGAAGTTCCAACCCTTCCCATGTGTGGGAAGGGGTATTTATACTTAAAATATATTATGCCCCTAGCGGGCTGTAGAGTGAGCTGACAGAGGGTAAAGACCCGACCCACTCCACAATACTAATAATAATAACTAAGCTACTAATAATATTACTGATAATCCTATGAGCTATGATGTACTAATAATTACTCGGGGTGACCGAGTCTTCAGCTGAATATTCATATTCCTAACAATCTCCCCCTAAGGGAGGTCACCCCAGAAGCAATGTTCTGAATTTCAGCACTTCTTCCTTGGATCTTGACATCATAGCTCGAAATCATTGAATCTTCAATGTCATAGAATGTTGTGCAAACATCAGTGATCAGAAGATGACTTCTCTTTTGTCTTGGATGAACTTTGAGTAATCTTTGAAAGTATCATCCCTCTTGAGTCTCCAAGTCATCTTTCTGTAGTAAGACTCCATGTGATGAAATAAACTTAGAGCCGACATGCTCACATGATATGGTGTCATGATCTTCAGCATCAGAGTTAGCAGAAGCTGTGTTGAAGGTCTTTTATGGTGATCATGACTTCTTTGATGATGATGTGGTGTGAGCATGTGGTGATGGATTGGCATCTTTTCTGCAACCAGCTACAACAGCAACCAGCTACAGCATTCCACAGCTACAACCGCCAGATATTCCTGCATACGACAGTTAGCAATAAAACGTCCGGTATTTACAAGTTCGGACTTCGAGATTGTTAACAGCATAGTGTGAAAACTCTCTCTAATCCTTACCAAGACCGTTCCTAATCGAAAACCCACAGAGGGCTTTTTAAGATTTTACCGTAGTAAATCAACGATTAAGTGAGTCGCTGGAGATCACTCCACGACTGTAGACCGGTTGAAACCGCCGCGACCACTAAGCGTAATCCACGAGGAATTACCAAAGTGACCTGCTTTCAGGGCTGCTTGATGTTAACCCTGGCAGGAATTTCCATTCAATCATTGAGAATTACATTAGTAAATTCTCTCATAAATGTTCTGGCAGATTGCTAAGATCTGCGTAGGACTCTTAAGTTCACAACTGGTGTCCTTAATGATGAACAACCAGAGTAGAAATAATCCGTGTTCCTATGAGATCTTATTGTGAATCTCTTGGCTCTAGACTCAATTGTGCGTTTTGATTTGGTGATCGGAGGCTGGAGAGAACTGCCACCTTTTCAATATCATCTAACTCGGAGTGAGAAAGACGATAGGAATGTATTGAACTCCGTGACAAATGAAACAAGAATCCTTTAAGGGACCTTGAGTGGCTAGGGAGGGTTGTGCAGCGTATCACTGGGTCCATGATACTTTGTCTTCAATGCCAGCAATCAACTAAGTGATTCTGACAGCATATGTATTGACCCGGTTTCTGCCTACGTTGTAAGGAGGGCTTCTTTCTTTTCACCCTTTATCTTTACAATTCTTTTTCATTCCTCAACCCCTTCAGTGCTTACCGAGACTTCATGACTAGCACCTTGTTGGGTTTGTTCCAGTACTAGCTCCATCTCAGTCGGCACTCTTCCCTTAATCACACTTTTCTCCTTTTTAATCATACCTAAGGACTTCTACACTAACTAGTGGATTGTCCCTGGGTAGATCCCTCCGGCTCTGGCGGGATCGTGGGAACTTGAGCCTAACCTAACCATCCTTATAACTCCATACATTAATTAAAATTGTCGGTCTTTGGTATTCATCCACGATTGCCAAACCAAATCTTTGAAAAATCTCTCATAGTGTTCATGATTCTGAAACACATTTTTGCAAACACTTGAGAGTTTTATATTTTTCAAATGCTCCCCCTCAACATGTGCTCGGTTGATTGTTTTATAAATTTGCACATGTTAGGTAGAACTCGCACTTTTTGAATTGATCAACTTTCAGTGAACATGACCGATTCGAGACACGCTTACATCACTGGTTAGGCCAGCTTGAAATTATTACCCGTCCTGGTCAAGTCCATAGAAAGTTTCTCGAAACGGTACACTCTACTTAGATACATCTTTTTCGAGACACGCTTACATCACTGGTTAGACCAGCTTGAAATTATTACCCGGCCAAGACGTATCCTTTCGATTGATGACAATTCAAGTTTCGTCAATTCTTTGGTGAAGTCTGAGCCTTGCACACGTGAGATGCATGCCAAATCCTTTGCTCCCCCTCAATAAGTGCATTGGTATACAAAAGGGTTTAGCACTTACTGGTGAGCATTCTTTCACATCCAAAACATTTTGCTCCCCCTCAATATGTGCATTGATATATAAAATGGTTTAGCACATACGGGAGAGCATACATTAACATTAACATTCAAAATCATCACATTTTATCAGAATTTCTTATTTAAATCACATTCTCTCCCCCGATCAAAAATTTCAAACCATTTGAGATTTGTGATCCCAATTGATTTAAATACGTTTAGAAAAATTTGGGAGAAAATGTGGTCAGGTTTAAATGTATTCTGATTTAGGAGCATACGATGCTCCCCCTGAAACAACGAGAGAGTGTCACTGCTGATGTTGCACAATTTTGGCAAGGTGTTGGGAATTTGAACAAATATGCTCCCCCTCAATTAATGACCCGTTTTCCATTAAAGGAGCTGTAGTCATTCAAATGAGCGACGGGTATTTGTGAAAATTTAAATCAATTTACCACCTTGTGTAACATCAAGACTCTCTTGAAGAATCAAACAAGATAAAGAGTCTGATGTAAAGAAGACTTCTCTTCTAATACACGAAATGACGCACTGAAACGTACATCAAGTCGGGATAACATGGATATAAAGTAATCCATGCCCAGGTGAACATCACCCGGTTGGAGGAACAGCTGTCTTTTTGGCGACATGCTTTCCCCATTGTACAGTGCGGGTTGCAGTATGAAGTAACTGCAAGCCATTAAGACATGTTTTAACAGATTAGTATAACTTCTGCTCGAGCTTCATTTAAGAATCCGTGCCATTGTTGAATGACATTTCTAGATCTGTAAATGTTATCGATAAACAGAAGACATGCCTAGGTAGGACTATTTTTGGTATTTTCTTATTTTTTTTCGATTTTTATTGTTTTTATAGGTTTTATATTTTTGTATTTTTCTTTTTGATTTACGATATATACAACTATGTACACGGATATAAGAAGACAATCATTTACTCCTCCTTTTCTTCCTGAAGACACTTAAGGGTTTCAGGGGTCATGCTTTTCATGCCAAGGCGTGGGAGAATAAACTGAAACCTTTCTCTTGGGAGGGCCTTGGTGAAGATGTCCGCTAACTGAATCTCTGTCCTCACGAACTATAGTTCCACAATTCCTTTTTCCACCTGTTCCCTGATGAAGTGATGCCTGATGTCGATGTGTTTTGACCTGGAGTGCTGAACATTGTTACAACAAAGAGAAATGGCGCTTTTGTTGTCACAATATAGGGGAATTTTGTTGTATGAGAATCCATAGTCCGAAAGCTGTGATCGCATCCAAAGGATTTGTGCACAACAAGCAGACATAGCAATGTACTCAGCTTCAGTAGATGATATGGAAGTACTCATCTGCTTCTTAGAAGACCAACTAACCAACTTTTCCCCGAAAAACTGAGCTCCTCCTGAAGTACTTCGACGAGTGTCTTGACATCCCGCATGATCAGCATCCGCGTAAGCCGTTAACTCCATTGCAGTGTCCTTAGGATACCAGAGACCCATATGAACTGTGCCTTGAAGATATCGGAAGATCCTTTTCACTGCTTCAACATGCTTCTTGGTTGGTCTGGATTGATACCGAGCACACATACATACAACAAACAGAAGATCTGGTCTGCTAGCCGTGATGTACATCAAAGATCCAATCATGCTTCGATACTTTGTTATATCAACTGGAATCCCTGAAGGATCTTCATCCAGCTTTGTTCTATCAACCATGGGAGTGTCAACAGGTTCACTTGAATAGAATCCAAACTTTTTCAAGATCTCGTTGGCGTATTTGGATTGATTAATGAATATGCCTCCGGGACATTGAGAAACTTGTAATCCTAAGAAGAATGACATTTGTCCCATCATAGACATTTGGAACTTGGAGTTCATCTCCTTTGAAAAACTATCACATTCACTAGGATCTGTTGAAGCAAAGATGATATCATCTACATATATCTGAACTAGCAGTAGATGGTTTCTTGACTTCCTGGTGAATAGTGTGGGATCAACAACACCCTTGGAGAATCCGTTCACTAGGAGGAACTTGGACAATGTATCGTACCATGCCCTTGGCGCCTGTTTTAACCCATACAGAGCCTTCTTCAAGCGGTAAACATGAGAAGGATGTTCAGCATCCACGAATCCTTCTGGTTGACTCACATAAACTTCTTCCTTTAAGTCGCCATTCAGGAATGCCGTTTTGACATCCATTTGGTAGACTATCATATTTCGACTAGCAGCATTTGCCAGGAAGATTCTTATCGCTTCAATTCTAGCAACCGGAGCAAACGATTCTTCAAAATCAATGCCCTCTTCTTGTCTGAACCCTTTAGCAACTAGCCGTGCCTTGTTCTTTAACACATCACCATACTCATCAAGCTTTACTTTGAAGATCCACTTTAAAGCAATGATCATTGCAAGCTCTGGAGGAGGCACTAATTCCCATACTTCAAGTCGATCAAATTCATGGATTTCATCCTGCATAGCCTGGAACCAGCAATCTTTAGTCATTGCTTCTTTGGCATCTTTTGGTTCGACTTTGGACAGTACGGAATTGAAGAAACACCATAGTGCATCAGTGGCTAGTTGATTACGTGTGGATACTGGACGTGAAGGATTGCCTATGATGTTGTCGATTGGATGATCACTGGTCCATTACCTGAGATGGTCGTGAGGTTGTGGGTTATGAACAGACGTAGCAGTGTTATGTCCTTCAAGTAAGGATGTGTCTGATGAATGTTCAGGAGCAAATATGTTTTCAAAAGGAGCCTCATCAACAGGAGCAAAAGGATTAACTTCCAATGAATTATTATCTGAAGATTCTTGTATTACTGGAGAAGTTTGAGCGTTTGATGACGAAGGAGATAGACTGGCAGCTGGAGCATTGTGACTGACTGATACTGAAGCTGTAAGGCCTTCTGAACCTTGTAGGGCTTGAACTTCAGCCATAGGAAGTACAGCAGGTTCACTTGGGATGGTTCCATTCGTTGGCTCAAAGTATTCATCAAACATAGGATCAAATAGCTTCTTTAACTCCTCGCAAGTAGGTGGCACATAAGAATCTGCAGGCGTGGAATTCTGTAGAAGTCCTGAACTAATGGGTCCAGGAGACAAAAGGTTAAGATCGGGTCCAGAACTAATTTGTCCTGAAGCAGGTTGCTCACTCAGCTCATCGAACGTAACATGAATGGTTTCCATAATTTTTCGGGTTTTCTTATTGTAGATTCGATACCCTTTGCTGTCTGGTGCGTATCCAACAAAAATACCTACATCTGCTTTAGCTCTTAACTTTCCCAAGTCTTGACTATCGTTAGTTGGGTAGGAAAGTGCACCAAACACACGGAGAAAGGAAAGATCTGGTTTCTTGTTATGAATTAACTCGAAGGGAGTCTTCTCATGAGCCAGATGAATTAGGGATCGGTTTTGAGTGTAACATGCTGTTGCAATAGCCTCTGCCCAGAGAAACATCGGTGTCTTTGAAAATATAAGCATAGTTCTTGCAGCCTCCACCAAAGTACGGTTCCTTCGTTCAACCAGTCCGTTCTGTTGAGGAGTGCGAGGGATACTTTTCTGATGCGTTATGCCAATACTTTCATAGAAATTACAGAGATGTTGGTTAACAAACTCCGTACCATTATCAGTGCGGATGATTCTGACAGTTTTATCGAGCCTTACTTGCAGCTGTTTTATCAGTTTAATGATAACCTCTGGAGTTTCGTCCTTGGTTCTCAAAAACTTCACCCATGTGAACCGAGAATAATCATCTACTATCACCAGAACGTACTTCTTTCCATTTATGGTTTGTATTCTCATTGGTCCACACAAATCCATGTGGAGGGTATGAAGAACTTCCAAGTTGGTGTTGATGAATTTAGGCTTGTGGGTTTGTTTCTTGCTTTTACCCAGTTGACATGCAGAGCAGAGATGATCTTTCTCATATTTCAGTCTGGGCATTCCTCTAACAAGATCTTTACGGGAAAGATTATTAATGGTACCGAAGTTCAAGTGGTTCAAACGACGATGCCACAGCCATGATTTTGTTTTCGAGGCTTTAGAAAGCAAGCAAATGGGAGAGGACTTCAACATTTCTTCAATCGATATGGTGTATAGATTGGTGCCCCGACTGCCCTTAAGAAGATCTATACCATCCAATTCTCTGACGAAACATGTATGCTTTCTGAAAGCCACTTCCAGATCTGAATCACAAAATTGACCCACAGAAAATAGATTGTGCCCTAGTCCTTCCACATAATATACCCCTTGAGATTACACTGTCACCAAACACATAATCTCCATAACCCATAATAGCACCAAAGTGGTCGTTCCCAAATCTAACTGTCCCGATAAACTTTTTCACGAAGTTCTTGAGCCGCGAGCGATCCCCAGTCATATGTTTAGAGCAGCCTGAGTCCAAATACCACATGACGATTTGTACGACCTGCATTTGAAACCAGACAATAATGGATAACTGAAAAATGTGGATCCCCAGGTGCAATTGGGGTCCATTTGGTCAGCACACACATATTCAGGAACCACAGATTTCACAGATGCTACTGACTTTACTGAGGAGACAGAACCAGAGGTAGGACAAGACCTAGATGAAAGGCATTGTGACTCTAAAGACAGGATTCTACCAGTTGGTCTCCATTCCTCATTCTTCACAATTTTATGCACATTCATTTTAGGTGATGGTCTCTGTTTTCCTAAATTGAATTTTCTTCCAGTGGGTCTCCATTCCTTAACTTTCACAATTTTATGCTTATTCATTTTAGGTAACGTGTTCTGTTTTCCTAAATTGAATTTCCTTCCAGTGGGTCTCCATTGATAGCCTATGCTAGCAAATGTTTTTCCTGTAGCTTTCCAAGTTTTCTTGCATGTTTCAGTTATCCTACCATTCTTAACATGGGGTGATGCAGAAGACATCAAGAAGGACACAACACAATCATCATGATTAGCAGAAATTAAACAATTGTCGCATGTTTTACAGATAGCATTAGAATTCGAATTAATTACAGTACTTTTGATACTAGAATCAACACGATTCATCCTACTCATTGCAAACTTATTGTTCCTAGTTTGGGCTTCTACATTCTTCAAGTGATCATTCTTAGCTGGCGCAGTCCTATCTTTTCTTGCATTTTCTCTAGACCTTGACTCGCTAGCTTGGGTGACACTTTTTACTCCTGTAGAAGCATCGAATGAAACATTAGTTCGTTTTTCTGTCACATGCCTTCCAGATAATGATGTGTTGGGTTCTGATGTTTTTGGTGGTAGATCAAAGGCTACATGCTTGTTCTCAACAGTAGATGATGATGCAACAAATCTATCTCTATGTCTGCTAAACTTAGGAGTTGAGCCTATGGCATATTCTAAGTTTTCCTGAATCCTTTTCGTGAGTTTGCAGGCATAGACAACTGCCTTATCAAGTGGCTTATCAGTCCTATCCTCTTCAACCACCTCACGAAGTGTGTCAAGGCCCTCTCTAAGATGATCGAGATATGTTTGATGGGCAAGGCTGTTATTTCTAAGCTTAAACGGAATATGCCCAACATCAACATCATACTTTTTACTATCAGTAGCCTTTGGTGCATCACAATTACAAGTGGTGCATGGCATTTTACCTTTCACCCGAACCTTCAGATTCTCAATTTCATTTGTCAAAGAGGTTATTTGATCATTGTGATTGCTTCTTGTAACTTTAATAGAATCATATAACTCTTTGAAATGTTGTTTAACCTTTGAATTTTCTTCTCGATAACACTCATTTTCATAATGTAACTTATTTATGGTGTTTTGATATTGAAAATTCTGAGAATCTGAAGACGAAGGTTTATTGGTGCCATATACTTCACACTTGTTGGATTTCAATTGGGCAATTTGGGCCCTCAGCAGTCGAATCGTGTTCGTGTGAGCTTGAATTGTCTCATCTCGTTTGCTTAATTCAAAATAAGTATCAAATTCAGGAGCATCCAAGGATGTCTTGTCATTTGATATTTTATGTTTTTCATTTAAATGTTGATATTTCAATTGCAAATTAAGAAATTCAACTTCCAATTTTGAAAAACGTTTAACCATATTATCATGGTCATCTTTTTGAATTTTTTCAAGCAATTTTAAATTCTCCCCCTCAAGCTCAACAACACGATTCTGGGTGACATTTAACGCAATAGCATACTCATTAAATTGACAAGCAGATAATGCAGAATCAGTGACAGTGTAAAATACATCTTGTGCAATACATTTAGCAATCAAGTTGTCGTTAGTAATGAGTATGTTTTTTCTTTCAATCTCTCGACTCTTAAGTTCTATTGCATGTTCATTCACCTCATTTTCCATATCTTTAAACACTACTTCCATTTCTTTTATTTCGGCTTTAAGGGCAGTGTGCAACCCTTCAAAGTGTTCCTTAAGTAGCTTAAAGAATGGCATGACCTCAGTTAAGTAACACCTTTTTGCATGTTCAAAACACCTTTCCCCCTCAGTAATGCCGGTTGGTGTGATTCTCTTCTTACATGTTTTATCAAAATCAGCAAATAATTGCTAAAGCACATATAAGCTAATAGAGGTTTTGCATTCAGTGGGAAGAGACAAAGGCACCAGATTCCTAGGTGTATTGGGAGGATACACCGTTATGGACGCAACTTTACTAATGAGGGGGGTGTTGGCCTTAAGTTTATCTACCTTAAGTTTCTCATTATCTTGTTTCCAAAATATCTGTTCAGGTGTTAACTTCTTTTGAGGAGCAAACACAGTCAAACGATTTTCCTCATAATAATCATGGGGTTTGATTATTATTCGTCTGGCTATGCACTCGGGATCCCTCATTTTCTCAATCATTTTTTCTTTCGTTTTATCACTTATCTCATCCTCTTCATTAGTGTGGATATGCTCAGGTTGGTCATGAATAGGCATAAGCATCACATTACCATCATATAGGGCTGGTTGAAGTACTTTCATGTCCCTAAGGATGGTTGACTTAGGTTCACCTATCATGATTTTACTATGCTTATCACTCAACTTTCTGTGCTTATGAATCATTTGAGCAGTTTGTATGGTTTGATTTTGTGTGTACAACTTATCTTCAAGCTTATATTTTAACGTCTTGAGTCTAGAGAAATCATTTAAAAGAGTTGTTTCTTTTTGTTTGAATTCTTGCTTAAGTGTATCGACACACTTTTGTGCTACCTGTTTCTGTTTGACAGACTGTGCTAGCTGACTTTTCAAAGAACTCAACTCTAATTTTAATGTTTCTTCTCTTACTCTAGACTCTTTAATAAGTGTACTCATTTTACCTTCTAATTTCTGCTCTCGTTCATTAAGCTCAAACTTAGCACGCTGTTCATACATAGCCACTTGTTCTTTATAGATGTTTAGTTTCGTGATCAAGTTATCATCAAGGACAGGCAATTTGTTCTCATGGCACTCGCATGCATTCTCTATATTATCCGTATTATCTAAGGCACATACATTCCTCCTAACACAGACATCATTATTGACAAAAGATTCACCATTTGGTACATCAGGTGAGTTGTTGTGATTCAAATACTGTTCATATGAAATAATATTGCTATTTTCCATGTCAACATTACTTGAGTCAGAAACATTTGCCTGATGTACTTCTTCGGGATTCTTTTGTCCCTCGACAATATTATATGTGTCATAAATTTTTAGTACCTCAGATATCACGGATGCATTAGAAGGACCAGCTTGACGGGGAGATGAGACCAGGGAGGACAAGTTAGCCATGAAGATTGTTTGAGCCGTAGGTTCATCATCTACATCAGAGTCATATGCATCACAGTCATCTGCCTTGAAGATATTAGGATCATTGAGTGCTAGATCCTGAACAGGTTTCTCATCCACATCTTCATCAAAAGTATTTCCTCCATCTCCTGCCAAGAACAATAACTCTTCCTCATCCAATACAGCTCCATTCTCTTGAGCTTGCATTAACAGCATCTTGTCTTTGAAGTAATCTGAATTCTGAGGACGTTTAGGTTGATTGCAGTTTCTAGCAATGTGTCCAAGCCCCCCACAATTATAACACTTGATCTGTTTCCCTTGCCCCTGATTGGCATTCCCTGCTCTATTCTGCACATAACCTCGACCCATGTTTCTACCAGCTCTCCCTTGCACATTCTGAACCACAATTTTCCCATCCTCCACCATTGCTAGATTGCGTGGGTTGGATGAATTCCTTAACTGATTGTTGGTCTGAGGGAGTGATGCTTGAAACTGTTGAACCAATAATGAAACTTGATTGGTGAGATTGTCAATCATTTTGTTGGTCTGAGAGTAGCCTGAGTCAAGTTGAGAGCTCATAGCAGGTACTTGTGAATGAAGTTGATGATAGCTTGGGTTGGATGATGATTGGATTGTTGGTTGAACATTTGTCATGAACGCCAGTGGATCATTTGTAGTTGAAGGACTTAACTTTTCTCTCAGCACTCGATCATAAACAGCATGCTTCTCATGTTGTTGCAGGTATGCATACAGCTGTTCATAGTTGGTATCCCTTAAACCTTTGTTGAGTTTGACTGCAGTCACAAATCTGTCCCATTCAGGAGTCATATTGTTCACAAACTTTGAGTTAAGTTGGATATTGGGCATAGTCATTCTGATCATCCTCATATCATTCACCAACTTATGAAATCTCACATAGTAGTCTGTGACATTCTCTCCTGGGTTCATTTTGAAATGCTCGAACTCATCATACAGCTGTGACTCACGATCTTCCTTTGTGAGTTCTGACCCTGCTAACAGCATCTTAACGTTGTCCCACACAGCTTTGGCTTCAGTGTTGAAATTGATGAGCTTGTATACATCCTTTGGAAGACCTTGAATGACTATGTTTGAGGCTCTAATGTCGGCATCATACCTCTTCTTTTCTTCTTCATTAAGATCATTGTAGTTTCTAGGTCTGTCTATGCCCCAAGTCACAGTCCCATCTTCACCAGTTGTAACAACATCTCTGGTGGTACCCATCTGATATGGTCCATCGTCAATTGACTTAAGAATGTTAACTCCATTATCTTTTCCCAAGCAGTAAAGTCTTATTCGTTGTGCCCAAGACTCATAATCGGTCCTATCTAGCATAGGTGGACGAGTGTCAGATCCTGCTGCTTGAATATCTTCTGATGATGTGTTAGATGTGGTAGCCATAGTAACTACGGGATTTTACAGATCTTGTGATTTAACCGAGAAATCGAATCTTTCGCGGGAATTTCTAAAATCACCAAGACACAAACCGCCTAGACAAACCGCGTAGACACAAACCGCGTATGCGCCTAAGAGACAAACCGAGTTCACACAGGAGATACAAACCGCGTTGACACAAACCGCGTATGTGCCTAAGAGACAAACCGAGTTCACACTAGATATACAAACCGCGTTGACACAAACCGCGTATGCACCTAAGAGACAAACCGAGTTCAAACTGGAGATACAAACCGCGTATGCGCCAAAGAGACAAACCGAGTTCACACTAGAGATACAAACCGCGTTGACACAAACCGCGTGTGCGCCTTAGAGACAAACCGAGTTCACACCAGAAATACAAACCGCGTTGACACAAACCGCGTATGCGTATTAGAGACAAACCGAGTTCACACCAGAGATACAAACCGCGTTAACACAAACCGCGTATGCACCTAAGAGACAAACCGAGTTCACACTAGATATACAAACCGCGTAGACACAAACCGCGTACGCACCGTAGAGACAAACCGCGTTGGCGCAAACTTCCAAACACGTCACTTTCAATGCAGTTTGTCCTTTTGCCTAAACTAGTAAAAAAGACAAACCGCGTACCCGATGTAACACAAACCGCGTTCAAGATCGTCCAAACTACACAAACCGCATTCAAGAACACTTGAAACAAAAATCACTCGAATCACTCGAAAACACCACACCAACCTTAAATCTGTGAAACCAAGCACTAAATACTACTCTTATACTATTCCTAAGCTAGAAAGTACAAGTTATAACAACTTTAAATCACTAAACAAAGCACAAAATGAAATAAATGTATCATAACAAATATCTTAACAAATCGAACCAAAAACCTCACAAACTACACAAATCCGTGAATACCAACTCTCATGGACCTAACCATGGCTCTTGATACCAATTGTAGGGTATTCACAATTCAAGAAACACTTGTTTGAGGCTTGATTATGGATCGAATGAAAGATAACTTAGAGAGAGAAAGTGGGAACTTCTAGAGAGAGAAAGAACTATGTGTATTAGATTAATATGAGGTGAAGTTCCAACCCTTCCCATGTGTGGGATGGGGTATTTATACTTACAATATATTATGCCCCTAGCGGGCTGTAGAGTGAGCTGACAGAGGGTAAAGACCCGACCCACTCCACAATACTAATAATAATAACTAAGCTACTAATAATATTACTGATAATCCTATGAGCTATGATGTACTAATAATTACTCGGGGTGACCGAGTCTTCAGCTGAATATTCATATTCCTAACAAAGACCTTGGCCACCTGGGGCGTATGGATGCATCCTAGACTTGTTTCTGTATTCTGTTTCTGTGCGATACACGTCTTTCACATCCTGGGAGCTCATGACTCCAACCCTTGGAGGTATCCCCTCACCCTGTACTTGGTATGCTGAGGTCTCCCCTCCATACACCCTGATATTTGATATGATTCTGTTTTTGGGCTCGTAGTGGATTGCTGTTTCTGTTACCCTATAACCTTGTACTTAGTATTCCGAGGTCACCCCTCCGGATACATACTTGACTTGGTACTTAACTTGATACTTGACTTGACTTGATATGACTTGGGCTCGGGTTGGGATTATGGTTTCCTTTACTCTTATCTACTGTAACTATTTCTTAACTCTTGATATATCTTCATAACCTTTTATTTCTTTCCTAACTCTTGTTAGACCTTGCATTGTTTCACTTACTTCACTACCCCATTATTACTGCTTGTTACCTTTATAACTGTTCACTAAGCTTTCGTTGCTCAGCCGCATTTCTTTTCCTGCGGCAGGTTTTAGTTTGGAAGCTGGGTATTAGTGGAGAGTACCTTGGACTTATAAGACCCTACTAGCTATTGAAGATGACTAGAAGAATTTATGATTAGACTTAGCAATTATTGTATTATAACCTTGTAGTTTCAGATTTTCCATTGTAACCATTGAAACTCATTTGTATTATTCATGTCATTATGCTTGTGTTTGCTTTGATACGTCACCATTGTTGTGACATCTCTGCCCTTGTCGGGTTGGGGTGTTAAAATTTATGGTATCAGAGACCAGGCTGACGACTTGTAATACATTTACCCTTGACCTGTGAGTTTAGGACCATTAGGCTTCCACTGTAAGAACATAGGAGAACACCTTGAGAACTTGCTTTAGGATTTCTTGATATGAACTTAGGTTTTGACCAGTGAGGAATGGGTAGACTATAAGGCATTTGTTTAAGTATCATTGCTTCCGCATCACTCTGATTCGTGCCTTGCTTACGACTCGAGATAAAGTATGATCATCATGAAGGCATATTTATGTGGTGCTAGTATTATGACGCCTGGCCAACGTGATAATACTTACACCATATAACGTGCCCTCATTGTGGCCATAGGATGTCTTGGGGAGAACCTAAGAAGTTAGAATTTGATCTCCGTTGGTTTATCCGTGATTAGTAATACTTTAGGTTCATTCTATGCGTACACTCTGCCTTTGTTCATTAGATACCTGGATGAGTTTGGACTCTCGTTTTGCATTCTGTTGACCACAGTTATAAATCTTGAACTCTTGTAGAACCCTCTACTGTTGATACAGTTAATTTGATCTGAAATCTTGTTCGTATTTCCATATGAGCTTTCCTTTTTGGAAGAACCTCCCCGGGCGTGAGAATGTTTGTGACGATCTTTTGCGATTTGCTGCGACTTCGTCTAACTTTGCGACTTCAAATTTCGAGGACGAAATTTTTTCTTTTAGAGGGGAAGAAGTTGTAAAACCCAAAATTTAAAATCATGCAAAATTACCAAAATACCCCTGAACTTAAAATTTCACTTAATAACTATATAAAACACAAATTCAATCTTAAACACTTGGAAATTAACACCATATGAAGTGAAATGATTTTGCTTGAACATTTTTATAATTTTATATGTCACAAAAATATATGTCACACATATAAAAGGTTACCTTGGCCGAATAACTTTATATGTATATGTTTTATTATTTTTTTAATTATTTAAAATCAAGTAATAAAGAGATAAATATTATATAAAAAGGGAAGATTTAAAAAATCTGTTTTGGTCTCATCTTTTCACCATAAAACCGGATTTCCACCCCCCCTCCTTATCTATATACACGGTCTTTCCTATTTTCCATATTAAACATTTCCTAAACCCTAAAAATTACAACCGAGAAACACAAAACTCTCTTCATCACCTTACGAATTTTTGGAGGCTGGTTCTTATTTTTCCTGGGTTCTATCAAGTCTAGAGAAGGTGGGAAAAATAGTCTTAAGGTCGTGGGATTGCTAGTGAACGCATAGGAGTTTTATTGGTGTCGTAAATTCTAGCCGAGAGGTATAATTATTCTGCTCTTGATCCGATCATTCTGATCCAATCCATGCATGCTTGTTCAATCGTTTGAAGTTATTCGAACTAATAAAACCCTAAAACCTATATAAACACTAAGTCGACTATGCAAATTTTCCTGGGCTTTGTACATAATTTTATTCGAACCTATACATGTCTAATAACATCAAAAAAATACTCCTTGAATTATTCGAAGCTTAGATCATCCTTGGTCAAATTATGTTCAAACCGAATTTAATATAAAAAGGGTTTTAAAATAAATAATGGGTCGAATGGCTAGGGTTTGGATTTTTGGGTGTCATAATTGAGTGTAATTAATGTTTTTAAGGTTACATTAATGATTGAACATGATTGGGAAATTAGGGTTAGGGTTTTGTATGTTTTTGTGTTTTACCGATTGAATATAAAAACTATAAGGGTGTGTTTTGTAATTAAATAAACTTGAGGGTTATTTTTGTAACATATTTTGGAACAAGGGTAAGTCGTATAAAATATAATATAGGGGTACTATGTGTAAATTTTGTAACTAAAAGGGTTAAATGATAAATTATATAAACTTTGGATTCGAATTGTAAATTTAATTAAATGAGGGACTTGTTATGTAAATTTTGTAAAGTAAAGGGTATTTCGTATAAATGTTAATGTGAAGGGTATAATGTGCAATTTTGAATAATTAATGGCTTAATGTGTAAATATGAATATTATAAGGATTAAATTGTAATTTAATTAATTGTAAGGTTTAATTTGTAATTTATTTAATAAAAGGGGTTTAACTTGTAAAATTGTTGAAATTAAAGGATTGGAATTGTAATTATGGTAAACTTATGGATTAAAATGAATAACTTGTAATAATTGCATTTTGGACCTTAACTTTGGCATATTTACATTCGAAACCCTAAAATATGGAAAGTTGTCATATTTAACCTTAAACTATTATGACTTGCTAAAATGAACCCTATTTCCATAATAATATTTAATAAATGACTTAACCTAATTAACTTATGGAATTGGTCTAATTATGGAAATTGCTATTTTTGGAAACTTTCTAAATAAGGAAACTCTCTAAAAGTGGAAACTTGCTATAAATGGGAAGTTACTAAAAATAGAAAGCCGACTAAAATGAGTAACCTGATTTGAATAAGATATTAATTATGAGACGACCATGTATTCGTGTAGATTCGCTGAAGATGGAGTTTGTTTCGGGTCTTTATGTTTCTAGTTGTATTTTCACTTGCGGTATAAGGTACAGATATTCTACCCTTTCTCAGTAAGGGTGCTTTCGTTCTCTTGACTTCTGATCTTGATTCATTAGGATTTCCCTAAGCCATTACTATGCTCCCCCTTGATTTGTGAACCTTTCTATTGTTTCCCTTGAATTGTGAACCTTTGTTATGAATCATTTGATTTGAACCCTTGCCTTGATTTCTTGTTTTGAACATTGCCATGTTTCCTTGATCCTTGATATACTTCGTTCATCACCCTTTGATAGGAATATTCAAATCCTTGGATACTTTGAAGATTTACTTGATATTATAACTGGATACGAAAACCTTTCTTCATTATATATGAAAATGTTTGAGAAAAGCTATTTTAAAACGATGTTGTTGAGCACCCCATTTAAATGTAATTTTACTAAAGTTTTATGAAAATAACTTTTAAAGACTATCTTTGTGAAAAACTGTTTTGAAAGACCATTTTTATGAAAACTATTTTGAAAGATCATTTTACTAAAACCATTATTAAAGGGTTGCTTTTAAATGAACTTTTGAATTGAACCTTGCTATAAACCTTTGCTATGATCTCTTGTCTTGAAACTTGACTTGAAACTTGATATACTTGAATTGGAAACTTGACTTGAAACTTGATATACTTGAACTGGAAACTTGACTTGAACCACTTGACTTGAACCACTTGATATGAAACTTGACTTGAATCTCTTGATATAAAAACTTGACTTGAACCGCTTGATATGAAACTTGAACTTGAACTTGGACACTTGATACTTGATACTTGATACTTGACCTTGACCCACAGTTTGAGACTATGAGCCACCCACTAGGCATGAGGGTTTCATGTCCCTGTCATTGATGCACCGATGGCTTGACTCTAGGGCAGGAGAGTGATGACCTGTCTCGTCCCTTACTTGTCCTGTTACGTAGAGGAAGACCTTGGCCACCTGGGGCGTATGGATGCATCCTAGACTTGTTTATGTATTCTGTTTCTGTATATGATATATTACTTGTTATACTTGGTGACTGATGGTGTGTGCGATACACGTCTTTCACATCATGGGAGCTCATGACTCCAACCCTTGGAGGTATCCCCTCACCCTGTACTTGGTATGTTGAGGTCTCCCCTCCATACACCCTGATATTTGATATGATTGTGTTTCTGGGCTCGTAGTGGATTGTTGTTTCTGTTACCCTATAACCTTATACTTAGTATTCCGAGGTCACCCCTCCGGATACATACTTGACTTGGTACTTAACTTGATACTTGACTTGACTTGATATGACTTGGGCTCGGGTTGGGATTATGGTTTCCTTTACTCTTATCTACTGTAACTATTTCTTAACTCTTTATATATCTGCTTAACCTTTTATTTCTTTCCTAACTCTTGTTACACCTTGCATTGTTTCACTTACTTCACTACCCCATTATTACTGCTTATTACCTTTATATCTGTTCACTGAGCTTTCGTAGCTCAGCCGTATTTCTTTTCCTGCGGCGGGTTTTAGTTTGGAAGCTGGGTATGAGTGGAGAGTACCTTGGACTTAGAAGACCCTACTAGCTATTGAAGATGACTAGAAGAATTTATGATTAGACTTAGCAATTATTGTATTATAACCTTGTAGTTTCAGATTTTCCATTGTAACCATTGAAATTCATTTGTATTATTCATGTCATTATGCTTGTGTTTGCTTTGGTACGTCACCATTGTTGTGACATCTCTGCCCTTATCGGGCTGGGGTGTTACAACAACACACAAGTCGCTACTTAGAAACTTTCACCGAAGAACAAAACGCTACTATGAACACCTTTTTACAACCCCTCGAATCGACCAAAAACCACCACACAAAGCCGAAAATAATGATTCCAAACACCAAACACTACTTCTACACTAACCTTAAGCAAGAAAGTACAAGATTTAACAATTTCTAGCTACTAAACAAAGCGCAAAAGAGATATTTAGGTAACTATCTATTTGAACCAAAAGTACCCCAAATCTACACAAATCCGTGAATATAACCATATATGAACCTAACCATGGCTCTCTGATACCAATTTTAGTATATTCACGATCAAAGAAACACACGTTTGGTGATATACTTATGGATCGAATATGAAAGAATAGAAGTTAGAGAGAGAAAGTGGAACCTTTGAGAGAGAAACTTTGTAAGATTATATTGAAATGATAGAAAGGTCCAACCCTTCCCAAGTGTGGGAAGGGCTATTTATAGTTACAAGCTAGGTGCCCCTAGTGGGCTGTGGAGCGAGCTGACAGTGGGTAAAGACCCGACCCACTCCACAATATTAATAATAACTAAACTACTAATAATGTTACTAATAAACCTACGAGCTATTAAGTGCTAATAAGTACTCAGGGTGACCGAGTCTTCATCTGAATATTTATATTCCTAACATTAAATCCATTCAAGTCACTAAACATCTCAACACCAAGTCCATCAAGAATACAAGAGTGTAGAAGGATTGCCAAAGTGTGGAGAAAATTGCTTAATCAAAGTCCTAATCCTTGTTCTTAATTTCCTTTCTTTAGAAAGCCAAAAGTTGTTGCTCTTATAGACTTTTGCGACTCGACTACCATTTTCATTACTCACTACATAACTCACGGTGAGTCATAGCCCCACTTTTCTCGTTTAAACTGTTTATTTAACTCTTTGGGGGAGATACATGCTTAACTATTTTTAATTCAATTTTGATAATTTGCAAACTGTATGTTTTATCTGAACTAAATGTTTATTTATGCTAAATAACATTATTACCATACTTAGAATTTCTATATCATAAACCATTAAGCACTATGTGTAGTGAACATGAACACTATGATTGGATCTAATGGGATGAGTGTAACCATAAAGTTGACTCAGTTAGAGCAAACAAACGCAAACAAACATTTGAGAACGATTATGCCACGAGGTTAACCTAGTACCTTTAGGTTAACCAGAACGATTATGCCACGAGGTTAACCTAGTACCTTTCGGTTAACCAGAATGATTATGCCACGCGGTTAACCTAGTACATTTAGGTTAACCAGAACGATTATGCCACGCGGGTAACCTAGTACCTTTATGTTAACTAGAACGATTATGCCACGCGGTTAACCTTGTACCTTTAGGTTAACCAGAACGATTATGCCACGCAGTTAACCTAGTACCTTTAGGTTAACCAGAAAGATTATGCCACGTGGTTAACCTAGTACATTTAGGTTAACCAGAATGATTACGCCACGAGGTTAACCTAGTACCTTTAGGTTAACCAGAACGATTATGCCAAGAGGTTAACCTAGTACCTTTAGGTTAACCAGAACGATGTTACTATTATGCCAATTTCTATTGGTACGAGGTTAAAGGTTAACCAGAATGATTGGTGGCCCCCTACCTGGTATATTTTCAATAAACTAAGAATATCGACATCTACAAGAATGGGATGAGACAACTATGGGTGCATAACAACGTAACCCACGATTCAACAAGCTTAATACAATTACAATTCAACCGACTTAGTACAATCGTGAACAAACCAGAAACTAGAAACGAGGAACTAGAAAACTTAAGTCTTCGGTACTAGTATCCTAGGGCAACGAAAGCACTATCTCTATGTGATATTATAATAGTCATACACTCGAAAGTTCTATGAACTACATTTAGTATTTACATATACTTGGCACGATGATTTCTACAAGGTTTTCACATTTATTCCACAAACTCTATGAACTCACCAACCTTTGTGTTGACACTTTTAGCATGTTTATCTCAGGTCCATAATGATCGAGGCTGGCATGGAGGAGCACGGATATTCAAAAGGGCTATAAATTTTATTATCATTCGAAAACTCATTTGATGTATTTTGTAAACCTTGAAACTACTGGGACCTCATTTTGTAAACTCTGATATTTATATAATTCGAATGATAAATCTTTTAAAACGACTCCATTAGAGTTCGTTTTCTATTGTTATAACTGTTGTGCCATGAAGTAACACCTAGTTGAATTCCGCTGCGTATCACGAAATTGGGGGTGTTACAGATTGGTATCAGAGCTATAGTTATAGAGAAACGGGTCTAATTGAGACCTAAACTATAACTGCTTTTCCACAAAAACATTTTATAGCCTTTCGTTCTCCGTGCCTTTCATCCTCCAGATGATTATGTGACTTTTAAGCATGTTATGCTACACGAAATTACTAGTATATTGATATATACACACTCGACATACTTTCGATCATTCTATATAAACGATGGACTAAACATATCTTCGTATGCCTATTCTAAGGCCTTACGGCACAATCATATTTTCCCAATCATGTATCTAATCGTGCATTTTAGGATTACGAAACTTCCTCCAAGACATTGTAACTGATTACAATGGTCTTTCCTATTTCCCAGAAATTGTAATTTATACAATAGAATCTCTTATATCCTCAGACACTGTAAGTCCTACAGTGGTCTCTCTTATATCCTCAGACACTGTAAGTCCTACAGTGGTCTCTGTTACATCCTCAGACACTGTGAGTGATACAGTGGTCTCGATTACATCCATAGACACTGTAAATAAAACAACGGTCTCATTTACTCCCAGACATTGTGAGTTGCACAATCGTCTCTCCTATTCTCAAACCATGTACTCACCAACTACTTTAAACACCAAAGATCATAAAACTACTTGACTAAACCGAACATCACATTATCGGTCCTTAATTATACATAGCCTAGCTACCTATGTCTAATTAGGGAGGGATCATGTTATGCTGGGAGCAGTCACATGTATGTTTTGTGAAAAACAAACTTTTCACTTATATCCTTAAAGCAAATTTCGTGTAAGTATAAGCAATTCATGAGTATTCATACGATCAAGTACCACAATTAATCAGACTCTTACTCTACCTTTCCGACGAAAAAGTCAGCTTCATCCTACGCCATACTCCGAAACGACGAATCAAAATACATTGCTAGTTATCCAATAAATAATTCACCGCAAGTAACCGCACCTCTTCACCGAAACCACTCCAACATCTAACATGAATTAAATCCCGGGACGGGATTCCTTTAAAGGGTAGAGACTGTAACAATTCTCATTTTCAGATTACTATTCACATTTACTATTCACTTTCACTATTCACTCCCAAAATTTATATTTCACATTTTCGTAAGTTAACCTATTTTAATGATAATCCGAGAGTTTGACACTCATCGGATCATTTCTACAAAAATCACGAAACCGTGTCTGAGAATTACTTTAAGGTTTAAACATCATTTAGACATCCCGATATGTCCAGACAACATTACAAACAAGGGAAATATAAGTTTTTCACCTTCCGTGACATTCTCAAGAATTTTGGAGTTTTACATTGTCCGAATTTGCGTTTTACGCATTTTAAGCTTATGGTTTTAAGTCAAAAGAACGTTTAACACAAACCGACACTAGACTAAGCATAATCTAGACATTATAAGTCTTCTTACTTCATTTTTATCATGATAGAAAAGTTACATTTTACTTTTCTCAGTTTTACACAACTTTCATATGTTTTACGTTTAACGCGTTTTAAACCTACGTTTTCAGCATTAATAGTGTTTTCGCGACCCATTAAACTTATCACTCATTATTTTAAGATAATAATGAGTATATTGACAAGCTTACTCATTTCTACAAGTTTTGTATTTTTACGATACCCGGTTTTACGCTTCGTGAATTAATGACTTACAGTTAGCGATTAACGGAACCAAAACTCACTCCGAAAGCTAGATAATACCAAGTTTATCCATCAAGTCACCCCTTATCCCATTTGAACGTGTAATATAGTGTGTCACAAGCCTTGTTGGCTTGTGATAAGCCTTGTTCACTTAGGATGGTTACATGTGTTTACTTAACTAGCACAACTTACCAAAACTCTTCACAAAGCATCCTAAATATCTAATACTTGCACCTCCTCATTCTTGCTATACATAGAACTCATTTCCTCTTCTTTCCCTTCACATCAAATGCCCAACATTCCATATACACAACCCTTTCATACTTTCCTAAATATCTAATACTTGCACCTCCTCATTCTTGTTGTAAATAGAACAAATTTCCTCTTCTTTCTCTTCACATCAAACGCTCAACATTCCATATACACAACCCTTTCATACTTTGATTTCTACTTCAAGTATTACATCAAGAATTCCAAGCGATTCAAGCTCCAAGTAAACTACGTCAACATCCTTTTCAAGTTTATGTGATATTCTTGAATTTAAATCCATTCAAGTCACTAAACATCTCAACACCAAGTCCTTCAAGAATACAAGAGTGTAGAAGGATTGCCAAAGTGTGGAGAAAAATGCTCAATCAAAGTCCTAATCCTTTTTCTTAATTTCCTTTCTTTAGAAGGCTAAAAGTTGTTGCTCTTATAGACTTTTGCGATTATATTACCATTTTCATTACTCACTACATAACTCACGGTGAGTCATAGCCCCACTTTTCTCGTTTACAAATCTTTGGGGGAGATACATGCTTCACAATTTTTAATTCAATTTCGATAATTTGCAAACTGTATGTTTTATCTGAACTAAATGTTTATTTATGCTAAATAACATTATTGCCGTACTTAGAATTTCTATATCATAGACCATTAAGCACTATGCGTAGTGAACACGAACACTATGATTGGATATATTAAGATTAGTGTAACCATTAAGTTGAGTCAGTTAGAGTAAACAAACACAAACAAACATTTGAGAAAGATTATGCCACGAAGTTAACCTAGTACTTTTAGGTTAACCAAAACGCTTATGCCACGAGGTTAACCTAGTACCTTTAGGTTAACCAAAACGATTATGCCACGCGGTTAACCTAGTACCTTTAGGTTAACCAGAACGATTATGCCACGCGGTTAACCTAGTACCTTTAGGTTAACCAGAACGATTATGCCACGCGGTTAACCTAGTACCTTTAGGTTAAGGATTATGCCACGCGGTTAACCTAGTACCTTTAGGTTAACCAGAATGATTATGCCAAGCCGTTAACCTAGTACCTTCAGTTTAACCAGAACGATTATGCCACGCCGTTAACCTAGTACCTTCAGGTTAACCAGAACGATTATGCCACGCCGTTAACCTAGTACCTTCAGGTTAACCAGAACGATTATGCCACGCCGTTAACCTAGTACCTTCAGGTTAACCAGAACGATTATGCCACGCGGTTAACATAGTACCTTTAGGTTAACCAGAACGATTATGCCACACGGTTAACCTAGTACCTTTAGGTTAACCAGAATGATTATGCCACGAGGTTAACCTAGTACATTTAGGTTAAACAGAACGATTATGCCACGAGGTTAACCTAGTACCTTTAGGTTAACCAGAACGATGTTACTATTATGCCAATTTCTATTGGTACGAGGTTAAAGGTTAACCAGAACGATTGGTGGCCCCCTACCATGTAGATTTTTGATAAACTACGATATTGACATCTACAAGAATGGGATGAGACAACTATGGGTGTATAATAACGTAACCCACGATTTAACAAGCTTAAAACAATTACGATTCAACGGACTTAGTACAATCATGAACAAACCAGAAACTAGAAACGAGGAACTAGAAAACTTAAGACTTCGGTACTAGTATCCTAGGGCAACGAATGTACTCTCTCTCTATGTGATATTATAATAGTCATACACTTGAAAGCTCTATGAACAACATTTAGCCTTTACATGCTTAGCACGATGATTTCTACAAGGTTTTCACATTTATTCCACAAACTCTATGAACTCACCAACCTTTGTGTTGACACTTTTAGCATGTTTATCTCAGGTCCATAATGATCGAGGTTGGCACGAAGGAGAACAGATATTCAAGAGGGCTATAAATTTTATTATTATTCGAAAACTCATTTGATGTATTTTGTAAACCTTGAAAGTACTGGGACCTCATTTTGTAAACTCTGATATTTATATAATTCAAATGATAAATCTTTTAAAACGACTCCATTAGAGTTCATTTTCTATTGTTATAACTGTTGTGCCATGACGTAACACCAGTTGAATTCCGATGCGTATCACGAAATTGGGGGTGTTACCAGCGTGTCTCGAAGAGGACTTGCCTGAGTAGGATCACGAATTGGGGTATTCGAGAAACTTTATGTGGACTTGACCAGGCCGGGTAATAATTTCAAGCTAGTCTTAATAGTGATGTAGGCGTGTCTCGAATCGGTCATGTTCACTGAAAGTGGATCAATTCAAAAAGTGTAAACTCTACCCAACATGTGCAAATTTTAAATGAAGACATATTGTCACACCCCGTCGAAGGCGGAACGCGAGGAGTAACCGGAAAGGAACACAAGCACAAAATAATAGAACATGCCATCATTAATTAAGTCAAATAGTACAACATTACAACAGTGTTTTGGCCGACATCGGCAAATAAAAAAAATAAGTTTGAAATCTTGAAAGAAAATTTCTTGACAACTTAATGAAAGCAAAGATGACATGTGAAGACCCTTTATGCAAATGCCTTCATAAAAACGCTTACTGACGATCACCTGAAATGCATGAGAAAACGGGTCAACTATGAAAATAGTTGGTGAGTACAAAAGTTTTATATAATAAGAAATCTTTATCTTTAAACAAAATTTTCATGGCAACATCCTGTGAACTCATCCTGTTACAAGTCTCGCCCATACAAGACTTGTAACATACGAGTTCACATACATTTCCATAATAAAAGTAAGTACAAATTCTATAAGAAAAGTCCACGAGGCAAAGGCAATGTCAAACCACTCAGTTACATGCCCCGCCCATACAAGACTTGTAACCTGTGTTTTCACAAACCATTGCATAGAAGATAGCACATTTTATAGTCAAGCACATATGGTTAACAAGTTCACATTAAAAGCACCATGTATATAATAAATCAAGGACGCTCCGTCGACAGGGAAGACTTTATATTGCCGCTCCATTGACAGGGGAGACTTTATATTGCCACTCCGTTCACATAGGGAGACTTTATATTGCCGCTCCGAACAAGGGAGACTTTATATTGCCGCTCTGAACAAGGGAGACTTTATATTGCCGCTCCGAACAAGGAAGACTTTAGGTGATAGTACGTACGGTACATTAAGTTCAGAAGTTTAAGTCAGGTTCAAAATTTGTAGTCAAGTTATAAGGTCAAAACAAGTCAAAAGGGTTCGAAATAATCAAAGGGTTCAAAATCAAGTCAAAAAGTTCAGGATATATCGTACGGTTCAAAACAAAGTTCAAAGAGTTCAAGTAATAATGTTCATAAAATAGAATCAATTTAGTTCAAGTATAAATCATGCATTTCACCCCAAAATGATTAAAATAGTTAAAAAAAAAGGGGGTTCGTGAATACTCACAATAATGAAGTAGTGATGGCGATCGGAATATAAGTACGACGGAAAAACTGCGAGAATCCTACGAGCAACCAAGATATATACGCGTGTCTTAGCTTCTAAAATAATGATACAATTATATCTATATGCCATGTAAGTTGTAATCTCAATTATTCTTGGTACATAATGTTTAAGTAATTATCAAGGTTGAATTTGTCTTGTAAAATGATTTACAAGTATGAAATATATTTCTTACCCAATTTCAAGTTTTATTTCTATGGTTGTCTTTAAGTCCAAAATAAGTCATAACGGTCCAAGTTAAGTCTAAGGGTTCAATTTATAGTCAAAAGGTTCAATTTATGTCTAAGGGTCCAAAATATATTAGGTGGTCCAAAATGAAAACTCAAAGTTCAAATATACAAGTTACTAATCTTTTTACATACTTTAACTACATAGCTGATAGAAATTTTACCACTTAATCATTTTAAAAAATCCATATCTCTGAAACCGTAAGTTGAAAAATCATGTTATTTACGTCTCTAGCTTCCCCTAAGTCCCTAGTTTACTGTAAAAATAAGCTTGGTCAAAAATATCCAGGTATAGCCACTTATTATAATTTTTCTTTACAAGTCTGTCATAGCAGTGAAACTGACTAACTTTTATGTCTTACCAAAACGGCTATATTTTGAAATCTACAGACCCTATGAAGGTGAAATCAATTGGAGATGATAGCTCTATTTCTCTAGAACAGCCTACATATTTTATATTTAAAAAGTTATGCCTTAAAACTTGACTTTTTCCCCGAATGTGGACAGTATGCAAAATCTGACTATTTTTACAAGAAAAATCATATCTTAATCATCGGGTATCGTCTCGAGGATCACCACCCGTGTAAATGACCACAAGACATAGGCCTATAACTACATATTTTTCTATTAGGCCCAAAGTTTACTGATTGTTCCAGTTAATTAAATCTTTAGCACGGAACATGAATCTATTTGCAATACAAGTCTTTTAGGGTTTTCTAAGGTTTATAGTATGTACCAAGTATAATCAAGCATATATACTTATGATATCAGTAGAGAATGAAAGAAATGAGTGAGTGTTTGTTTCCTTACAAAGGATGAAGAACAAGAATTAACAAGTTAGCACCAATGAACCTTCATTCTACACTAACTCTTGAATAGATTCAACACCAAATGAAGTGTGTTTAGCTCCTTGATGACCCACGGCTGGAACAAGAGAAGATAAGTGCAGATTTTTTGACTATATTAGATGAGAGAATGAGAGCATTGGGGTAATTTTGAGGGAGGGTGGCATGGGAGACATGGTTAAGAATATTTGGACACATGGCAAAGCTTTGACCAAGATGTTGGGGCTTGTAAGGCATGGAGAGGAAATCACATGGGGGAGGAAGGAATATATTTTGTAAATGCAGATTTTAAGTGTTAGATATAGTAGTGGATGAATATTGTAGTGTATTTTGATCCTGGTGCTTAAAATGTAGGATTTTTAAGACATATAACGCAATACTGGGTAACGTAAAATTCTAAAACTTCCAAAAATATAAAAGCTTGATATAATGACCTATTTTATTATTTTAGATGAGTGGTGAGTTCATTGGAGGGTATAAATATAGTTAATACCTACAAACGTAAGTTCAAATCCCGTAATCGTAAAATGTGCATACTTCGCGTAAAAACGGAAAATTAATAATATGACTTTTGAAATATGTATGAGGTGAAATAAAAATGTCTAAAACATGTAGACAAAGCACAATCTAGGGTCGGTTCCAGTTAATTGTTCATTTAACGAAATACGCGAGCTAACCTCACAAGTTACTCTTAAAAGTCAATATCCGCGAAATTAAATAATAAGTGAAACACAGTGGTTAAATAATGACCCAAAAATACGAATTGTTACACATATGAGCACATGTTAGGGGGGGGGGGTATTTGAAAAATACAAAACTCTCAAAGTCTTAGCAAAATGTGTTTTATAACTACAAACACTTTAAGAAATTTTTCAAAGATTTGGTTGACAGCAACATAGGATAGTCATGAAGTTATACGGTGGCTAAGGTTAGGAAAACCGTCCCATGATCCGTCAGAGCCGGAGGGATCTACCCAAGGACAATACTGAATTGTTAGTATTTGAAAGTCCTTAGGTATGATTATGAAAAAAGGAGTAATATGAGAAAGGAGAAAGAAGGGGTTGAAGAATTAAAAAGAAATGTAATGAGAAAGGGTGAAAAAAAATAGCCCTCCAATTATTCAACCTTAGGGCATAAACCGGGTTCAATTCATATGCTACTGGTGGTTACTAAGGTAACACCAGTATTGAAGACAAGACGTCATGGACCCAGTGACGCACTGCACTAAACCTTCTAGCCACTCAAGTTCTCTTAAAAGGACTTGTTTCATTCTCATGGGGAACCCTGCATAATCTATCGACCGCTCATTACGAGTCATGTTGATATTGAAACAGGAGACACCGCTCCAGTCTCCGACTACCAAAAATGCACTTATCGAGTCTAGAGCCACGAGAAACATCATAAGATCGCATAGGAACACATGATACTGCTACACTGATGGGTCAACATTAAGGACATCAGTGGTACAATTAAGATTCCTATGCAGATCCTAGCAATCTGCTAGAACATTTATGAGAGAAATTACAAATGTAATTCTCAATGATTGAAAGGAAATTCCTGCCAGGGTCAACATCAAACAGCCCTGATAGCAGGTCACTTCTGTAATTCCTTGTGGATTACGCTTAGTGTTCACGGTGATTTCAAATCGTCTACAGTCGTGGAGTAAACTCCAGCGACTCACCTAATCGTTGATGTACTTCGGTAGATCTTGTAAGCCCTCTCGGGGGTATCCGATTTAGTAACGGCCTTGGCAAGGATTCGAGAAAGTTTTCACACTATGCTGTTAACAATCTCAAAATCCAAACCTATAAGTGCCGGACATTTTATTGCTAACCATTGTATGCAGGAATCCCTGGCGGTTGCAGCTGATTGTCAAAAAGATGCCGATCCATCACCCCATGCTCACACTTCACCATCATAATCTAAGAAATCATGATGATTGAAATACTTTCAACACTGCTTCCGTAACTCTGATGCTGAAAATCATGATCTAGAAAAGTGTGAGCTTGTCGGTCCAAAGATCACAACATCACATGGAGACGATACTCCAAAGGGATGACTTGGAGACGTACGTTGGATGATGACCTCGAAGAATCCTCAAAGATCATCCAAAAAAAAGAACAGTCATCAAAAGCTCACTGCTGAAAGTACAAAGACTAATGACTTAGAAGAATCAAAGACTATGAGCTAGGAATTCAAATTCATGTAATAGAATGCTAGAATTCAAAGTGTAATTTCCAGGGTGACCTCCCTTAGGGGGAGATTGTTAGGAACATAAATATTCACATGAAAGACTCGGTCACCCCGAATATGGATTAGCATTAAGTAGCTCGTAGGTTTAATCATATTAGTTTAGATATAGTTTCACCATGGAGTCGGGTCGGGTCTTTACCCACTGTCAGCCCGGTCCATAGCCTACTAGAGGCATGTTTATGTTGTGTATAAATAGCCCTTCCCACCCATGGGAAGGGTTGGACCTTTCATTTAGTTAATCAAATATCATTTCACTTTCTCTCAATAAGGCTCCCATTTTCTCTCTTCTTCTCTCTCTAGAATTGGCCAGGAACACAAAAACCATACGTGTTTGATCATTGAGTATCCTACAAGTATGAAGACAGTAAATCATATGAGCATAACACGCTTGAAGTTGCTCACGATTTCCTTTTAGACTGAGAACATTTTCAAGCAAGATGGCTGCCCAAGAGATTAGTTCATAACGAACCTCTTCCAAACGAATTTTTGTTGGATCTAAGTAAGAAAAGTACTTATGAGTACGAATGAGTTAAGTAAGTTCAGTTGGAGAGGGTATGTAAGAACAATACGGACTATCCTCTTCTCGATAGTTGAAGAGAGACTCAAGAAAACAATCTTCAGTATAGGCACATTTCCCATGATTGGGGATTCAGAGAATTTGAGCAAATTGCTCAAGAGTGAAGACAAATTTGAAATTTCGGATCCAAAACCAAAGTGACAAAGATTGATCCTCGTTACGTACAAGTTCAACTTGTCAAAAGAATTCCATCACAAAATGAGGACAACTGTGGTCGTTGATGTGAAGCAAGCAATTGAAGCCTATAACTCTAAATGAGGTGTTGATATCCCTATGATAAACTAAAGATGGATCAATGACTTGACCTTCATGAAATCGATGGGTTTCAAGATTAACCAAGGAACGAATGTAACTATAAGATGTTGTAGGTTCACGAGAGATTTTGAGAGTATAGGTGTCGGTTAGAAGGTGATCAAAATCATACTCATGAGACATATTTTTGTTTCATATAAGAAATTTTAAAATTGAGAATAGATGTTTTGAAGACACGTGCCTACTGTGTGCCTATATGCAAACCATGTGGAGGTGCGGTAATCTCGACTTTAGAGCTAAAAATAATATGATTACCCAAACGCTCTTAATTTTACTTTTACTCAAACGGATATGTCAAAAAATACATATTAGTTATGTAATCGATTAATATTCATGAGATCATGTATGCATGAGAAAATGTTTTTAGTTTGTATCAACAATGCATGAAAAATGTTTCATGATCCTAGTTTCGTGAAATTTTTCAAAAACAATGGAATTGGGGTGTTTGGCCATTTGAATGCTTTGGCGCCAAGAGTTTTAAGTTTGAAAAATTTTAGTGTTAATGACTCCTAAGCCAATTTCAAATATCCTAGACATAATTCATCTTAAACATACTTAATCTACTTATAAAAACAATGTTTGGACCAAAATGTGTGATATAGGTGAGTTTATGCAAATCTTATGTTAAGGGAATCATGAAGGTTATACATTGTCTAATCTTAGTCTTAATTTCGTAAAGACTTAATCAAAATTGAAAACCCCCAATTTGATTTTCATGCATGAACAAACCCAAGACTCAAGATTAAAGAAAATTAGAGTCAAATGACTTACAATTTATGTTGAAAAAGTGGTAGTAGTTGATGATCTTGAAAATTAATGCCTCGAATTTGATTTTGAAATGGTGTAATTGAGTTTTGGGTTGTGAGGTTCGGTTTTGACAGCAATGGTAGAAATTGAGAAAGTTTAAAAGTGAATTGTGTGGGAAAAGAAGACTGAAATACGAGCAGTGTCAGATCCACGGTACCACGGTACCATTAAAATTAATGATGCCGTGCCAATTTAGTTGCGTCGTGATCGGCTAGGATGGATTTTTGTCCCATTTTGATTTTTGACGAATAAGTCTCGCTGTTTAAGTGAGACTTTTTAACACGAGGAGAGAATTTATACCTAATAAATTCTTTTAATGAGAAGAACTAGACTGTATGATAAGAGATGACTTTAAATATTTCTGAGGAAATACGTAAGTTGTCATTAGAGGGATACGAGGGATGACTTTAATATTTTCAGTGAAATATTTAGATAGTCATAAGATTTACCGAATATGTTCCATCATTCATAGACCTATACGAAGATAGTTGAAGGATTCTCGTTTGAGAAGTTTGGTCAAGATGTCAGAGATATTGTCTTGAGAGGGAATTTTCTCAATAGAAATGTGTCTTTTTTGGACGTTATCGCGAAGGAAGTGGTGACGAATTTTGATGTGTTTAGTACAAGAGTATTGAACGGGGTTTTCTCTCAAGTCAATAGCACCTTTGTTATCGCACATAATAGGGATGTCGTCGAGATGGATGTCGTAGTCAAATATAGCTTGTTTCATCCATAGTGCTTGTTGACATGCCTTTCCGGCGCTTACGTATCCGGCGCTTACATAATAGGGAGTTATTTATTTCTTGGAGAACCAAGAAGTTAGACAACAACCCATGAAAGTACAAATGCCACTCGTACTTTTTCGATCCACACAATCTCCTGCATGATCAGATTCGGATGAGTCAATAGTTTCTACACCGGTCCCCTTGGGATAGAATAATCCCAAGTGTATAGTGCCTTAAATGTATCAGAAAATATGCATAACCGCTTCAAGGTGAGAGGTTTTGGGATCCTCTTGGAAGCGAGCACAAAGGCAGACACTAAACATGATATCGGGCCTAATTTCCGTTAGGTATAATAAACTTCCTATCATATCTCTTACAACAACCTAAAATCCGAAACGACGTTTGAACATTTAATACAAATATGACTTTATGTTTGAACTCCGTTACGAATTAAAAAGTTAAGTTACAAATGAGAACTCCTAACCTAAGCTACAATAAATTTGAGCAACCAATAATTTCCTATGTTCTATCACACGATTAATAAGTATATAAATGGGTTCAGGTTTGTTTTTAAGTGCGTACATGTTGGGTCCGTCAGTACCCAAGTATCCTTAAAACTATATTTGAATACATATTAAGCTAAGTGTTAACAAACCATGAACAACCTCAAGTCACTGAGTGAACAGTCACTTAGTGAGTCATCTTCAGGATGCTTAAGACGAGTTCAAGAAGAATGATTCACTACTCAGGAAGGCGGTACTCCCTGAGTAAGACCTAAGCCAAAGAACAAGATGATGGGTTCAGTGAGTGTTGGACAAGAACTCAGTGAACCCCAGTCTCCTCAACAACAATAATGAAGACGAAGACTGAAGAACCTGAAGCCTGAAAGAAAGGTGGGAAAGTCTGTGAAGAGTTTGAGAAGATAAGATGATATCTTATCTTGTCAGGAACAAACCTTCCCTAAGACAGCTAAAAGTCATGGAGTGTCAGACCAACCACTCTTAAAGACTTTTTTGTCCATTCCTATTGGTTCTTGGAAATGACAATTACGGTTGTAGTTGTCAGACACGCTTGTTATTCTTTTTGTATTTTAATCATAGATATTCTTTTATACTTTTGTATAAATAGGAACTGTTAGGAGAAAAGGGGTTGAAGTTTTTTTACATTAAAAGCTTAGACTTTCAAAAACTCTTTTTTCCTACAAAGAGTAACTGCATCTCTGAGATAGCTCATTGGGTCCTAAATTGTTACCACTCAAGATATTCTTGAGTTTAGATAGGAGACACCATACCTTGTCTATTCAATCCCAAGTGTTTGTTCCGCAAAACACTTGGGTAATAGATTCTTTGATTAATTTCTAATAAGAATTTAAACGTTGAAAAACTCTCTGTTTTTATATTTACGTTTTACTTATCTGTGCAAATTAATCAAAACCTTAATCTCAGTCATAAACGCAATTAGACTAACTTAATTGTTATATCTAAGTGTGTTAAGGGAACAACAAGGGGTATCAGAGCCTCTGGTTTATAAAATCTTTTCAAACTAAGAGTGCTCAAGGTTTTTAAAACCAAGATCCTACTATGACTGATATTAATGTGCCCCAGCTAGTCGATAAAAAGGGTGGCAGCTATTCTGCTGTTGCTCCCAGACTTGAAGCTGGAAAATTTAGCAAATGGAAAAAATGAATGATTTGCTACTTGACTGGTATGGAACCATACTACATCTCCTGTATCTAGGATGGCCCATTTGTCCCTAAGACTGCTGAAGGGCTAAACAAGCCTGAAGTTCAATGGACCATTGATGAGAGAAGGGTGGTCAATCAAGACCAGCGCCTGAAAAGCATACTTATATCTTGTCTTCCTGACGATATAATGGAATCAGTCATCAACTGTTCAACAGCCAAGCAAACTTGGGATGACTTGGTTAATAGCTTTGAAGGACCCTTAGATACCAAGGAAAACAAGGTCATGGACCTGAGTACAATACTTTCAGGGCAAAGGACTCTGAAAGTCTCTCTCAAACATATACCAAATACAAGACCTTGATAAACGAACTATCAAACGATGGTGTAGTTTTGTCTAAGCATGAGACAAATGTTGGCTTTGTCAACAGTCTCCCTGAGAAGTGGCTGAACTTCTCACAAGGCCTCAGGAATGCTAATCACATTCAGACCCTTGAGCTTCCTGAGATCTATAGGAAGTTTGTCTATGAAGACAACTTGATCTCTAGGAGATACCCTGACTCTAAAGCTCTTGAGACCAAAAAGGCCTTGACCTCCTCACCCATGTCAACTGCATTTTATTCTAATGGTATTGTGCAGGATTTTCAAGAGGATTCTGAAGATGAGATTGATGAAAGAACTTGTGATGAGTACCTAAATGATTTAAACTTGGAATTCCAAGAAAGGGCACTCCATGCTAATTCAAAACGTTTCATGAAAAGAAATTAGTCAAACTTTTCAAAAGCCAAAGCAAATGAAACCACTGAATGTTTCAACTATGGTAAAAAGGGTCATTTTGCTAAAGACTGTTATTCAAAAACCATCTCAGAACCTTCTTACAAATTTTCAGGAAACAGTTCCTCAGGAACTCGCAAGTTTCAACCTAGAAATTTTCAGTCGACCCAACATTTTCAAAATAATAAAAAGGGTCAAAAAGACTTTGAGGCAAAATATAGGAAAGCTAAGGCCAAACTTGCTCTTCTTGAAACTAATCCTTCAACATCTCAGGCATCTCTAACTCCAAACCTGTTCAAAGAAATAACAAGGTCCTTGTAGCAGAAGCTTATGACTGGGATGAAGAAGAGGTCTCCTCAGAAGATGAGGAAATTAGGGTGAGTGCACTGATGGCACTTTCTGAAGGTGATCAGGTGGCTGTTGGAAAAAGCCATGCTAGGAATGGAGAATGGGTGAACATAACTATGAAGAAGGTAAATATTTTACTTTCTATGGATGATGATTCTCATTGGTAGTCCTATATAAATTATATTTGTGTAGATCTTAAGTTTGTTGAAGAACAAAGGCTTAACCTGTTTTCAAAATATAACGATCTTGTGTTAGAATTGAATAAGTGTAGAGATGAATTGCTTGTACTGAAACAAGCCCAGTTAGAAAACATGACACTACAAATTCAGAACACTGAGATTTTGAAACAAAACCAAGCCCTTCAAAATGAACTTGCCAAAGAAAAGGCTGTCATTTTTCGCCGGACTAGAATGAACCCTAAAGTCTTTGACATTGTGAGTCTAAATCCTAGTGAAAATAAGAACAGTGATAACAAGGAAGGTTTAGGAATTGATCAACTCACTGAAACTCCCAGTGAGAGTCACATTGAAAAGGCTTTTATTCTAGCTGGCATATCTTTTTAGCAAGAAATGAAACCCAAGTCCAATGATTGGATTGTCAGGGAAAACCCAGTCAGTAAGTCACCAAACTTTGAGACTGGAAAAATCTTGCTTCCTGATAGTCAGGCTCTAAAAAAATGCTTGGACTCACTGACCAACCCAGTAGCACTGAGTCAGTCATTGAGTCTGAATCTGAATAATTTACACCTCTTCCTCCAGTGAATGTCCTTCAGGGAGCCTCACCAAGCTCAGACCTCACACCTATGGTCTACTCACAGCATTCTCCAAAGGAGAAGCCTGAAATGGAAATAACCATCCTAAAAGGCTAACCCCTGATGTCACAGTTCATAATGATGACTCATCAACTTCAGTCCCTTCTGAGGTAAAAATTGATAGCCTTGATTCTAACATTGATCAGTTGGCTGAGCTTGTCAGGAGACTGAGTGAGAAGATTGACTCTTCTGAGAAACCTTCCAAATCCAAGTTGAAGGAATCCAAACCATCCTCCTCAAGCTCCAAACCAAAACCCTTTAAACCCCTGAAAAGGTGTGAGTTGTGTCACTATAAAAATTATGTCACTGATGATTGCTATAGAATCCTTTACTGCATTGTAAAACCCAAAATTTAACATAATCCGAAATGACAAAAGTGCCCTCAAATTTTAATTTTGAGAACTTATGAAAATTTAATAAGTAACAATATTTGAACTTAACTTAAGTTACCTAACAATGTATATTTAATATGGACTTTACAATATGTACATTTAGAAGTCACAAAATAAATCCTATACATTTAATTATATTTGGACAACATTTATAAAAAATAATAATAATAATAATAATAATAATAATAATAATAATAATAATAATAATAATAATAATAATAATAATAATAATAATAATAATAATAATAATAATAATAATAATAATCTTAAAATTTTGGCAAAAAGGGAACAAAAAGGAAAAAAAATAAAAAGGAAAAAGATAATTACACTTTAATTCTAACTGATATCTTCCCTAAAATATTGGACATATCCCCATTTAAATAAATCAAAAAAATTCGGTATATATCATAATCCCTAGGACCGACTTTTTCCAAAACCCAAATTCTCTCCATCTCAAAACTTCGGTTCTTTTTTTTTTCCTTATTGTGTTCGATCCAAACAAAGCTACAAGGAAGTTCTTGGTGTTTTTGATTCTTCGTTTGGTCTTCAAGGGTAATGTTGTATCATCTTTCCTTGTTCAATCCTTGTCATGTTCAATTTATTCTTGATGTTTTTGTAGAATTTTGATCACGTAAAATAATAGATACAAATCTCATAAAATCATAAGTTGTTTGCATAAGATAATGAAAACCCTAATATGTATAAATTGATTTATGAATATGAATCTGAATTTAAGTATTATGAATATGTTAAGATCATGTAAGAATCAATTATAATTGTTTTGTATCAAAAGAATAATCATTGGCATGAAAAAAACCCTAAAAGTGCCATTTTAGCTTAGAAATATTTTATATGTCTAGTAATTACTGGAAGTTTTGTAGATTTTTATAAATTTTCTAGATGGGTTAAAGAATTAAAAAGTTTTCCGGTGTTTCATCAGATTCGATTCTGGAATAGGTTGTGGAAATTAATTTTTCATTCGTATCTATACTAGCTAATAAAATCTGTAAAAATTAGGTAAATTACCTAGGACATCGAGGTATCTCTGTGAATTTTTGTGGATTTTATTTCGAAGTCCTAATATGAACCATAAATTATTAAAAACCTAACAAATTCTTACTCAGAAACTGTTAAGGGTTAGGAAAGTATAAAAAGGGTTTTAAAAAGGATTATTGGTGTAATATTTAACTAAAGGGTTCTAAATTGTCATTCTTTTAAATTAAAGGACCTAACTTGTGAAAACATGTAACATTATAATATTTACATTTTATACCTTAATATTATCATAATGACACAATGATCCTTAAACTTATATTATTTGCATAATAAACCCTAAGATTATGAAAACTATATTTTGAACCCTAAACTTATATAAATAGCATTATGAACCTTAATCTATTAAATTAACCATCTTTATTACCTTAAATTGATAAACTTGAATGTTAATGACTAAAGTTACTAAATATGGAAACTTGCTATTTTTGGAAAGTTGCTAAATTTGGAAAGTTACCTAAAACGAAAAGAAAACTAAAATGAAACCTTATGATTATGAGGCTATGAAACTTATAAGAAATTTATGATTATTGTAGATCGGGTGAAGGATGATTGATCTTATGCTTCTTTTCGTTTCATTGCTTTGCTTGTGTGTTTGTTAAGGTACATATATTCTTTCCCTTCTCAGTAGGGATACTTCCATTGATCCTATGCCTGACATGATTCCATTTATTTGACTCATGAATTTCATTGTATTATTGGCATTCTATTTGATCCATTCTGATATTTATTTAAATGTCTCTGCCATGCTATGTTGTGTTTGCCATGCTTACTTGAGTTACTATCTTGTTTCTCTTGCCATGCTAGATTATATTTGTTTGTATGCTATGATAGATCTGTGACTGAGCTTACCTAGTTCTAGAGGTACTAGAACCATGTTTAGGATGGCACCCTAGGCATGACACTTCCGTAGAGGTGTGATAGATCTACGGCGTTCCCCCTTATGTTATGATTTATTTTGTGCACACTATTGGCCAACCTTATGTGTGATCAGTCTAGTACTGACATACATACTTATGTTAGGGAGCGTATAGATGCATCCTAGGTTTTATGTTTTATGTGTTTATGGTGACCAGGGGTGTGTGCCTTGCACTCCTTCTCACACTTTTATTTTATTTACTTAGAGGTCTCCCCTTTTCGTATACTTGTATATGCTTTAGTAGGATTTGACGGATTATGATATGGAGTTCATATGGCACATCCTTACATGATATTTTCCTTATTTCATTTTCTCTTGTTTCATTATATATTCAGTTCTCATGCACTCTTGACTCTTAGTTCTCTTTTAATTTCATATGACTTTCTTGGTTATGCTTTTCGTTTGTATTCTTATTTCTTCGTTGCTTATACTTATTTACCTTTATTTATTGTTATTCGTATATATTTATTCACTGGGCTTTTTAAGCTTAGCCGCATTTTCTTTTCCATGCGGCAGGTAATATGCGGGGCGACGGGCTTGGGAATGAGAGAAAGAGTAGGACCTAAAGACCTATTTAATTATCATTTCGTTGTCCATTGTTTCGGACTTTCATTTATTTCATTACTTTAAATATTATTTCTTTACTTTGGTTTGTTTGGTTAACCCACTATGCATTTGGGATTATCTTTTGGATAATTGTCTTGATGTTCGAGACTTAATTAGTTATTTAAAAGACTTCCGCTTGCGTTATGTACGCTTTGTATGACACCATAATGTGACATTTTGACCCTTGTCGGGTTGGGGTGTTACAATTATGGTATCAGAGTGACTGGGTTTGACCTGTAGAACCTTAGAAATGACCTGTGAGGATATTGGGTAGACGCTAGGCTTTTCGTTCGACGCGATCTCTTTCTTTCTATTTTGACCCTTACGCTTGTTTTGTCTTTTGACTCGTTTAGGACCTTTCAGATGGTGGCTACTCGTCGGAATGAATATGAGGAAGGTCCTGGTGCTGCTCTTGAAGGAGCAGTTCAGCCAGCGATTGATGAGTTACTTCCCGGTTTGACTACACGCATCACGGATGAGATTAGGAGGAACACCGCTAGCAGTAGTGGTGGAAATGGTGGCGAAAATGGTAGTTGTAGCGGTAATGGTGGTGGCAGTGGTAGTGGTGCTGGTGGTGGTGATTCCCCACTAGTGTCGATTCATGTGTGGTTGGAGCATTTCGGTAAGCAGAAACCACGTTCGTTCAGTGCTGCTACTTCTCCTGTGGAGGCGGAGAATTGGATATCTCACATTGAGAAGATATTTGAGGTCCTTGGTTGTGATGACGTGTTTAAGGCACGTTTGGCGAGTTACAAGTTTGAGGGTGATGCCCTCAGCTGGTGGAAGGCATATCGGACGGCTAAGGGAGGTGAGGCATTTGTGGCTGGGTTATCGTGGGCTGAGTTTCGGGAGATTTTCTTTCTTCAGTACTTCCCTCAATCAGAGAGACAGAAATTTGAGCGTGACTATCATCATATCTTTCAGATGGAGAGGGAGTCGAGTGCTAAGTATATGAAGAGGTTTGTTAGGCTTGCGGGTTTTCTAGGTAAGAAGGCTGGGACTCCGGAGGAGCAGGCTTTACATTTTAAGTGGGGGCTACGTGATGAGTTGTTGGATTGCATTCTAAACACTGAGTTTGCTGATGTGGCACAAGTTGCCAATGAGGTCTGTAATAAGGAGTTTTTGCAAGAGAGGTCTAGACGTGGAGTGAAGAGGACACTAGAGAGTGATCCTCAGCAGGTTCAGGGTAGTAATCAGAGGAATGTTGTTTCGAGGGGTAATGAGTTACGGGGAAATGACAGGCATGGTAACAACAACAGTGGACAGAATCAGCGGCCAGGCCGTGACCAATAGTTCAGGGGTCAGTAGAGTCATGGTGTTCCGCAGGGTAATCGTGGTGCTACTTCTTTAGTAGGGCAGAGGAACGTGGGAGGACAGCTTCCACCTCCTCCTATTTGTGCTGAATGCTGGAAAGCTCATCCTGGTCGTACTTGCTATAAGGCTACTGGTGCCTGTTTTAATTATGGTGAAATGGGGCATCGGGTTAGGGATTGTCCGAAGGCCAGTGGTAACAACCGTGGGAACGGAAATGGTGGGCAGCAGGCTCCTAAGGGCCGAGTCTTTGCACTAACCAGGGATCAGGCTGCGGGTACTTCTGGAACTGTCTTGGGTACGCTTTATTTATTTGATCGTCCCATTTTTGTTTTATTTGACACTGGTGCTACATTTACTAAACACATTAATATGACCGCAAAACCATTAAAATATGCTTTATCTATATCCACACCAATGAAAAATTCCGTGACCATTACTCATGAATACGTGAATTGTCCTCTTCGTTTCGACGATAGAGTCTGCCCTGCAAATCTTCTTCCTCTCGATATGTACAACTTTGATGTAATTCTGGGTATGGATTGGTTGTCGGAGCATCGAGCTACGATTGACTGCCATACCCGACGGGTGATTTTTGGTGATCCTTGTAATCCTGAATTTGTCTACTAAGGTTCTCGGCTTGGTAAACCTATTAAGATCATATCCGTTATGAAACTCGTTCCCTTCTGACACATGGTTGTGAAGGGTTTCTAGCTTCGATTAAGGATTCATCAGTGGAGAGTTCTAGTATGGAGAGCCTTCCGGTTGTTCCTGAATTCCCAGATGTATTTCCGGATGAACTCCCAGGCATGCCGCCTGAGCGTGAGATTGAATTCTCGATTGATCTAATTCCGGGTGCTGAACCCATTTCTAAGGCTCCATATCGTATGGCTCCTGTTGAGTTGAAGGAATTGAAGGAGCAGTTGCAGGAATTGCTTGAATCAGGTTTTATCTGTCCAAGTGTTTCTCCGTGGGGTACTCTAGTGCTATTTGTTAAGAAGAAGGACGGTAGCATGAGATTATGCATCGATTACCGCGAGCTTAACCGAATCACTATTCGTAATCGCTACCCACTTCCCTGCATTGATGATTTGTTTGACCAACTCCAGGGAGCTAAATTCTTTTCTAAAATCAATTTGAGGTCTGGATATCACCAGCTGCGTGTGAAAGAGCAGGATATTCCTAAGACCGCATTTCGTACGAGATATGGCCACTACGAGTTCTTGGTCATGCCATTCGGGTTAACGAATGCTCCAGCAGTTTTCATGGACTTGATGAATCGGATTTTCCACGAATACATAGATAAGTTCGTGATCGTGTTTATTGACGACATCTTGGTGTACTCTAAGACTAAGGAGGAGCACGAGGGCCATCTTCGTGTTGTTTTGGAGACCTTGAGGCAGAAGAAGTTGTATGCCAAGTTTTCCAAGTGCGAGTTCTGGTTGGAAAAAGTTGCATTCTTAGGTCATGTCGTTTCCGCAGATGGTATCACCATGGATCCGGCTAAGGTTGAGGCTATCACCAAGCGGCCAAGACCGACCAATGTAACTGAAGTTAGGAGTTTTCTTGGACTGGCTGGTTATTACCGGAGGTTTGTTGAAGGTTTTTCTAGTTTTTCGTTACTGTTGACTCAGCTTATGCGCAAGGGAGAGAAGTTTGTATGGACCGAAAAAAGAGAAGCTAGTTTTGAGGAGTTAAAGAAGAGGCTTGTTTCTGCGCCGATTCTTACTCTACCATCAGGATCGGGAGGTTATCAGATCTACAGTGATGCTTCGAAGAACGGTTTGGGTTGTGTTTTGATGCAACATGGGAAGGTGATTGCATATGCATCTAGACAGTCAAAACTGTATGAGATGAACTATCCTACTCATGATCTTGAATTAGCTGCCGTTGTTTTTGCTTTAAAAATCTAGAGGCATTATCTTTATGGTGAGAGCTGTGATATATTCACTGACCATAAGAGCCTGAAGTATATCTTTACCCAGAAAGAATTGAACATGACACAGAGACGTTGGTTGGAGTTGTTGAAGGACTATGACACTAATATTCAGTATCACCCAGGAAAAGCCAATGTCGTGGCTGATGCCTTGAGTCGTAAGTCAGGAATGGTTGCTAGTCTTGACTTCGAACCGTGGATTCTTAATGACTTAGAGCTTATGGAAGTTGAGTTGTGTGTTCAGGGTCACGATGGTTTCTGGGCTAGCTTGAAGGTGCAGTCCGATTTGATATTGAGAATTAAGGAAGCCCAGAAGGACGATGGTGAGTTATGGGCTATTGTACAGAATGTGGAGGATGGTAAGCAGTTAGAATTTTGTGTGGATGCGGATGGTGTCGTTTGGTATGGTGATCATTTATGTGTTCCCGATAATCCTACTCTTCGTGAGGCTGTGCTTTCTGAGGCACATAGTTCTCCGTTCTCTATTCATCCGGGTTCGACTAAGATGTACCATGATCTTAAGCAACATTTTTGGTGGAATGGGATGAAGCAGGATGTAGCCTTGCATGTGGCTAGATGTATGACCTGTCAGCACGTTAAGATTGAACATCAACGTGAAAGTGGTCTTTTGCAACCTCTTGACATTCCTACATGGAAATGGGATGAGATATCTATGGAATTCATTACCGGTTTACCTCATACTCTTCGAAAGCATGACGCGATTTGGGTCATCGTTGATCGTCTGACCAAATCTGCGCATTTTCTCCCCATTCGTGTTGACTATTCCGTGAATCGTTTGGCTCAGATCTTTCAGCAGGAAATTGTTCGGTTGCATGGTACGCCGTTTTCTATTTTGTCCGATCGTGATCCTCGTTATACATCTCGTTTTTGGAAGGGGTTACATAAAGCTTGGGGTACACGGCATAAATTTAGTACGGCATTTCATCCTCAGACCGATAGGCAGTCGGAGCGGACGATTCAAACCTTGGAGGATATGTTGAGGTCTTGTGCTTTAGAGTGGACAGGCCACTGGGATGATTACTTGTGTTTGGTGGAGTTTGCTTACAATAATAGTTGGCACGCTAGTATCAGGATGGCTCCATTTGAGATGTTATATGGAAGTAAGTGTAGAGCGCCAGTTTTTTGGAATGAGGTCGGGGAACGACTCATTGAGGGACCAGAATTGATTAGGATTACTAATGAGAAGGTGGCTATAGCCAGAAAGAAGTTGAAGGAAGCTCGTACTAGGCATAAGAGCTATGCTGACCGTCATCGTCATGATGTTGAGTTTAACTCTGGTGATCGGATTTTCTTGAAGGTTTCTCCTTTTCGAGGCATTAAGCATTTCGGTATGAAAGGGAAGCTTAGTCCATGCTATATCGGTCCGTTTGAGATTCTTGATCGGGTTGGTGAGGTATCTTATCGATTGGCGCTACCTCCCCAGTTATCGCATTTGCACGACGTTTTTCATGTGTCACTTCTCCGTGGGTATAATTATCATCCGCTTCATGTTGTGTCTTACCCGTACGATCAGATTCGGGAAGACCTTTCGTATAGTGAAGAACCTGAGGCCGTTTTGGAGCGTCAGGAAAGAGTCATGAGAACTAAAACAATTCCATTCGTAAAGATTCTTTGGAAGAATCATCCTGAGAGCGAGGCTACTTGGGAGACCGAGGAATCAATACGATCCGATTATCCACAATTCTCTTTTTGACTTGGTACGTATTCATTTCGATATTGTTTTCGCTCTCGTATTTCTATTTCGACTTCGTATCTCAATTTTCGAGGATGAAAATTTTTTTGTTAGAGGGGAAGAATTGTAAAACCCAAAATTTAACATAATCCGAAATGACAAAAGTGCCCTCAAAATTTAATTTTGAGAACTTATGAAAATTTAATAAGCAACAATATTTGAACTTAACTTAAGTTACCTAACAATGTATATTTAATATGGACTTTACAATATGTACATTTAGAAGTCACAAAATAAATCATATACGTTTAATTATATTTGGACAACATTTAAAAAAATAAATAAATAAATAAATAATAATCTTAAAATTTCGGCAAAAAGGGAACAAAAAGGAAAAATAAAAATAAAAAGGAAAAAGATAATTACACTTTAATTCTAATTGATATCTTCCCTAAAATATTGGAAATATCCCCATTTAAATAACTCAAAAAAATTCGGAATATATCATAACCCCTATGATCGACTTTTTCCAAAACCCAAATTCTCTCCATCTCAAAACTTCGGTTCTTTTTTTTTCCTTATTGTGTTCGATCCAAACAAAGCTACAAGGATGTTCTTGGTGTTCTTGATTCTTCGTTTGGTCTTCAAGGGTAATGTTGTATCATCTTTCCTTGTTCAATCCTTGTCAAGTTCAATTTATTCTTGATGTTTTTGTAGAATTTTGATCACATAAAATAATAGATACAAATCTCATAAAATCATAAGTTGTTTGCATAAGATAATGAAAACCCTAATATGTATAAATTGATTTATGAATATGAATATGAATTTAAGTATTATGAATATGTTAAGATCATGTAAGAATCAATTATAATTGTTTTGTATCAAAAGAATAATCATTGGCATGAAAAAACCCTAAAAGAGTACATGGTATGTTGAACACTGCTGCTGTCCAGAAATTTTAGTCCAACTTGTGTCGATTGGATCTTGATGATAACTAAGGGTATTTGGGTGTTTCTGGTGTCCAAATTTAAGTTCAATGAAATAGATTTCTGGTAAAATTAACCTTGTAATTTTTAGAGGTTGGGAAGGCAACTTTTTGATTTTTAGAAAGTCAAGTGTCAAACTGAATTCGTAGGTCTGGAAAAATAGTCCGTGTTTTTTATTTTTAGTTTTCAAAACGTAATGAATAAGAAGGTTCCCTTTTAGCTGAGTAATATCTTATATGTGTAGTAATTACTGGAGTTTTTGTAGATTTTTATAAATTTTCTAGATGGGATAAAGAATTAAAAAGTTTTCGGGTGTTTCATCAGATCCGATTCTGGAAGAGGTTGTGGTAATTAATTTTTTATTTGTAGATATACTAGCTAATAAAATCTAGAAAAATTAGGTAAAATACTTAGGAAATTGAGGTATCCCTGTGAATTTTTGTGGATTTTATTTCAAAGTCCTAATATGAACCATAAATTATTTAAAACCTAACAAATTCGTACTCAGAAACTGTTAAGGGTTAGGAAAGTATAAAAAGGGTTTTAAAAAGGATTATTGGTGTAATATTTAACTAAAGGGTTCTAAATTGTCATTCTTTTAAATTAAAGGACCTAACTTGTGAAAACATGTAACTTTATAATATTACATTTTATACCTTAATCTTATCATATTGACACAATGATCCTTAAACTTATATTATTTGCATAATAAACCCTAAGATTATGAAAACTATATTTTGAACCCTAAACTTATATAAATAGCATTATGAACCTTAATCTATTAAATTAACCATCTTTAATACCTTAAATTGATAAACTTGAATGTTAAAAACTAAAGTTACTAAATATGGAAACTTGCTATTTCTGGGAAGTTGCTATATATGGAAAGTTACCTAAAATGGAAAGAAAACTAAAATGAAACCTTATGATTATGAGACTATGAAACTTATAAGAAATTTATGATTGTTGTAGATCGGGTGAAGGAGGATTGATCTTCTGCTTCTTTTTGTTTCATTTCTTTGCTTGTGTGTTTGTTAAGGTACAGATATTCTTTCCATTCTCAGTAGAGATACTTCCATTTATCCTATTCCTGACATGATTCCCTTTGTTTGACTCATGACTTTCATTGTATGATTTTCATTCTATTTGATCCATTCTGACATTTATTTAAATGTCTCTGCCATGCTATGTTGTGTTTGCCATGCTTACTTGAGTTACTATCTTGTTTCTCTTGCTATGCTAGATTATATTTGTTTGTATGCTATGATAGATCTGTGACTGAGCTTACCTAGTTCAAGAGGTACTGGGACCATGTTTAGGATGGCACCCTAGGCATGACACTTCCGTAGAGGTGTGATAGATCTACAGCATTCCCCCTTATGTTATGATTTATTTTGTGCACACTATTGGCCAACCTTATGTGTGATCAGTCTAGTACTGACATACATACTTATGTTAGGGGGCGTATGGATGCATCCTAGGTTTTATGTTTTATGTGTTTATGGTGACCAGGGGTGTGTGCCTTGCACTCCTTCTCACAATTTTATTTTATTTACTTAGAGGTCTCCCCTCTTCGTATACTTGTATATGCTTTAGTAGGATTTGACGGATTATGATATGGAGTTCTTATGGCACATCCTTACATGATATTTTCCTTATTTCATTTTCTCTTGTTTCATTATATATTCAGTTCTCATGCACTCTTGACTCTTAGTTCTCTTTTAATTTCGTATGACTTTCATGGTTATGCTTTTCGTTTGTATTCTTATTTCTTCATTGCTTATGCTTATTTACCTTTATGTATTGTTATTCGTATATATCTGTTCACTGGGCTTTTTAAGCTCAGCCGCATTTTCTTTTCCATGTGGCAGGTAATAAGCGGGGCGACGGGCTTGGGAATGAGAGAAAGAGTAGGACCTAAAGACCTATTTAATTATCATTTTGTTGTCCATTGTTTCGGACTTTCATTTATTTCAGTACTTTAAATATTATTTCTTTACTTTGGTTTGTTTGGTTAACCCACTATGCATTTGGGATTATCTTCTGGATAATTGTCTTGATGTTCGAGACTTAATTATTTATTTAAAAGACTTCCGCTTGCGTTATGTATGCTTTGTATGACACCATAATGTGACATTTTGACCCTTGTCGGGTTGGGGTGTTACAATTATGAATGTCACAATTATGGTGTCATACATAACTCAAGCGGAAGTCCTTTAAATAAATAATTAAGTCTCGAACATCGAGACAATTATCCAAAAGATAATCCCAAATGCATAGTGGGTTAACCAAACAAACCAAAGTAAAGAAATAATATTTAAAGTACTGAAATAAATGAAAGTCTGAAACAATGGACAACGAAATGATAATTAAATAGGTCTTTAGGTCCTACTTTTTCTCTCATTCCCAAGCCCGTCGCCCCGCTTATTAACTGCCGCATGGAAAAGAAAATGCGGCTGAGCTTAAAAAGCCCAGTGAACAGATATATACGAATAACAATACATAAAGGTAAATAAGCATAAGCAACGAAGAAATAAGAATACAAACGAAAAGCATAACCAAGAAAGTCATACGAAATTAAAAGAGAACTAAGAGTCAAGAGTGCATGAGAACTGAATATATAATGAAACAAGAGAAAATGAAATAAGGAAAATATCATGTAAGGATGTGCCATATGAACTCCATATCATGATCCGTCAAATCCTACTAAAGCATATACAAGTATACGAAATGGGGAGACCTCTAAGTAAATAAAATAAAAGTGTGAGAAAGAGTGCAAGGCACACACCCCTGGTCACCATAAACACATAAAACATAAAACCTAGGATGCATCCATACGCTCTCTAACATAAGTATATATGTCAGTACTAGACTGATCCCACATAAGGTTGGCCAATAGTGTGCACAAAATAAATCATAACATAAGGGGGAACGCCGTAGATCTATCACACCTCTACGGAAGTGTCATGCCTAGGGTGCCATCCTAAACATGGTCCTAGTACCTCTAGAACTAGGTAAGCTCAGTCACAGATCTATCACAGCATACAAACAAATATAATCTAGCATGGCAAGAGAAACAAGATAGTAACTCAAGTAAGCATGGTAAACACAACATAGCATGGCAGAGACATTTAAATAAATGTCAGAATAGATCAAATAGAATGACAATCATACAATGAAAGTCATGAGTTAGATAAAGGGAACCATGTCATGCATAGGATAAATGGAAGTATCCCTACTGAGAAGGGAAAAAATATATGTACCTTAACAAACACACAAGCAAAGCAATGAAACGAAAAGAAGCAGAAGATCAATCCTCCTTCACCCGATCTACAACAATCATAAATTTCTTATAAGTTTCATAGTCTCATAATCATAAGGTTTCATTTTAGTTTTCTTTCCGTTTTAGGTAACTTTCCATATTTTGCAACTTCCCAGAAATAGCAAGTTTCCATATTTAGTAACTTTAGTTATTAACATTCAAGTTTATCAATTTAAGGTATTAAAGATGGTTAATTTAATAGATTAAGGTTCATAGTGCAATTTATATAAGTTTAGGGTTCAAAATATAGTTTTCATAATCTTAGGGTTTATTATGCAAATAATATAAGTTTAAGGATCATTGTGTCATTATGATAAGATTAAGGCATAAAATGTAAATATTATAAAGTTACATGTTTTCACAAGTTAGGTCCTTTAATTTAAAAGAATGACAATTTAGAACCCTTTAGTTAAATATTACACCAATAATCCTTTTTAAAACCCTTTTTATACTTTCCTATCCCTTAACAGTTTCTGAGTACGAATTTGTTAGGTTTTAAATAATTTATGGTTCATATTAGGACTTCGAAATAAAATCCACAAAAATTCAAAGGGATACCTCAATTTCCTAAGTATTTTACCTAATTTTTACAGATTTTATTAGCAAGTATAGGTACAATTGAAAAATTAATTTCCACAACCTGTTCCAGAATCGGATCTGATGAAACGCCCAAAAACTTTTTAATTCTTTAACCCATCTAGAAAATTTATAAAAATCTACAAAAATTTCAGTAATTACTAGACATATAAAATATTACTCAGCAAAAGGGCACATTCTACTTCGTTATGGTTTGAGAACTAAAAATCAAAAACCCGGACTGTTTTTCCAGACCTACGAATTTAGTTTGACACTTGACTTTCTAAAAATCAAAAAGTTGCCTTCCCGACATCTAAAAATTACAAGGTTAATTTTCCCAGAAAGCTTTTTCATTGAACTTAATTTTAGACTCCAGAAACACCCATATACCCTTAGTTATCATCAAGATCCAATCGACACAAGTTGGACTAAAATTTCTGGACAGCAGCAGTGTTCAACATACCATGTACTCTTTTAGGGTTTTTTCATGCCAATGATTATTCTTTTGATACAAAACAATTATAATTGATTCTTACATGATCTTAACATATTCATAATACTTAAATTCAGATTCATATTCATAAATCAATTTATACATATTAGGGTTTTCATTATCTTATGCAAACAACTTATGATTTTATGAGATTTGTATCTATTATTTTATGTGATCAAAATTCTACAAAAACATCAAGAATAAATTGAACATGACAAGGATTGACCAAGGAAAGATGATACAACATTACCCTTGAAGACCAAACGAAGAATCAAGAACACCAAGAACTTCCTTGTAGCTTTGTTTGGATCGAACACAATAAGGAAAAAAAAAAGAACCGAAGTTTTGAGATGGAGAGTGTTAGAATTCGACACACGGTTAAGGTGGTTAAACCATTTATTCTTTGTGTGTATGATATATTGTGTTAATATGATTAAGTATGCGGAATCTACTTAATCACACTTAGAAGGTTATTTGTTATGGAAATGGAACGTTTATGTTTGTTATTGAACAAGGTACAATGAAAGATTAACACCAAACGATTCAATATTATTAATGATAATAATACGAGTGATCTTGAGTTATCACTAGGGTTACAACCTTGAATCTTAAGATTTTATGACTTGTGATATTCTTTTGTTTGTTCTATGTATTTAATAGTTATAACTTCTAAATTTTAAGCACGTACATAATATCAAGTCTAAGATCTTCTTTTATACTCTAAGAAGATCTTTTACAATATTGCTTAAAGTCTTGATAAACTACTTGCTATGACAATACGTGTGTCAGTCAATAAGATACAACTTGTATCTTGTTTTACAACTTTGTTTGACTGATCAAGTATCTAGATATTATCTAAAGAATACAAGTGACTCATATATAGAAAATATCTTCTTCGATCTTATCCTTCTAGCAGCAGAATACGTGTACAGTTATCTCTTCAACAACACTAGCAGTAGCATTGTAATACTATCAGCAGGAACACTAATCAGCAGAAATAATACACTAGCAGCAGGAACAGATACACTAATAGCAGGAATGAAACTTTGCACTATCAGCAGCATTGAATATACTACCAGCAGAATCATACTTAGAGTATTTCCCGATTCTTGAATTTCAGAATATTTAATTCCCAACAATCCTCCCCTAAACATGTGAATCATTTCAAACATGTTTTTCTGAATTAAATGAGGACTTGTGAAGATCTTTCAAACACTTCATGAATCTAAACTTTCTTCTATTCTGAACTCGTCTGCTTTCTTTTGACTTTAGTAATATCAATATCAAACATTGCTCCAATCTTGGATTAAAAGATGGTGCAATTTCCTTGGATGAAGGAATTATAAGAGGCAATGATGCTGTGTACCTTTGATGCTTGTTTCAACAAGTGAAATCATCTAACAGCATGTCTTTGCAATTGATGAACAAACGTAGAAAACTGAAATTGAAACTTTCCTTCTTTTGATCTAGATAGAACTTTCTCCTTTAGGAATGCTTCATCCCTTCTGAATATATGATCTATTCTTGTCATTTTCAACCTCTATGTCATCATCTTGTACGCTCTTATCTTCTCCTTCCTTCTATTGGATTATTCTTCCTTTTCTGGGCTATTATTTCCTCCCCTGAGATTGTTACCTCCCCTGAGATGCAAATAACATTTGTTTCCTCCCCTTGTTTGGAAGATCTCACTATGTACCTTTGACTGATCTATCAATGTGAACTTGTTGTCAGACAATATTGTACATGAAGCCATCAATTCCTTAAAAGTTAGTTTGCTGCCCTCATCACTTCTAGGTGTGTAACCTCCTATGAGTGGTGAATCATGGGGCAATAGCACATAATCCATCATTTGATAGTTTTCTGAGCCATTTTTATTCCAAAAAAACCTTTTTGAAGAAAAATCTTTGACTTTTACCAGTATGCATATGATTTTATTATAGAAAATCATACTGCTCCAACCATTTTGAAGGGATCAAGTGTAGTTACAAACACTTAATCAAAAATTCGGTTTAAAGCAACCTCTGGTTGATTGAGAACCAATGTTTTTCAGTTATAAATAACTGCCTGTGTGCAGATAAACTCATTCAAAGAGTTTTCCTAACAGGGTTTCCAGCTCGTGGCATTTGTTACCTCTAACACAAGTGTTAGATTCACTTTTGCTCGCTGTTCTTTCTATCAGATATCCTTAGATTAACACATTATACTTTGAAAGTATAAAATGATAGAAAGTGAGTTGCATCAGTTACTATCTGATCAACTAAGTCATCAATTCAATGTGAAACATCATAACTAGGTTTCAAGAAAGAAGTTTTAAGGAGTTTAAAATCCCAAACTCAGTCCATCATAAACCTACTATGTTAGCAGCTGGATAAGCATTCTGCTGCTCCCATTTCACTTGAAATTTCCTTTTGTGTTCAACAATCATACTTGAAATTGTTAGTCTAAAACCAAAAGAACATTGTACAAAGTACTTGTCTTGAGTTAGAATAATCAAATGACTAACTTTATGAGAAACACAATTTTAAAGTTTATACCAGCAGGAACAAACTTTTAACTAACAGTAGTATTGAGTAAAGCCAACAGCAGGAACACATTTATGTACAAAAACACATTAGATTGAAAAATTTTAAAGATTAAGCATTCCAATACTTGCTACCAAGTACTGAAACCTCCCAACATCAAAAGCTTTTGTTAGCAGATCTGCAAAATTATGTTCAGAAGCAATTTTCATTCCTTGAATTAATCTTTTCTCATTGCAATCTCTAATAAAGTGATGTCTAATTTCAATGTGTTTTGTCTTAGAATGTTGCACTGGATTTCTAATAATACAAATTGTACTACTATTATCAATGTGAATAACAGTGTTTAAGAAATTGTACCCATAATCAAGAAGTTGGTTTTGAAGCCATAGAACTTGACCACAGCAACTTGCAGCAGCTACATATTCAGCTTCAGTTGTTGAATTAGCCACAATTGTTTGCTTCTTACACTGCCATGAGATAAGTCTACACCCAAGGAATTGACATCCTCCAGTTGTTGACTTTCTGTCCAAGCTAGCACCAGCATAATCACTAACCGAATATGCTACCAAGTCAAAAGAAGATTCTCTAGAATACCATATACCCAACCTTGGTTGACCCTTAAGATATCTAAAGATTCTTTTGACTGCAGTTAAATGAGAAACCTTAGGAGTTACTTGAAATCTTACACATGCACAAACAGGAAACATGATGTCAGGTCTAGATGATGTAAGGTACATCAAAGAGCCTATCATAGATCTGTAAGTGTGTACATCTACATTTTCTCCATCTAAGTCTTTAAGAAGATGTTTCTCAGCATCCATTGGTGTGCTTGCCACTTTTGAATCAGCAAATTGAAATTTTCTAAGTATCTCTGCCACATATTTGTCTTGAGAGATAAAGATTCCTTCATTTGATTGCTTAACTTGCAGACCCAAAAAGAATGTAAGTTCTCCCATAGAACTCATTTCAAACTTATCTTTCATAAGTTTCTCGAACTCTAAACACATTTCCTTCCTTGTAGATCCAAAGATAATATCATCCACATACACTTGAACTAGCAAAATATCTTTCTGTTGCTTCTTGATGAAAAGTGTCTGATCAATTTTTCCTCTTTGAAATCCATTCTCTAATAAATAGGAAGCTAGTGTTGCATACCAAGCTCTTGGTGCCTGATGAAGGCCATATAGAGCTTTCTTTACTCTGTACACTTTGTCTGGATGGTCAGGATCAATGAAGCCTGGAGGTTGTGTGACATACACCTCTTCTCCAATTGTTCCATATAAAAATGCACTCTTGACATCCATTTCATAAACTGTGAAGCCTAAAAATGAAGCATAAGCTAAGAAAAGCCTAATTGCCTCAATCCTTGCTACTGGAGCATAAACCTCATCATAGTCTATCCCTTCTTCTTGTGTGTACCCTTGCGCTACTAATCTAGCCTTATTCTTAATCACTATGCCCCTTTCATCCCTTTTGTTCTTAAAAACCCATCTAGTGCCAATTACCTTTGCATTCCTAGGTAAATCAACTAGCACCCAAACCTTTTGAATCTTGAACTGAAGAAGCTCTTCTTGAAACTTTATCCAGCTTGAATCATCTAGGGCTGTAAGAATGTTCTTTGGTTCCTTTTGAGAGAGAAAACATACAAATAAGCAAGAGTTTGAAAACTCATGCTATTTTGAAGCATAAAGGGCATCAAGAATCCCTTGTTGGTCTGAAGAGATCAGTTGTCTCCTTGTCTTCACACCAGATTGTACATCTCCTATCACATTTTCTAGGGAGTGGACTTTGTGAATTCTTGTGTGTGGAGTAGTAGGAACTTGATAGTCATGAGGGAGATTGCCAAAATCCACCTCATTTTCTGAGAAAACCACTTCAGATGAACTTGATGAGCCATCAGCAGGATCAGGTGCACTACCAGCAGGAACGTTTACACTACCAGCAGAAATGTGTGAACTACCAGCAGGAACCATACTGTTGACTTGATCTGCTTGTTCCTTTATTCCATCTTCTTTGCTTTCATCTTCAACACCTTCTTTAGCTTTGCTAGAAGAAGATTCATCAGTTGTTGAAGTTGATTCCACACTTGTATTTCACCTAATTGGCATTATCACATCATTTTGATCTTTCTCTAACTCTGTCTCATTTGTTGCTTGAGAACCTGCAAAATTATTAGTTTCTGCAACAAAAGGCACATAATTCATAGAATTGGTTAGATACTCAAGATCAAATAGCCATTTTGGTCCTTGACCTACTACATTGGATTTGTTTTCTAAAAACTCCACATGTAGGTTTTCTTCTACTTTCTCAGTTCTTAAGTTGTATACTCTAAAAGCTTTGCTATGGAGAGAATATCCAACTAAGAAACCTTCATCTGCCTTACCATCAAACTTTCCTAAATGGTCTAAGGTATTGAGAATTGTTATATGACATCCAAAAGGTCTAAGAAATCCTATTGCAAGAGTTCTTCCATTAAAGAGTTCATATGATGTCTTATTTTGAGGCTGCACAACTAAAACTCTATTTTGAACATAGCAAGCAGTGTTGACTGCTTCTGCCCAAAAAGTTACAGGTAGCTTAGAATCAGCTAACATGGTTCTAGCAGCTTCTATTAGTGTTCTATTCTTTCTTTCAGCTACTCCATTCTGTTGTGGAGTTCTAGCAACACTAAATTCTCTCCTAATACCTTTTTCTTTGTAGAAATCATCCATAACTCTATTTTTTAATTATGTCCCATTATCACATCTAATGAATTTTACTCTTTTGCTTACTTTGTTTTCTATCTGTGTAATGAAAGTCTTAAGGATGTTTGATGTCTCATCCTTAGAAGCTAAAAAGAAAACCCATGTAAATCTGCTATAGTCATCAGTAACAACAAGACAATATTTCTTATGCATTATACTTTTTACTGAAACAGGTCCAAATAAGTTCATATGAAGCATAAACAATGATTGATTGATAGAGTTAAAAATCTTGGGCTTACAAGTGGCTTTGTGTTGTTTGCCTTTAAGACAAGCAATGCATGTTTGATCATTTTCAAATATTTTGTGAGGTAAACCTCTTACCAAACCATTCTTAACAATCTTAGTTATGGTTTTGAAATTTATATGACCAAGCCTTCTATGCCATTTCATTGATTCATCCAATGTGGCCTTTACTACAAGACAAGTTAAATCCTTTTTAGGAATAATGTTCTTCATATCAACACTGTACATATTGGCCTTTCTAGGAATTCTAAGAAGTACTTGACTTTCATCAGGCATCTTAAAATCTATAGAGAGAACAAGAGATTCAGTGTCAGTGAAAAGAACATTGTTCTTTTTGTCACACATTTGTGAGATACTAAAAAGATTATACTTAAGTTCTTGCACATAGTACACATCTTCAAAATCTAAATTTCCAGTTTTGATTGTACCTTTACCAGAAATTTTGCCATGAACACCCCCTCCAAAGGTAACATATCCTCCATTGAAAGCTTCAAAATCTGAGAGATAGGACATGTTGCCTGTCATGTGCCTTGAACATCCACTATCTGAGTATCCTTGATCCTCTTGATCATCACTTGAATGTTCCTGCACATAAATAAGAGTGTTAGTTTCTTTTGGGGACCCAAGCCATTACTGACTTGGATCTGCCTCTTGCATCAATGTAATTTAATCTTTTAAGGACAGTTGATGCAACATTGGATTTAAGAATCCAATATGCTGAGGCCTTAACAGCATTTGCCCTGTTTCCCTTAGCAGCAGGAACTGATTGCTTACCAGCAGGAACTGCTAGCTTACCAGTTTTCCCTTTTGGTTTCCAAACTTGTTTTTGGACCACTGCTTTTGTTTGAATGGGCCTTAGAACAGTCTTTGGTGCATGTTTAAAAAATGTTTTTGCACTTTTAGCTGTTGATTTTGGGTTAACAGTCATAAATGGTCGATCAGCAGGATCAGTTTTTCTACCAGCAGGATTAGTTTGTCTACCAGCAGGATCCGTGTTTGAGCTAGACTTGTTTGAGACTATTCTGGGTTTTGTTCTATTAAAACTAGAACTAGAGTGAAAGTGAGTTTGAGGAGTTTGCCTTTTGTAATTCACCCTATTGTTTTTATACCCAGTTACCCATTGGTTGCAGAAAGCTGCAAGATGGTCAAAACTACCACATGTGTAACAAGCTTTGTTATAAAAAGCAAAGTCATCACCTAATTGGTTAGAATTGAGGTTGTTCCAATTCCTTTGGTTACCTCTGGGCTTGTTGGTGGTTCTATATTGCTCACAATATTTAACTGGTTGCCTAACATGCTTAATGTTTGATTTAGGCCTATCAGTATTGTGTTTGACTATCTTAGGAACACTTGTTCCTACTTTCTTAACCACTTCAGGTTTAGACATAACCTGTTCTTCTTCATCTTCATCACTATCAGTTGTACTATCCTCAACAACTATAGCATCTCCTTTCTTAACAAAGGACACCTTGTCCTGATAAGATAAAGTTTTATCTAAACTTTTAGTTACCTTTTCTATCTTAGGACTCTTAGTGGCCTTAGAACCATATTCCATTATTGGTTCTTGAAACTCAGCAATTCCTGTGTGTGCTAGGTCAACACCTGGAGGTGAAGGAACACCTCTATATTGTGGAGGGACAATATTGTATCCTACACCAGACTTAGCTTTACCAATTACTTGAGCTTCCCAAAGTTTATTAACTCCTTCTGAGGCACTAGCTAAAGCATCTACAGTTATCTTAACATTTTCAGTTTTATTATTGGCTTCAGCTAATTGTTTACTTTGACTATTAAGTAATTCATCTCTGAATTCTATGCCTCTTTGTAGAGCACTCATGTCATCAGTAAACCTAGATTCACTATTTTGAAAATGTAATATTTGTTTTTCTAGAACACCTACACATCTCTTATGATTAGCTAAATTATGAAGGGCATTAAGTAACTCTTCTCTAAGAGCATCAAATCTCTGTTTAAGATCTTCATAATTTTTAAGATTAGGACATGATTTAGTACAAGTTTCAATGGTATTTACCTCTGAATCAGAAAAGGCCATTAGAGCAAATTCATTAGCCACAAGAGCAGCATTTGGTGGTGCTTCCTCTTCATTAGTCATAGAGCTCCAATCATAACCAATACCATCAATAGCCAACATAGCCTTTGGCTCTTCAGCTGTGACTTCCTTTCTCTTTTCTTGCCTATACCATGTGCTTCTATTATCCTGCTTCCTTGGGCTTCTACATTCTTTAGCAAAGTGTCCCAACCTATGACAGTTGAAACATTCCACTTTCTTCTTATCAAACCCAGCAGTATCATTACCATTTATGGTAATCTGCTTCCCAGTTCTCTGCCAATACTTCTTAGCCCTCATACTAAGTAAGGCAACTTGCCAATTAATATCCATCTCTTCCAAATCATCACCATCCACCTGCTCAAGGTCTTCATGATTTAGAGGAGAACCACTAGATTGACTGGTTATAAAGGCATAGAATGTTGGATCTCCAAGTCCAGCAACCTCCTTTTGTAAACTCGTAGAAGGACCACCATAAGTAATATTAGAAGCACCTTCAACTTCATCTACCTCTTCAGACTTACCAATACTAGGAGATGACAAAAGAGCCACGTTCCCAGAAATAGTACCATAGTTTCCAGCCCTTTTTAGACTTTGTTCAACAATTTTAAAGTTGTTGAACAAATCATTGAGTTTCATTGTTTCAATGTCTAGTTTGTTCATCCAGACAATAATATGAGTATGGAACTCACCAGGTAGACTTTTCAAAAACTTCATATTGAGATCTTCTTTCTCAATATCAACTCCCAACACAGCTAACTGACTGACAAGCTTATGTAACCTTGAAAACAGCTTATCAAGAGATTCATTGCTATTTGAATTAAAGTTTTCAAATTGTTGTGTTCAGCAATGTTTTCTGTGTTTTCTTGGTAGATTCATTACCACCAAACCATGCACAAATCTCTTCAAAGAGAGTTTTTGCATCAAGATACTTGCTAAATGATAGCATCTGCTCACCAGGAATGGTCATAAGCAACAAGTTTCTTGCTTTCTGATCATTTCTCTTCTGTATCTTTTCTTCATTTGAAACTGGTCCAGTATTTCTTTTTCTAATTGCTTTGCCTTCAAGAATAACATCTGAATAGCCTAGTGTGAAAGAATCACCATACTGAATAATATCCCAAAGAGCATAATCTTGAACCATAAAATATTGCTCAATTCTCAACCTCCATAACTCAAACTCATTTTGTTTGATCATGGGCAACTTTGCAGCAACATTTGTTTGAGCATCTTGAACGTCCATTTCTGTTTCTTCTAAATCAATTATATCAGCCTTGCTCTGATACCAACTGTTAGGATTCGACACACGGTTAAGGTGGTTAAACCTTTTGTTCTTTGTGTGTATGATATATTGAGTTAATATGATTAAGTATGCGGAATCTACTTAATCACACTTAGAAGGTTATTTGTTATGGAAATGGAACGTTTATGTTTGTTATTGAACAAGGAACAATGAAAGATTAACACCAAACGATTCAATATTATTAAGATAATAATACGAGTGATCTTGAGTTATCACTAGGGTTACAACCTTGAATCTTAAGTTTTTATGACTTGTGATATTCTTTTGTTTGTTCTATGTCTTTAACAGTTATAAGTTCTAAATTTTAAGCACGTACATAATATCAAGTCTAAGATCTTCTTTTATACTCTAAGAAGATCTTTTACAATATTGCTTAAAGTCTTGATAAACTACTTGCTATGACAATACGTGTGTCAGTCAATAAGATACAACTTGTATCTTGTTTTACAACTTTGTTTGACTGATCAAGTATCTAGATATTATCTAAAGAATACAAGTGACTCATATACAGAAAATATCTTCTTCGATCTTATCCTTCTAGCAGCAGAATACGTGTACAGTTATCTCTTCAACAACACTAGCAGCAGCATTGTAATACTATCAGTAGGAACACTAATCAGCAGAAATAATACACTAGCAGCAGGAATGAAACTTTGCACTATCAGTAGCATTGAATATACTACCAGCAGAATCATACTTAGAGTATTTCCCGATTCTTGAATTTCAGAATATTTAATTCCCAATAGAGAGAATTAGGGTTTTGGAAAAAGTCGGTCCTAGGGGTTATGATATATACCGAATTTTTTTGATTTATTTAAATGGGGATATGTCCAATATTTTAGGGAAGATATCAATTAGAATTAACGTGTAATTATCTTTTTCCTTTTTATTTTTTATTTTTTCCTTTTTGTTCCCTTTTGGCCAAAATTTTAAGATTATTATTACTATTATTATTATTATTATTATTATTATTTTAAATGTTGTCCAAATATAATTAAATGTATAGGATTTATTTTGTGACTTCTAAATGTACATATTGTAAAGTCCATATTAAATATACATTGTTAGGTAACTTAAGTTAAGTTCAAATATTGTTACTTATTAAATTTTCATAAGTTCTCAAAATTAAAATTTGAGGGCACTTTTGTCATTTCGGATTATGTTAAATTTTGGGTTTTACATGCATGATATACAAAAGGAAGATCACAGGACCTCTGATCACCAATCATACACAACCTCATCAAAAATGGCAAACTTTAAGGCACGGGATTTAAAATATCCTTCTGACTCTAAGCAGAAATAGAAGCAAAAGGCAAAGCCATTTGCACCTTGCCCTCATTGTGAATTCAATGACCATCTTCCTAAAGATTGTCCAAGGAACAACAGTTGTTCCATTTGTGTTGATCCCACTCATAACACCTTAGTTCATGAGAAGGTCATTCAGACTAGAAGAAGAATTCCCAAGAAATCCTCTCAGTCTAATGAGTCTACCTCTGCAATCAAATGCAAAATCTGTGGTAGCTCAGTCCACTCAACCACTGACAATGAATCACTTGAAACTGTTAAGACTACCAAAGCCAAGCCCACCAAAAGGTGGTATCCTAGAAAGAACTAATTCAGTTTACTATTTGTGCAGAGGCATGCCAGGGAGCCTGTTTGGCATCTTGATAGTGGATATTCAAGGAGCATGACTGGTGTAAAAGAATACCTGCACAAATATGTAGAAGAATCAGGACCCAAGGTGATATTTGCTGATAACTCATCATGTCTCACTGAAGGTTATGCTTCAGTAAACTGCAATAGTATAGTCTTTACTAGGATAGCTTATGTCAATGGTCTTAAGTACAATTTGATCAATGTCACTCAACTATGTGATGCCAAGTACATAGTTCAGTTTGATGATAAGCAAGGAACCATCTTCAATGCAAATAAGGAAATTGTCCTTATTGCACCAAGAAGACAAGATGTTTATGTGCTAGACAAGTCCAGTCTAACACAGAATGGAACCTGTCTCCTTGCTAAGGCCACTGAAACCCTCAACTGGCTTTGGCATTAGAGGCTCTCCCACCTGAACTTTAAAAACATAAACAATCTTGTAAAACAAAACAAGGTCCTTGGCTTACCATCTCTTGTGTTTTCTATGGATAAACCATGCTCTTCTTGTGAAAAAGGTAAACATCTAGAGCATCCTTTAAAACCAAAACAAACTTTTCCATCAGGAACTGCCTTCATCTTCTCCATATGGATCTCTTTGGGCCCATCAGTCCTAGATCTATTAACCATGAGAAGTATACTCTGGTCATTGTGGATGAATACTCAAGATACACTTGGGTTTACTTCCTGACCAAAAAGAGTCAGGCAGCTGAAACAATCATGTCCTTTGTTAGGAACATTGAAATCAAAATACATTAAAGTCAAACAGATTAGTACTCACAATGGAACAGAGTTTAAAAACTATGAACTTGAATGTTTCTGTGATGAGAAAGGAATTTCCCAGAATTTTTCCTCTCCCTACACACCTGAACAAAATGGTGTTGATGAAAGGAAAAATAGAACACTCATTGAAGCTGCTAGGACAATGCTAAATGGATCAGTCCTTTCCAAACACTTTTGGACTGATGCAGTCAAAACTGCCTGTTATACACGAAACAGATCCATCATTGTCAAGAGACATGGGAAAACCCCATATGAGTTATTCAAGGGAAGGATCCCTGACATCAGCTACTTTCATGTCTTTGGGTGTCCTGTGTTTATTCATAATCATAAGGATCACTTAGGGAAATTTGATACCAAAGCTGATGATGGATACTTCCTGGGATACTCACTTGTCTCAAAAGCCTTCAGGGTGTTCAACACTAGGAAATAGCAGACTGAGGAAACATTCCATGTTATCTTTGATGAGAGCACTGAAGCTATCAGGTTCTCAACTGCCTCGATGGAAGAGATAGGAATAGATGATTCATCATGATATCCTCCTGACGAATATCATCCTGAGAAAAATCCTTCCACTCAGTATCAAGCAAATGCTGATATCTCCTACTACATTATCCATCACAACCTTTCTAACCCAACTATCACTGAGTTTTTTTAAGAACCTACGAGCACTGATGTAATCAATCAGACAGTTCAAAATGTTAGGAACCAAACAATCTCAGTGATCAGTCAGACACTCAAGATCATGATGATCATTAGGTGTCTACAACAGAACCTACCCCTCCAACCAATCAGGCCTCCACAAGTTCTAATAAGTATCCAAGATCTCAGGACAGTTGGACTAGGTCACAATATATAGAACTTGTCAATATAATTAGAGAGCCTACTGATGGCATGCTCACCAGAAGCATGGCTGCTAGTCTGAGAGAAACCTCAGCCAATGAATGCCTTTTTGTGGACTTCATCTCCACAATTGAAACCAAGAGTGTCAAAAAAGCACTTACACATCCAATTTGGGTTTAGGCCATGCATGATGAACTGAAATAATTTGACAGAAATAAGGTAATGACCTTGGCCAAATGTCCTTAGAATGTTTCAGTCATTGGCATGAAATGGGTATTCAAAAACAAATCTGATGAAAATGGCATATTCATTAAAAACAAAGCCAGACTTGTAGCTAAAGGCTATAATCAACAAGAAGGCATTGACTATGAAGAAACATTTGAACCAGTAGCAAGGAGGGAAGCCATCAGGATCTTCCTTATATTTTCAACCCACATGAACTTCAAGGTGTACAAAATGGATGTCAAAAGTGCATTCTTAAATGGATCACTGAAAGAAGAAGTTTATGTTCAACAACCCCCTGGATTTGAAAGCCATGAGTTTCCTGACTATGTCTACAAGCTTAACAAAGCCCTTTATGGACTGAAACAAGCTCCCAGGGCATGGTATGAAACTCTCTCAGCCTTCCTGATCCAAAACAAATTTGTCAGAGGCAAGATAGACAACACATTGTTTATCTACAAGACAAATAATGATGTCATACTTGTACAAGTGTATGTTGATGACATCATTTTTGGCTCAACAAATTATAAACTTTGCAAACAGTTTGAAAAAACTAATGGCAAAGAAATTTGAAATGAGCATGATGGGAGAACTGACTTACTTCCTTGGTTTGCAAATCAAGCAAACTGATAAAGGAACCTCTATCAGTCAAGAGAAGTATGTCAGATGCCTACTGACTGTGCCTCAGTCAAAACTCCCATGGTTCCACAAAACAACCTTGGTCCTGACCTCACTAGAAAACCAGTAAATCAAACTTTTTTCAGAGGAATGATTGGATCACTGATGTATCTTCTTGCATCAAGGCCTGACATCCAATTCTCAGTCTGTTTATGTGCCAGATATCAGTCTGACCCAAGAGAATCTTATCTCACAGCTGTGAAAAGGATACTCAGGTACCTGAAATGTACTCCAAACCATGGGTTATACTATCTAAAATGTTCAGGCTTTGATCTCAAAGGATACTCAGACTGAGACTATGCTGGATGCAACATGGATAGAAAAAGAACCTTAGGCTCCTGCCAAATCCTTGGTGTAAAATTAGTCTGTTGGAGTGCTAAGAAGCAACAATCAGTTTCCTTGTCCTCAGCTGAAGCTGAATATGTTGCAGCAGCAAGTTGTTGTGCAAATGTACTCTGGATGAAAAGTCAACTCAGTGACTATGGAATTCAGTATAAGATGGTTCCCATCTTTTGTGACAACACAAGTGCAATTGCCATCTCAAACAACCCAGTTCTTCATCAGAGAACAAAACACATTGATATCAGATATCACTTCATCAGGGACCATGTCATGAATGGTGACATTGAATTACACTTTATTCCTTCTGAATATCAGCTAGCTGATATATTCACCAAACCATTGGATAAACCAACTTTCACAAGACTGAAAGCTGAATTAGAAATGTTGGATATAGAGAATCATTCCACTGATTGATTCCTTCCAACTGAGTGTAAATTCTAAAAACTTCAGGTCCCTGACTCAATGTGTCCCTCAGTGAAAAAGATCACTGAACTCTTTAAACTCAGGAACTAAACCCAAGTCCCTGAACCCCTCACTGAATGAAAATTCATTCAGGGCCCTCAAGAGACATTCAATGCTAACTTAAATGCTCTAAGTATTTAATTACTAAATGTCTTAGGTTCGTAACTGAATTCTTATTTAATATAAGAATATTTGTTCCTTTTGCCTTTCTGGCATCCACCTCTTGGCCCCCACTTCCCAACTTGGCATTCAATGCCCTCTCTCACACATAACACTGTGTGATGATCAAACTCTGTAACTTCCGCTTTTTGCAGAATCTGCTCAACTGTTCACCTCGACAGTTGCGCCAAACCAGGGAAAGTGGAGTGGTGGCATTTAATGCGTATCCCAAAATTTTATTCAAAATAGTTTTCAAAAATTTGTTTTGATAAAATAAAACCGCTAAGAAGCCCATTATACCCCTCCTCTACACATCCCTATAAATACCCCAAACAAAAATAACACACACACGCTTTTTAGAAACCTAAACTAAACTCTTGCCATTTTACCTCTTAAGCAAAAAGCCTTCTCTGTGTGTGTTCATAGTGTTTGGAAACCCTAATCACTCTCTACCAACACCTAGACTAACCAACAATGGCAAAAGCTATCAAATGCGCCCCAAATGTGGAATTCACATTGGAGGGCGTAGACCTTACCAAGAACAACGTGGTAGGAAATTTTGCCTACCCCCAAAAGTTTTGGGCGTACAAGAATGCAGTAAAATACCTACAAAACTGCTTTATTGCTACGGCGTTCACGAAAACCCCCTCTGTCATCTACCATGACTATTTGAGGGAATTATGGTGTACTGCAGTGGCAACTAGCCCTGAAGACACCAAAGATTCAATCATCACATTCTCAGTGATGAATGGGAGAAAGACCCTCTCCTTTAACTACCAAACCTTCATCAAGGCCACTGGTCTTGACATCACTGAGAACTATGAGCCCAATCCCACTAACCAGGAAGTAAAAGCCGAATTGCTTTTCCTAGGGCCTCATGACCCTAAGCGTCCTGACATGGCCGCAGGAGCCTTATTGGACAAGGCTCCAATAGTTAAGACCTGGTTCCACCTTGTTTGGAGGATCCTGATGACCTTCGTCATTCAGGTCCTTGGAGACAATCAATCCTCCATGGAGCAGTTGAATTCATCACAATAATTGATGTTATTTAGTCTCCTGGAGGGTAGAAATATTGACATCGGGGGAATAATCTTCCATAACCTTGTTGCCAAGCTCTCAGGGAAATCTAGGCAAAGACACATGTCTTATCCTAGGTTTATTTCCTGCGTGCTTCAGGACCTACTTGGCCCTGACTATGTTAGGCCTGACGTCGAAGGTACAAAACCTGACGTCCTACACAAGGCCAACTATACGAGTGGCATCACTGAGGTACAACCAATCGCCCTGACCGACTACATGTTGGTAATAATTCAGGGTGAAGGTGCAATATCACCGGTTCCTTCTCCTGAAAAGAAGGAGAAGAAGAAGAAGAGGGCACAACCCAGTAAGGTGGTAAAACCCAAACCACTCGCCACTGAGACTGTTGACCCTAACAACCTTAAACAAGGGTTAAATGTGGCCGAAACCTCTAAGACACCTCTCACTGAGACCATCTTGACCTAAAAACAAATGCCAACGGAGGCACTAATAAATCATCCTCAGTGTCCTCGGGTAAACCCTTTCCTCATGGTTCCACTGACATAAACAAGCTAGTGGGATAAGGAACCTCCACCCAATCACATCCCGATGAAGGCGCTGATAAATCACAATCAGTGCCTGAGGGAGTACACCCAATCACATACCGCTAACGTCCGCTGACATAAACAAGCTACTGGGAAGGGGATCCACACCCAATCACATCCCGCTAACGTCCCTGAGAAATCACACTCAGGGTCTCAGGGAGCAAAGGACCCTATATCCTCAGAAGGGCAGTACAACCCTGATGGGAAGGGGGTCCACCAACCATCACAAACAGCGCCTCATGATAGTACTAAAAAACACCCGTCAGTACTTGAAGGCGCTAAGGGGGATAAAGACTCAGAGGGATTTAAACCACCCGCTGATACGAAACCCACAACCCCCTCAGGAGGATCCCTTCTCTCGGGAACTGACCCCAAAAGCCAGGCTGAGAAATTAGTTATTACGGCTAGCCAGGCTGTGAAAACCAACTCAATTATTATGGTGGGGTTAGAACCTGGCCAAAACCAAGGCAAATCTTCTTATGAAGAGGAGTCGGGTCACCTTTTGCAGATTCAGTCCATGGCGGAGTTTGTGGCTGTTCTAGATTCTGATGATGAGCTTCTCAATGACAGTGAAGAGGAAGTTTTTTTGGCAGGTGATGACATGGAGACTGATGCACAACCAACTGAACAACTGCATCAGTCTCCTACACAACAGAGTGAAGAATCAGAGTCTCAGGCTGATGAATCATCAGACTCTGAATCATCCTGCCCAGCTGAACTCAGGAAGTATGACAACATCCTTCCTCTCACTGAAAGACAGTTGGTCAAGTTCCTGCAGAAAGCCAACAATGGTCTCTTTACTGGGCTCACTGAAGAACTTTTTGATCATCATTGTGAAGCTGCAGTTCACTATGCCAACCTGAAGGAATCAGTTGAGAGTTATCATGAGGACGTGAATGAGCAACAATCAGCGTTCTCCTACTCCCTGACATCTCTTGAAAACAATCTTAAAACGTTCAACGCTACTTTCTCTAACATCACTAAGAGCGTTGCAACTATTCAAGAGGCTGTCAAAGATGACCCTGAGCTATCCAAGAAGATTCTTCAGGCTGCTGAGACATATCAACAACAGTCAGCTCAGTTCAGTAAGCTTCACAACGTACTGAAGTCTTCTAATCTTCAGGGTCTCAGCTCATCAGCGGACTCCATCAGGTCTTCTTTGGGTCTCATGGAAGGACATTTAGCATCTTAGGCCAAGTCTTCAAACTTCTTGGCCTGGAATCTTGGGCCTAGGATGTCAGCTATTGAAGCTTCTCACGTAGCTCTTAAGGCAAAGGTCTCTAATCTTCAGAAAGACACCTCAGACATCAAGACCATGATGACTGAAATCTACCAGGCTTTCAAAGGTCATGCTGCTCCAGTGACCACTCCAACTCTTGCTATTACCATGGCTCCAGCAACAGTTAAGGGGGAAAAAGTCACTGAAGACCCTGAAGCTTCTTCCAGCCAGCAACCTCCTTCTCACACTGAGGGGGAGATACCACCTACAGCTCCTAAAACAACCCCACCAACAACTCACCAGGATAAAGGCAAAGGCATTGTAACACCCCCGTTTTCGATATACGCAGCGGAATACAGCTTTGGGGTGTTACTACGAGTATCAGAATCATGAGAATAGAAAATGACTAGAAAAGAGACATTTTAAATAAAATTGTTATCATTCATTTATTTAAATCAGAGTACATAAGATAGGTCCCAGAGGGATGTTTCGAATTACGTTATAAAAGATAAATTATTCGTTGAATGATAACAAAGTGGACACCCTTATTGTAAAAAGAAAGTCCACCGCCACTCCGTGCCAATGGTCATACTTCTAGATACCTGAGATAAACATGCTTAAAAAGTCAACACAATGGTTGAGTGAATCCATAGCGTTTAAAGTTATAATCAGTTTGAACACAAGCTAAATATAAAGAAATCAGTTATATCACAATTCGGAATATTGCACTAAACCTCATGACACGCAATGCGTTGACAGTTTCCAGTCTCACTAACATAATAAAAATGATAGTGGTTTGCCCCCAGGATTAGATTTCAAATATAGTGCATCTGTCTAACCGGCTACCACGAAGATATCCATTCGATTAGAACAAATGGGTCGTCAGGCCAATAGATCTATTCACGATATTCGCGCTCACCCAGCAGGTGACTAATGGTGCATGATATGAGGGTCTTTTCAAAATAAATATAAATACAGATAGGCAACAGTTAGCTTAGTGCAATAACAATCAGAAAAATACTTGTGTTCGGTTTAATAGCATGTATCTCCCTACGAGTTTAGAACACATATAAGGAAAAGTGGGACTATGAACTCACCTGGACAGTCTGGATGGAAAACAAAGTTAAATAGAGTTGATAAATGTCTCCGACTCGCAACCTGGGTTGGTATGTCAAATTTCAGTAATCGTTTCTGAATATATATAAGTTTTATTACTCGTCTCGTAACGTTTTCGGTTGTCGATTAAATGTTACATTTGAGACAACATGAAGTCTCTTCCAAAAGTTATAAGATTTTATCTTATTTCTAATTTTTATGTTTTCGTTCCGTTCGTTGATTATTTACTTCCCGTTCGTTTGTTATCGAGATAAACATATTTCGTTTATTAATCAAATCATTATATAAAATAATAATAATAATAATAATAATAATAATAATAATAATAATAATAATAATAATAATAATAATAATAATAATAATAATAATCAAATCATTATATAAACATATTTCGTTTGAGTGTGCTCAGATTTCTTTTGATGCGGCACTTCGTTCCTCTATGGAGCGTATTGTTACTGCTTTTGGACCTGGGTTTGGGGATTGGCAATGGAGACTGGCCACGCTACCATTTGAGTTTGGGGGGCTTGGTGTATACTCTGCAGGTGATGTCTTGAATTACGCTTTCCTTGCGTCTAGACTCCATTCTGCTAGCTTACAGACTAAGCTCCTTCGACAGTCTGATATAGTAACTTCTGGATCTTCCTTTGATGATGCCCTGTGTACTTTTAATGCGAAAATGGAGACCGACCTTTTAAGTAACCCGAATGAGATCGCTGCCCCCAAACTTATGAAGAAATTGGCAGATATATATTTCACACGTGTTACTAAAACGGCTGAATCCACTTTTGGCCTATCTGCTCGACATATGGCGCTTTGGAGGTCGCAAAAGGAAGACTACACCTCCGATTGGCTCAGGGTGGTCCCGATATCTGGGTTAGGACAGACTATGAATGCTAGAACCTACAGATGTGTTTTATGTTACCGCCTAGGTGTTCCCCTGTTCTCTGTCCAGATGCCGTGCTCAGCTTGTTCTAGGATATTTGCGAGGGATATTCACGGGGACCATGCTGTGTCGTGTGCTGGTATTATTGGTATTAAGCACCGGCATAATGTGGTACGTGATACTCTCGCTGACATTTGTTCTCGTTCCGGGATCTCTGTTCGTAAAGAGGTCGACATCGGACTTTGCGGAGAGAGGGACAAAAGCTTACGACCAGCTGATATATTGCTCCATTCGTGGGACGGAGGGCAAGATGTTTGCGTTGATTTGACAGGATCGTCCCCATTGACGCAAAATGGTATGGTGGATTTTGTGCCAAGACGAGTGGTGTCTGAAGCAGCACAATGCAAGCATGTCAAGTATGAGACTAAATGTGCTGATATTGGATATGGGTTCCTCCTCTTCTCGTTCACTTCCTTTGGTGAACTTGAGAAGGATGCAGTGACCCTACTGAAGCGGATCCGAAAGTATTCTGTGACTCAAGACATCGGATCACGTGCTGCAGCCCATATTTTTAGTAGGATTAGTTTTGCAATAGCTAAAGGAGTGGGAGCCCAGTTAGTATCTCGGCTCCCTCTAATTTCTTGTAAATCCTATGATTTTCTAATGAAGTGATGTTTTATATAAAATAAAAATAATAATAATAATAATAATAATAATAATAATAATAATAATAATAATAATTATTATTATTATTTTATTATTATTATTATTATTATTATTATTATTATTAATATTATTATTATTATTATTATTATTATTATTATTATTATTATTATAGAAAATATTACGCTTTTCCCCTAAAGTTTCACATATTGACAACTTATACCCCTGAACTTTCGTAAAATGACAATTTTTATGCCTTAACTTTTTTAAAATTACAATTTTTATCCCTCAAATTTGGTCAAATGATAGTTTTTACCCTTGTAGTTTCAAAAGTGACACTTTTTACCCCTGAGTTTCAACTCGACTGCAAACTAAGTCCTAGTTACAATTTTCCCAAGGCGTTACACACGACGTCCTTATTTTTATAAAACGCGTTATACGTTATGGAAAAAGGCAAAACTTTTTACGACTCTTTTACACACGAGCTCAAAATAGTTTTATTAAGGGTGTGTTTAATCGCAGATTTTGGGCAGAAAAGAAAAACAAATATCTCGATGAATACTCGAGCTTTTTACTCCGTTCTTTTTCCTAAAATTAGACAGCTAGGTGATCTTTAACATGTCAAACATCTGGGATTTTTGAGGTTTGTTTGATGGTCGAGATTGAGGTCCAAAGTTGGTGGTCTGCTGTTGTTTGCGACAGGAGCAAAAAGGAAGAAAATGAAACAGTTTTTGGACTTTGAACTTATGAATTAGTATTCTTAGCATGTTTACAGCATGACTAACATATCTAGACTACTTTAACATGTTTAATTAGATCTTGGTTTATAAAAAAAAATAAGAGGGTGTTTGTTTGGTTCAAACAAAAAGAAAAAGAAAGAAAAGATTGTGTTTTTGAGTTATCTAACCATTAAGACTTGTGTATTAACATTTTTAGAAGTTTTTATTGTTTTCATAAGGTATGAAAAAGGACTAGATATACTCACTTGCTAGTTTGCTCGATTCTAGGGTTTTTAGACAAATTTGAATTAGCGAATGAAGGTCATGGTTTCTTCCTTTCTAGGCTTCCTAAATCTTCTTCTTAGCTTCAAAAGGGGCTGTTTGATCAAGGTTCTAGTGAGTGTAAGGATGTTTTGGTGTGGGTCGAATGAATGTGAGCAAAAAGATAGATATAGTGGTCGATATATATATAGAAAAGGAAGAAAGGTTAGGGTTTTAAAAGGGCTAAATCACCTTGTAGCATATGAGGGGACAAAGAGGTGTGTTTAAGTCTTATTGGATACATGTGTATGGAGGAGGTGAAAGAGGATTGGCGTATGGGGTTGATGGTGATGAGGTGATGATGTGTTTGTGTAAAAACCATACAAACTAACTAACAAGGAGATGTGAAAGTTTATGGGACATCAGAAGGTATTTGTGGTATGTGTGTTGTTTTGGTTTAATTGTGGAATGGATTTTGTTTAGTTGGATAGTTGCTAGGATCGAACTAGGAAAAGAAATATGGATCGAATAACCCTTAAGGTGTGGTACTTTGGGTTATGTTATGTTGTACTTAAGGGTTTAAGGAGATTTTTATTTAGTTTTAAGGTTTAGAGTATGTATTTATTAGGTAGATAAATAGTTAGGGTTTTGTTTTTGTATATATATATGTCGAATTTTAACTGTAGAGAAAGAAATTGATTTTGTGCTTTAAGGGTTGTACCATGTGCTTAATAAGGTTGTACTAATGGGTAAATATTATAGAAAATACATTTTTACTATTATTAAGTTATATTCTTTATATGTAAATTCTATTAAGTTCAAAAAATATATATATATACTTAAAATTTTAGGTTTTAGGCATTGGAGGGTTGTACTCTTAGGGGTTTGTACCAAGGTTTATGAAATATAGAAAATATGTTTTTAAGGTTTTCTTTAATTATTGTAATTATCTATAAATTTTATAATGTTAAATAGTATAAAATGTAATTTTTAACTTTTGTGCATTAAACACTTGTACTCTAGGCTTTAAAGACTTGTACCTATATTTTGTATGTTTAAGAAATCTATTTTTAAAGTTAATACAGGGAATACTTGGACAATGGGTTTTAAAATGAGTACACTGAAGTTTATAAAGACATTTATATTAATATTATGATTTAATGCTTTAATGACTTGTAAAGTATATTGGAAAACTTGTACATTTATATTTTGTGATTTTTAATGAAGAAAATCATAGTTTTCATGAAATCAGGGTTTTATCGGAAGTTAAAATGGAATTAGGGTTTCTGAGCTTTAGTTACTTGTACCTTAGTCTAAATGAGTTTTACTTTAGTATCCTAGGGTTTTGTTATTCATAAATGTGGTTTTGATAGCTTAGGGTTTCATAAAAACTCTTAATAGGTAAGAAACGTTCAGTTTTAAACATACATTAACGAATTAACGTAAAGTGATGAATGAGATATCGTAAAGTTTTAAATCAAAAATGTTTATGTGAATAAACATTAGATAAGTTAAAGTTGTGTTGCGTATGAGCACGTTTATCGAGGATGTGAGCTACGTCACATAAGATAACAGTTATGTTCTGATAAGTAAATGAAAAAAATATATACGTAGAAAAAGGATAAGTATAGTTTATTATAAAGTCGTATTTTTACGAGTGGTTACAGTATCCCCGGTTGAAGGGAATCTCGTCCCGAGATTCAGTCTATGTTGGTCCAGGAGTTGGGAAAATGTTGTGGGTATACTATCCATACTTGGTTTTCTTTCTTAAAGTTCTAGCTAACCTTAATGAGGGATTTAGCACATGATCTGAATAGAATCTATGATTCTGTCTCATTCAGTTAGTGAGGATGATAATAGGAAATCATACCACGATTTGAGTGAAGATGTGAGTTTGATATATTTAAATGCCTCAAGTTCAAAAATAATATTATATATAATATTATCTTGTTTTTATGTTATCCAAACCTAATAATATAGTCCTGCTATCAAATCTTGCGTTATATTCTTAGTCTAGAAAGGGTTGCCTAGGAATTTTCATTGGGTACTTAAATATCATGCTTTCGTCAGTTTTATCCATAATAAATTTGAATGTCTTGCCACCTAATAAATCTAAGGACTGTGAACAGTAATTCCTAATGGTCATGAACAGTGAATTTTAACGTCTATGAACAGTGAAATCTAACGGTCGTGAACAGTGTTTTCTAACGGTCGGAAATAGTGTTTTAATAGCTAGTTTTTCTCCTATAAATACCCTATTTTAAATCCTCATTCTTTCACCACTAAATTCTCTTATATAATACTCCCAAAATGCCGCACCTATTCACAATCTGAGCAATCGTTCACGTCATTCTCGGAATCATCTATTTGACGTATGTTCCTAAGGAAGACTACACATTTATGGTCTACGTTGTTGCGGCTCTAATGTCATTCTGGTTCCTAGCTATTGGTGTTGACAGGTTATGGAGGTAATGGTCTTACAATAATTCTATATAATCCTCAATACTTATTTGGCTTCGGGTTCTAGATCTAGGGTTGGTATCGTACCTAATGTTTTCGTTGGTTCCTATTACACAGGGTAATCAAAATGATCCATCCAGTGATTACTCTCACTATCGTGGTGTTGATGGGAGTCTTAGTTGTTATGGCTGGTCAACCTTTCAGTGATTCTCTTTCCTACCTTGGGGTCATTGTAATACTAGCACTTTTGATGCTAGTTATCTTGCTATTTATGAATTTTCATTGGTTCTAAATAAATTGGTACTATCTAGGTCTTTCATAAAGTCTTTGTGTGTTCCTAGGGTTTCCTATTTGTACCTTTGTCAATTTCCTACTTGTTGGATGAAATAAACAAATGTGGATATCAAAAGTGATGTTTTATTTTTGTTTTTGTATGAAAATTGTTATTAGAAATTCTGAAAAGATAACTGTTCCAATTATGACATGATTCTTCCTTAATTAGACATAGTTGATCAGGCTATGTATAATTGAGGACCGAATGATGTGATATTTGGTCCAGTTGCTGTGGTATTTTATATTTTTCAAATTGTTTTAGATGGCGTTCAACATGTTGTTTTTATATAATAACAACATATTTAAGTTTTAAAAGAGTAAGAAAATTTCTAGGTCATTCTATGGTGTTAGGTCGAGGATTTCTAGGGTGATACTAGGACATCCTCAAAATATATCTTGGGGGTTTGGTTGAAAATCCTACAGGGTAGTTCCGCCTATTGTTTGGTCAAGAGTAAACCTAATTCCTAATGGTATAACAGTGTATGACTACGTAATACCTATGAGCAGAGTAGATGAAATAGAAGCGGAGTTTATGATTATTACGGAGTTATTACAAAGTAGGGATTCATATAGTAGAAAGGTATTTGTTATACTTTAGGTTACATCCATCGTAACTAAGGTAAGATTTGAAAGGGAATACAACTTAGGGAGTTCTAAACCTCAATTTATTTATCTCCTACAGAGATTTATCTTCTGCTTAAATGCTAAGGTTATCCTTTGACATGGTTGGGATCTTAATGAGTTCCTATTCTTTTGCACTAGTCGTGGTCATTTGTGTTCTGGCAGTAGGTGGGGATGATGGTTTGTCTATCATTAAGCTTTCGCTTTTGGTTATTTTGCTTTATTCCTAGGATATGGGTAGTGGTAGGTTTGGTTATTCTTCCTAGATCCTTATGATGAGTTTGTCTTTTATCAATATCACAATAAACAATGAATTTCAGAATTCCCGTGATGATCATGTTAGAATAATTACATATTAATACTAACAAGTGATCACAATGCGAAGTTATATCCAATCTTGAGAATCAATAAATTACGATGCGTCTTGATTAACATCGTAGATAAATGATTAACCCTTGATATAACATTGCTAAGGGAGTAAGCAATTTGTTTACAAAACTGAGATTCAATAACTTTCTCTTCATTCATCAAGTTCTCTTCCGAAATTTTCCTAGGGTTTTCTATGTTTATAGTCTAGTCTTGGTGGGTCTTAATATGTCGGGTTATAACATGATATTAATAGCTTGATTAATTGTTTTACAAAACAATTAATATAATGTCTTTTATTAATACTACATGTAGTAGGTCTAGGGTTTTCTACCTCTAGTATAAGTTTGGTCATTTGTTGTAAATAATGTTCCTAGATTCTGTCTCATGCTATGCTACCAGGGGGTCGGTTGTCTAGGTTTTGGGAAAAGGAAAATATAGTTCATTAGGTTCTGAGTATGGTTTCGGTGAAGTCGTTTGTTTACTAGGGAGAGTACTAAGTGGTGAGATTTTTGGCATATGGTTATGAGTAGTCATTACATGTATGCACAGCATCATAGTAAGACGTATTAGGAAGAATTTGTTCACAACAGTAAATATATAACAAAAGTAGATTGTTATAGATTTATTAATTGATTACAAACTCTGAAAGTTTCAGGCTTATTTAGAAAATACAGGAAATACTAACCAAATACTATTTGGTTTACAAAAACGATACAGGTGACTTTTAAGATCAATTACGTTCTTGACGTAAATGCTTAACTTCAGTCTCAAGTTTCAGTTTTGCAATTTCCATTTCTAAGAAGCGTTCCTGAAGTTCCTGATATATCCTCAATTGATTGTCCAATATGGCTTCCAAGGCGAAGATTTTTTGATCCTGATTTCTTTCCGTTTAACTGGCTATCCAGAGGGTTCTTTCAATGTCTTCCACTCTACCATGTATTTCACAGTGTTCCCTTCTCAAACAGCGGATCCTTGAATCTAAGCTTCTAAATTTATGGTTGTAAGTATTTTTCATCTTGTCAACCTTTACTCTTAAATCAAACACTGCTCGTCTTTCAGCATCGGGCCTTCTAAACAGAGTGTTGATATTATGGTCATACCATTCAAAACGTAATGGTTGTAATCCTTCCAACTGTTTAGCGTGAGCGTCGAGAGTGTTGGCTTGTTGGTAAAGGAGAGTCCATATCGAATCAGTAAGGTTTAAACTTAATTCGTGGGAATTAGATGAAGAATTATCATCTGGGTCGTCTGGTATTGGGGATTTTGGAATGTCAGGTAGTGGAGAGCTTGGACCTTCATCTTTCTGAATTGTTTCTTGGTGTGTTTTCTGTCCAACCTCAGATGCTGTTGGACAACCAATCAACTTTTCATGAGATTCAGTTACTCCTTTTAATTTCTGACGAGGAGACGAGTGGGTAGGTGATAATGGAAGTGGATTTGGGATAGTTTCATTTGCTTTAGGTGTTTCGGGAGACATGGTACTGTAGTAATTTGCAAATAATAATTATAAGTAATTATTATAAGAAATTAATAACAGTAAAGAAAGAAAAATGAAGATAAAATATTCAAGTGTGTGGGAGTATCTATCAAAAGCGCGAAGTCTGGCATAAAATAATCCTAATAGGTAATGTACTAAGAATGGTATCATCTTGATGTCCGAGTCTGGACATGAGAGGGATAGAATGGATAGGGGAAATCATGATTCTGTAACCACCCGGTAGTTATAAATTTTTCGCTAAGAAATTAAATAATTAATAGTAAACATAAATAGTGTTACAGCAGCGTTGTGGCACGGAGGACTTTGGTTAAGTTTTTGTGAAAAGCGGTTATAGTCCAATGTTAGAAAACATTTGGTTCTCTATAACCATGAGCTCTGATACCAATCTGTAACAACCCCATTTTCGATATACGCAGTGGTATACAGGTTTGGGGTGTTACTACAAGTATCACAGTCATGAGAATAGAAAACGACTCGAAAAGAGACGTTTTAAATAAAAATTTTATCATTCATTCATTTAAATCAGAGTACATAAGATAGGTCCCACAGGGAAGTTTCTAATTATGTTATAAAAGAAACATTATTCGTTGAATGATAACAAAGTGGACACCCTTGTTATAAAAAGAAAGTCCACCGCCACTCCGTGCCAATGGTCATACTTCTAGATACTTGAGATAAACATGCTTAAAAAGTCAGCACAATGGTTGAGTGAATCCATAGCGTTTAAGGTTATAATGAGTTTTATTACTCGTCTCGTAACGTTTTCGGTTATCGATTAAATGTTAAATTTGAGATAACATGAAGTCTCTTCCAAAAGTTATGAGATTTTGTCTTATTTTTTTATTTTATGTTTTCGTTCCGTTTGTTGATTATTTACTTCCCGTTCGTTTGTTATCGAGATAAACATATTTCGTTTATTAATTAAATCATTATATAAAAATAATAATAATAATAATAATAATAATAATAATAATAATAATAATAATAATAATAATAATAATAATAATAATAATAATAATAATAATAATAATAATAATAATAATAGAAAATAGAAAATATTACGCTTTTTCCCCTAAAGTTTCACATATTGACAACTTATACCCCTGAACTTTCATAAAATGACAATTTTTACCCCTCCACTTTGGTCAAATGACAGTTTTTACCCATGTAGTTTCAAAAGTGACACTTTTTACCACTGAGTTTCAAGTTGACTGCAAACTAAGTCCTAGTTACAATTTTACTTAGAGTCTTGGCAAGAAATACCCTTGAGACTCCCAAGGCGTTACACATGACGTCCTTATTTTTTTAAAACGCGTTATACATTATGTAAAAAGGCAAAACTTTTTACGACTCTTTTACACACTTTATTATTAGTTTATAAACATCATTTTTACAAATTTTAAGCTCGTGATTCGAGCTCACGAGCTCAAAATAATTTTATTAAGGGTGCGTTTGATCGCAGATTTTGGGCAGAAAAGAAAAACAAATATCTCGATGAATACTCGAGCTTTTTACTCCGTTCTTTTTCCTAAAATTAGACAACTAGGTGATCTTTAACATGTCAAAAATCTGGAATTTTTGGGGTTTGTTTGATGGTCGAGATTTGAGGTCCAAAGTTGGTGGTTTGCTGTGGTTTGCGACAGGAGCAAAAAGGAAGAAAACGAAATATTTTTTGGTCTTTGAACTTATGAATTAGTATTCTTAGCATGTTTACAGCATGACTAACATATCTAGACTACTTTTAATATGTTTAATTATATCTTGGTTTATAAAAAAAAATAAGAGGGTGTTTGTTTGGTTCGAACAAAAAGAAAGAGAAATAAAAGATTGTGTTTTTGAGTTATCTAAACATTAAAACTTGTGTATTAACATTTTTAGAAGTTTTTAAAGTTTACATAAGGTATGAAAAAGGACTAGATATACTCACGTCCTAGTTTGCTCGATTCTAGGGTTTTTGGACAAATTTGAATTAGCGAATGAAGGCTATGGTTTCTTCCTTTCTAGGCTTCCTAAATCTTCTTCTTAGCTTCTAAAGGGTCTGTTTGATCAAGGTTATAGTGAGTGTAAGGCTATTTTGGTGTGGATCGAATGAATGTGAGAGAAAAGATAGATATAGTGGTCGATATATATATATATATATATATATATAGAAAGGGAAGAAAGGTTAGGGTTTTAAAAGGGCTACATCACCTTTTAGCATATGAGGGGAACAAAGAGGTGTGTTTAAGTCTTATTGGATACATGCATATGGAGGAGGGGAAAAAAAGTGGCGTATGGGGTGATGGTGATGAAGTGATGATGTGTTTCTGTAAAAACCATACAAACTAACTAACAAGGAGATGTAGAAGTTTATGGGACATAAGAAGGTATTTATGGTATGTGTGTTGTTTAGGTTTAATTGTGGAATGGATTTTGTTTAGTTGGATAGTTGCTAGGATCGAACTAGGAAAATAAATATGGATCGAATAAGCCTTAAGGTGTGGTACTTTGGGTTATATTATGTTGTACTTAAGGTTTTAAGGAGATTTTTATTTAGTTTTAAGGTTTAGAGTATGTATTTATTAGGTAGAAAAATAGTTAGGGTTTTGTTTTTGTATATATATGTTGAATTTTAACAATAGAGAAAGAAATTGATTTTGTTCTTTAAGGATTGTACCATGAGCTTAATAATGTTGTACTAATGGGTAAATTTATAGAAAATACATTTTGACTATTAGGTTAAGTTATATTCTTTATATGTAAATTCTATTAAGTTAAAAAAATATATATATATACTTAAAATTTTAGGTTTTAGGCATTGGAGGGTTGTACTCTGGGTTTAGGGGTTTGTACCAAGGTTTATGAAATATAGAAAATATATTTTTAAGGTTTTCTTAAATTATTATAATTATCTATAAATTTTATAAAGTTAAATAGTATAAAATGTAATTTTTAAATTTTGTGCATTAAACACTTGTACTCTAGGCTTTAAAGACTTGTACCTATATTTAGTATGTTTAAGAAATCTATTTTTAAAGTTAATACAGGGAATACTTGGACAATGGGTTTTAAAATGAGTACACTGAGGTTTATAATGACATTTATATTAATATTATGATTTAATGCTTTAATGACTTGTACAGTGTATTGGAAAACTTGTATATTTATATTTTGTAAAAATCTTATATAAATAAAATAAGGTTTGTGATTTTTAATGCATAAAATCATAGTTTTCATGAAATTAGGGTTATCGGAAGTTAAAATGGAATTAGGGTTTCTGAGCTTTAGTGACTTGTACCTTAGTCTAAATGAGTTGTACTTTAGTATCCTAGGGTTTTGTTATTCATAAATGTGGTTATGCTAGATTAGGGTTTCATAAAAACTCTTATTAGGTAAGAAACTTTCAGTTTTAAACGTACGTTTACGAATTAACGTAAAGTGGTGAATGAGATATCGTAAAGTTTTAAATCAAAAATGTTTATGTGAATAAACATTAGATAAGTTATGGTTGGGTTGCGTGTGAGCACTTTTATCGAGGATGTGAGCTACGTCACATAAGATAACAGTTATGTTCAGATAAGTAAATGAAAAAAAATTATACGTAGAAAAAGGTTAAGTATAGTTTATTATAAAGTCGTATTTTTACCAGTGGTTACAGGCATCCTCACAAAAATAGAGCATGAACCTACACCACCCAGATCATAAGGCACGATCCTGATGAACCAGTCAGGGTCCCGTACGAAATTGATGGAGTTCTTCGTCATCTCACTGCTGATGAAATTAATGCTTATCTGGAGAAGGAAGAGTTGTTAAAGAAAGTAGTTGAAGAGGAAAGGGTGAGCAAGTCTGCTCTCATCAAGGTGGTAAATGAAGAGGCTGAGAAACTTAGGTTACCACCAAAAGCCCTTGCTGGAAGGAAAGGTGGTGAGACCTTTGTAAAAGCTCAGTATGCTGAGAAGATTGCTCTCAAGCAGAAGAGGGATGAAAGGATGAAAAGTGCTATTGAGATAAGGCAAAAGAAGAAGATTGAGAGGTACCAGTGGGTCATGACAAGCAGGTTGAGGCCTGAACCAATCACTGATGTCAAGATCCATCAAAATACCAAGTCTGCCATTCTTACTATCTACAAAAGTGCTGACAAAAGACTCTTTGAAGTTCATAATCCCTTTAGATTCTCTGACTTTGGGATCACTGAACTGGATGAATTAGGTCCACTGATATTGAAAAAGTCAAACGTAGTGGTCCCTAACCTAATAAAGTCCATGAGTCTGAGGTATGAAAAACTGACAGCAACACCTCAGGAACTTGGTATTCCCTCTCTTCTCCCAGCTTCATCCGATCAGCCTGCTCCCTCTCAGTCTTTCACAAGAAAGAGGAAGAAGATTGAAGCTGAGCCTGAGTTCAAGGTCCCTGGTCTTGATTGCAACAGAGCCCTCCCATAAGGAGTTCCATTCAGGAACAACATGGTCATCGAACAACTTGAAAGAGGTATGTTCTTCACTAATAAGTTTGGAGACCCAGCCTTCCAAAGATGGAGTGATACTGATCAATCAGGAATCAAAGCCATGATGGGTTTCCTCATGATGGTCTCCCCAATCAAGAGTCCTGAAAATGTGAGGTTCTGCCAAGACCTGAGAACAAAGATTCAAGAGCATCCTGATCAACATGAGTTAGAATCCAAGAAACCAAAGCTTGAAGCCCTTGGTTATAAATTCAACTGATGAATCTGCAAAACACCACCACTATCCTTGTACATTGTTTAGTTTGTTAGGACTTGTAATGATATTAATAAGATGATGTTTTTATTATTTCAGTGTCCTTATTTACTTTCTAGTACATTCAGTATGAGAAGAAGTCATTAGCTCACTCATAACTGATCAAAACACTTAGGCATAATTTATATCCAAATAGGGGGAGATTGTTGGGTCCGTCAGTACCCAAGTATCCTTAAAACTAGATTTGAATACAAATTAAGCTAAGTGTTAACAAACCATGAACAACCTCAAGTCACTGAGTGAACAGTCACTTAGTGAGTCATCTTCAGGATGCTTAAGACGAGTTCAAGAAGAAGGATTCACTACTCAGGAAGGCGGTACTCCCTGAGTAAGACTTAAGCCAAAGAAGAAGATGATGGGTTCAGTGAGTGTTGGACAAGAACTCACTGAACCCCAGTCTCCTCAACAACAATAATAAAGACGAAGACTGAAGAACCTGAAGCCTGAAAGAAAGGCGGGAAAGTCTGGGAAGAGTTTGAGAAGATAAGATGATATCTTATCTTGTCAGGAACAAACCTTCCCTAAGATGGCTAAAAGTCATGGAGTGTCAGACCAACCACTCCTAAAGACTTTATAGTCCATTCCTATTGGTTCTTGGAAATGACAATTACTGTTGTTGTTGTCAGACACGCTTGTTATTCTTTTTGTATTTTAATCATAGATATTCTTTTATACTTATGTATAAATAGGAACTGTTAGGAGAAAAGGGGTTGAAGTTTTTGTGCATTAAAAGCTTAGACTTTCACAAAACCCTTTTCTCCTACAAAGAGTAACTGCATCCCTGAGATAGCTCAGTGGGTCTTGAATTGTTACCAATCAAGATATTCTTTAGTTTCGATAGGAGACACCATACCTTGTTTATTCAATCCCAAGTGTTTGTTCCGCAAAACACTTGGGTAATAGATTCTTTGATTAATTTCTAATAAGAATTTAAACGTTGAAAAACTCTCTGTTTTTATATTTACGTTTTACTTATCTGTGCAAATTAATCAAAACCTTAATCTTAGTCATAAACGCAATTAGACTAACTTAATTATTGTATCTAAGTGTGTTAAGGGAACAACAGTACACAACATAATATGTGAATATTTGGGCCATTATTTGAAATTTTGAATGAGAAAAAGTCCCCTTAAACTCCCCCAAAGACTCGGCACTTCCAGCCCATTTATTCCCTTCGTTATCTCAATTAAAGAACCGAATATCACGTTTTCCCCCTCACACAAAACCCTAACACATAAACAATCGGCCTCCTTATTTCCCTTCAAACCGAAACCAATTCACAGAGAGATAGAGTCCCCAAAACTGTTTTGTCCATTCCAAGGTTAAAGGTTAAAAGCTTTGCTGTTTGGTGATCGACTACTTAAAGTTAAGGGTTTTTAGAGTTGCGTCTAGGCGTGGGCGGGTATTAGTGATTTTCCTATTCTTCTCGTTCCATCTCTAGTTCCAGCCAAGGTACATACTAAAATCTGATCAGAATCATGCTTGTTTCCACTCGAGTTAATCTTCCTGACTTTTGTTCTTTCCCGTTAATATGTAATCTGGAACAACACATAATACGCATTAATTACAGAAACCCTAGGCGTAATATATGTGTAACGAGGGGTTTAGGAAGTTATAATTTTAAGTGTGTGATCGCTTGATTCTGTCTCGTTAATTTTGGGGTGTGTTGATGATGTTGGTGTGTCGAAGTGTGTCTAAACAAATGGTTGAACATGTTGCTAAAATCAGAATTTAATATGGATTAGGGCGTCGTGGTCCTATGATTTCATGTGGGTTTTGCATGCTTGTGTGTGTGTCGTAAATCCTTGTGTATGGTTATGATGGTGTGCTTTTATGTCAATGTCAAGGTCAAGTTCTATTTTTCCTCCTCTTTGAGCAGCTTGTAATTTAGTCTATAATATCATGTTTAACCATTAACGAGGAACCATGAAATTGAAGGTGTCAAAGTGTATATAAAACCTCTATATATTCATGCGTGCTGATCGGAGCAAAAGAAATAGGATTTGTGGTTTAAATCTGGTCTCACGATACCTTGTATTGTCTCGAGTGTGTGCCCTCTGAATCAAATCAGGTTGTGTCTTATTAAACTTTTCATATGAGTCGTTAATATATAAGCTACATAAAATCATGAAAACTTTATACATATATGTCGACTTGTGTTTCAGTTTTGGCTATTCGAACCAGTTTGTTGTATAAGCCCTAGACCTAGTCATTTAACCCTAATAAGCTCATTAATACGTGACCTAAAAATTGGGAAATAAACCCTAAGCATTTAAGATGGGGCGTACACATTTATTGCATGGATTAGGGCTTGTGTTGTGTGATCCTTTGGCTCGTTATTGTTGGTGTGAGTGTGTAACGTGTGTGTGATCATCAAGGGCTGGAAAAATGCATGAGTTTATGTGATTTAAAAACTATAAAGTGGTGTGTTTTAATCGGATCGATAATGGTTAAGGTGTTAGGATTGTGACGGCCTTGTTAATATAGGTTTTGTCTCGTTATTGTTACTGTCGATTGTATGGTTGTGTGTGTGAGTAAAGACCCGTTGTAATCTGAATTAAAAAGGTTAAAAGGGCTAGGTTATGGTTTGGTTAAAATATTGGGTGCGTTTGTGTAAGTAATGGTCTTAAACGGGTTTTGAACGGGACTGTTTTGTAATCTGAATATGTGTGCACTATTGCTTAAGTTTCATAAGTGTATAATACTGGTTCTTTGCTTGTAAACCTTGTTTAATGTCTTAATTAAGTTTTCCAACTGGTTTGGAATGAATTGGAGTCGTTTTGGTCATGTTTATGAATTTTGTGGGATCATGTGACAGCTTGAGTTTTGGGAACTTAAAAATCAGCGAATGTTTTTGATTTTTCATTTTCAAACCATAAGGAACTGAGATCTCTCCTTTTATAGGGGTGATATATAAATTATGTGTGACTTCTTAGAGTTTTTATAAAAAAAATTTAAGTGTTCAAGTGGGTCTAATAAAGGAAAACTAACTGTGTGTATCTGCAGTTAACTTTCTGAACAATTCTGGAAATATGATTTTTAAAACAGTACTTGTGCTGGGTAATAAAATCTATAAACATTTGTGAAGGTACTTAACTGATATGGGAATCACTGAGAATTAATTCAGAATTTTTGGAGCTTAATTGGCAGGCCTTAAAAATCATAAGAATGTGATCCAGATTCACTAATATATCCTAATTAAGTGGTGTTTTATTTGGAAGTACCTACAAACCCTAAGTTTGATTAATTATGAATGTAACCCTAACCTACTAATCATGGAAACTTGCTAAGTATGGAAAGTTACTAATTTGGGAAACTTACTTAAATCAAAAAGTTACAAATTCAGGAAAGTTACTAAATTTGGAAAGTTGCTAAATAAGGAAAGTTACTAAATTTGGAAAGTTGCTATAAATAGCAGGAAACCCTAATATGTCAATCTGAACAACAATAAGTAATGAATCAGTAATAACTTATGAAATAGTTCTTAAATAATAACACGATCATTAATTCGTCTAGATTCGCTGAAGAAAGAGTAACTTCCGATCTTTGTGATATGTTTTCATTTGCGGTTTGAGGTACGGATATTCTACCCTTTCTCAGTAAGGGTTTTTGTTTCTCGATCCTTGACTTGATTCAATTGTTTGATATGATTCCATTTGATATGATTCATTGATATGATCCGTTGATATTATCATTTGATATGATTCTGTTTGCTATCCATTCTGTTATGATGATCTGTTGAACCTTATAGGATCGTTAAGAACTCAGGTTGTTTAGACCTTTTATCTAGGATAACAATAACAAAACAATATGCAGCGGAATAAACATGAACAATTGTTATTGTATAAAGGTTTTTCTCGTCATCATCTTCTCTAACAATTACAAACTAAACATAAACAGCCCCAAATACTACCTTGATCAATGGTAGTTCGTGTTATCTATACTATAACAAGGAATCAAAGATTCTTGGGACTTAACTACCCAAGACGTTTTCCCATAAAACACCTATACACACACACTTTTAATGGTGTTCACACCTATAATCGATCCCTTATGTCTCTTTATATACTAGAAACATTAGGGTTACAAAGGGATAAGAATAAAAGAAATCTTCCTAACATATAGAATATATCCTGTATCTTCTTACTTTTAGAAGAATTATCCTTTGTCTTCTTTAGTCCTTCATCTTTCACATTTTGTCAATATCAACTCTAAATATAATTCCCAACAATCTTCCCCTAGTTGATATGACAAAACCATGTATGAAAGATGTCGTCTTCCCCTTTAAGACATGCATATCATCAAGGATCTTCAAGTTGCAATCTTCAAAATATCCTTCTTGTTTCTGAACACCCACTTGGTACCAATAACCCTCATGCCCCTTGGCAAATCAACTAGAACCCAAAGTTTCTGAATCTTGAATTGAAGCAGCTCTTCTTGCATTGCCTCAACCGAGCTTGAGTCTTCTAATGCCTTGAGCACGTTCTTTGGTTCTATATGTGACATGAAACACACAAACAAGCATTCATTCTCATCTTCATGGTGTTTTTCTTCATATACAACACTGAGAAAACCATGATGATTTGGATCTTGAGTCTGTCTTTGTTTTCACTCCAGATTGTACATCTCCAATCATATTAGAAAGTGGATGATTCTTATGTACTGTTGTTTGGGGAGTAAAAAGAATTTCATAGTTGATAGGCATATTGTGCAGGCCATCTCCAAAGATATCAAAATCATCAACTTGTGGAGTAGTAGTAACTGTTGGATCAATAGTAGAAGAACTTGATCCAGCAGTTGGACCATTTGGCCCAGCAGTAGAATCTTTTGGCTCTGCAGTACTAACTTCATTTGTACTGCTTGTTGGAACCTCTGATTCTTTACCATCTTGTCCACTATTTTCACCATTATTCTTCTTTTTACCAACATCACTTGATGATAGAGCATCATCATTCTTTGAAGAAGAACCACATAATGGACTATCTTGCAAAATGGGCATCAATATATGATCTTCATCAGAATCTTCTAAACCTGCATTTTCATTAGTATTTGTACCTGCAACAGGCACATAATTCATAGAATCTGAAAGCATATCAAGATCAAACAACCAATCTGGACCACCACCTGCAACATTTGGTATATTCTCTTGAAACTCAATGTACAGACTTTCCTCTACATGTCTGGTGCTTTTATTATACACCCTAAAAGCTTTACTATGCAAAGAATAACCAACAAAGAAACCCTCATTAGATTTCCCATCAAACTTCCCTAATTGGTCTTTGGTATTAAGAATTGTGACATGACAACCAAAAGGTCTCATGAAGCTTAAGGCAGGGGTTCTACCTCTGAAAAGTTCATAAGCAGTCTTATTATGAGGTTGTACCACTAAAACCCTGTTCTGAACATAGCAAGCAGTACTAACTGCTTCAACCCAAAATGAAATAGGTAACTTAGAGTCAACTAACATAGTCCTAGCAGCCTCTATGAGAGTCCTATTCTTTCTTCAGCTACTCCATTTTGCTGTGGGGTTCTAGCTACACTGAATTCTCTCGTAATACCCTTTTCTTTGCAAAACTCATCCATAACCTTGTTTTTAAACTCTGTTCCATTATCACATCTGATTATTTTTACCTTCTTATCAGCTAGGTTTTCTACCTCAACAATAAATGACTTAAGGATCTCACTAGTTTCATCCTTAGTTCTCAAAAAGAAAACCCAAGTAAACCTGCTATAATCATCAGTAATAACAAGACAATATCTTTTGTGATTCAAGCTATTGACAGAATTAGGACCAAACAAGTCCATATGAAGCATGTATAAAGCTTGATTGTTAGAGTTATGAACTTTTGGATTACAAGAAGCTCTGTGTTGTTTACCCTTAAGGCAAGAAACACAGGTTTGGTCATTTTGAAAAATCTTGTTAGGTAAACCTTATACCAAACCATTTTTAGCAATCTTTTTAATGGTTTTGAAATTAACATGACCAAGCCTTCTGTTCCACAACATTGACTCATCAAATGTGGCTTTTGCAACAAGGCAAGTAAGACCTTCTTTAGGAACAAGCTTATTCACATTTTAATGGTAGTTCGTGTTATCTATACTATAACAAGGAATCAAAGATTCTTGGGACTTAACTAAACTAACCTAGGCGTTTTCCCATAAAACACCTGTACACACACACTTTTAATGGTGTTCACATCTTGACACACCTATAATCGATCCCTTATGTCTTTTTATATACTAGAAACATTAGGGTTACAAAGGGATAAGAATAAAAGAAATCTTCCTAACATATAGAATATATCCCGTATCTTCTTACCTTTAAAAGAATTCTCCTTTGTCTTCTTTAGTCCTTCATCTTTCACATTTTGTCAATATCAACTCTAAATATAATTCCCATCAATCTTCCCCTAGTTGATATGACAAAACCATGTATGAAAGATGTCGTCTTCCCCTTAAGCCATGCATATCATCAAGGATCTTCAAGCTGCAATCTTCAAAATATCCTTCATCCCCTTTTTGTCATCATCAAATAGGGGACAAAATTATGCAACCCTGATTTTCATAATCTCAAATCAGTGCCATACATCCAATCTAGTCTTCCAATGTCTTGAATTGCCCTCCATGAATGAACACCAAAACGCTTTCTTTTATAAATGAACTCAAGACAGAGAAATCCCAAATCTTCAGTAAGAATACCAATGAGCAATCATAAAAATCTTCACCTCAATGTAGCACATAAATGGTTAAACATTTTTAACATTAAGCTTCCCTTGAAACCCATATGTTAACCATTTGAAAGAATTTGTCGAATAACTAACCACCACAGCAACGAACCCATGTAGTACCATCCATGAACGATCATAGTAGAGGAATATTAATAAAAAAATGATTACAATAGAACTCGAAACCAAGTAGTAGTAATCAATAAAGAATAGTTCTTTAACCAAAAATCAAATCTCTTATGTGTGTGTTTTCACCCTGTGTGTGTTGGAACCACCTGTTCCAAATCTAGTACATATGCTTCCCCTCACTGTGATAATCTCATGTCAAAACTGTATAAGAATAACCAAAGGATATACTGTCTTGTAACTCCATAATATCCAATCTCTTTGCATGAAACCAAAAACTTCAAAAGGGGACTGTTCATATGTAGAAGAACAAACCCAATGCTATGTTTTAGATACTGCTATCTAGGTTAATATTCCACTGTCTCACTTATAAAAATAAATATCGAGTGAATAAAAATGTTATCACCGTATCCATAGTAGCTTCCACCGTCCCATGTGAGATATAAAAGATCACTTAGTATCATGCAAATAGCTCTTCATGTATGATAAACTTCAACCGACCCATGTGTATGTGCATTAGCTCACCATCCTTTAAATAGTCACCGTCCAAAAGATCTTCAACATACTGCATGCATTAACAATTCACATACGCTTCATAATAATAAGGTTGCCTCTTCACCGAATAAAAGAAACAATCAGTAACATGCATATTGTTGCACATCTGCGTGAATAGAACCCATTGCGTCTTTGTAGTATGGCAGTACAAATATTCCCTTGCATCTTCCCAGGCAGTAATAAGTCAATATCGAGAGCAGTACAAACTAGTAACAGGCAGTACTAAGAATGACAACGAGCAGTACAAACCAAAACTAGCAGTACAAAGTCATCTCTAGTTATCGCAAGCAGTACAAACGTCTTGCACTAACAGTACAAGCGCGAGAGAACTAAGCAGTACAAATAAATCTTGTGCGATACAAATTCACTTAAACAAGCAGTACCAACTGCTGTAGATCAAAAACCACAACAACTTGAACTTTAACAACTTAGGGTTTTCAAAAACCAATTATCCATAAACATTCAAACCCTAACAGTAGCCAGCAATGCACCATATAACTTCTCACAAACTCATAAACTCCATACACTTCTTTGATCAGCAAATGCACGACTAATATCAGATGAACATCAAACAAGTATATCTAGGGTTTCTTTTAAGCAATTTTGTGAAACCCTAACGGAGCATTAAATCAAAAGATGCTTTCATACGCGTGTAAGAGACATCAATCAACAAATAATCCAACTTCTAGGAAGATTTAACACAAATATAATCGAATTCATGAAGTGGATAACAAGAAAACCTTAAAAATTCGACATACCAAAAACTGTTCTGCAGCAGATTTCAATGAACCATAACTTTCAATCCAAATCTCAGATTAAAGATCCCTCCAGTCAGAATCTTCCTTGATATATGGAGTATCTCCAGTAAAAAATTCAGCACGATCCAACGGTTAACAAAAAAGTTATCGCCCCTTGAAGACTGACCTGCAGAAAGATACGAAATTTTTTTTCCAGGAATTTTTTCTTTTTCTTCAAGAAAACCTTGTAGATCCTAGATCACGATCCCCTTGGCTCTGATACTACATGTTGAACCTTATAGGATAGTTAAGAACTCAAGTTGTTTAGACCTTTTATCTAGGATAACAATAATAAAACAATATGCAGCGGAATAAACATGAACAATTGTTATTGTATAAAGGTTTTTCTCGTCATCATCTTCTCTAAAAATTACAAACTAAACATCAACAGCCCCAAATACTACCTTGATCAATGGTAGTTCGTGTTATCTATACTATAACAAGGAATCAAATATTCTTGGGACTTAACTAAACTACCCTAGGCGTTTTACCATAAAACACCTGTACACACACAGTTTTAATGGTGTTCACATCTTGACACACCTATAATTGATCCCTTATGTCTCTTTATATACTAGAAAAATTAGTGTTACAAAAGGATAAGAATAAATGAAATCTTCCTAACATATAGAATATATCCTGTATCTTCTTACTTTTAGAAGAATTCTCCTTTGTCTTCTTTAGTCATTCATCTTTCACATTTTGTCAATATCAACTCTAAATATAATTCCCAACATGATCTGTATATTATCTCTTTGATATGAGATTCTGTTATGTTGATATGCTCTGATTGATTATCCTATAGTAGCTTCGTTATGATTATGGATAGCCTTGCTTTGTTTATCTGTTCTATCGCCCGAGCTAACTAGCCATGGAGGTACCATGGCCATGTAATTGAGGCACCAGTGGCATGACACTTTCTGCAGAGGTTTGATTGATCCACGGCGCTCCCTTTTGATATGTATGATTATTTGTGCACTTTGGCCATTAGGTATACATATGTACAGTCTAGTACTCGCATATTTATTTTGTTTTGTAGGGAGCGTATGGATGCATCCTAGGTATATGTTTGGTATGATTATGATTTGATTTAGTGATTGGTTTGTGTGTTCCATGCACCCTATTTCACTTCTGGTACGTTGGAGTCTGCAGTTCCTAGTACAACTTATGATTTGATGGATATATGGATATGATTATGATTATGTGACTAAGCATGTGGCATGCTTTCTGAGGTCGTTGGGCATTTCCTTGTGATATCATAATCTGATTCCGTTTGATTCTAGATTTCCTTATGATACTTAAGACTCACTTCTGTTTTGCTTTTTATGATATATGACATTTTGTTCAGTTGATCGTTGATCTCTTATTCGTTGGCAGATGATATTTATTTCAGCAGGAACTTATGTTTTCCATTCCCTATTCTTTTATATGTTTTGATTATTCGTTTTGTTATATATACATATCTGTTCACTGGGCTTTTTAAGCTCAGCCGCATTTCTTTTCCAGCGGCAGGTCTTAGGTTAGGAGCTGGGATTGAGTGAAGAGTGCGTAGAAGCTTTTAGTGGACCACCCTAACGATAGATCCCAATTGCATTTGGATTACACTTTGGAGTTATTTACCATTTAGATTTGATCCAGACTTGTATTCTAGTTTGATATTCAGTATGATTTAGACTTATTATGTCATTAGTTTCATTGAACTTTTGTAACCTTAGTATTTTTAAAAGTCTTCCGCTTGCATTGTTCTGTTGACACCATAATGTGGCATTTTGACCCTTGTCGGGTTGGGGTGTTACACTTATGGTATCAGAGCTCAGGTTGCGACTTGTAGTACATAAGTTATGGCTTGTGAAGATTTGGACCCTTAGTTTTGCACTATAGGAGCTTATGAAATGACCTTTGAAGGATTTGTTTTAGGTTTCTCCTCGTAGGAACTTCAGTTATGACCGGCACTACAAAAAAACAGGCTTTCAGAGACTGAATTTTTAGGGACTGATATATCAGTCGCTGATACATAGCATCGGTAACTGAAACATCAGTTACTGATACTTTTATGGACTGACCTTTTATTGACTGATTGCGGCGACTAAAAATCAGTCCTCGATTCAGTGACCCCATATCTGAGACTAAATTTCAGTTATTAATATGCATGTACGGGAAAAAATTTGGAGGCAAATTTGTTAGTGACTGAATAAGGGTGACAATTCAGTCCCTAGTACATGTACATCATATCTAAGACTAAATTTCAGTTACAAATATATTTGCGCAATAAAAAATTTTGGCGGAAAATTTGTTAGTGACTGAATTATAGTCACAGTTCGGTCCCTAATACATGGAGATCATAGCTAAGACTAAGTTTCAGTTACAAATATGTCTACACAATAAAAAGGTTTGGAGGGAAATTTTTTAGTGACTGAATTTCAGTCACAGCTGCGTCCCTATTACATGGACATCATACCTAAGACTAAAATTCAGTTACAAATATGTTTGCGCAATAAAAAAAGTTTGGAGGGAAATTTGTTAGTGACTGAATTTGAATCACAACTCAGTCCCTAATACATGGACATCATAGCTAAGACTAAAATGTATAAAAATAGATTAAAACGGACGAAAACTTATAAAAACGGACGAAAACGTATAAAAATGGACGTAAACGTAAAAAAACAGACTAAAACGGATGAAAACGTATAAAAACGTTAAAATATAACAGACAAAAACTGATGAAAACATAAAAATACGGATGAAATCGTATACAAACGGACGAAAATGGATGAAAACATATAAAAACGTAAAAAAAGGGACTAAAATGGATGAAAACGTATAAAAACGTAAAAAAATGGACGAAAACGTAAAAAACGGACAAAAACGTATGAAAACTTAAAAAAGGGACGAAAACGTAAAATACGGACGAAAACGTATAAAAACGGACAAAAACATATAAAAACTGACAAAAACGGACGAAAATGGATTACCGACAGAATATACGGCTCTATATATTGTAATGTACTACACTTGTTTTTAAGACCTACATATATTTGTATCGTTGTTAGTAATTGTAAGTTTGTATATAAACCTATTTACGGATTTCTATTTATGTGTAACACTTAGGGGTTCACGCACGAAACCTCGGTTTATACCCCCGTGACGTGGGAACTCGAGCAGATTCAAGTTTCAGACGTTCATAACATCTTTAGTATTCACCGATGGCTTTCATTTTGAGTGTTGACAATTTAAGACGTGTAATCGGGATAATGACATCAATCAGTTGCTTCATCGAGCGCGAAATCCCTTTTAAAGAAACGACTATTACGTTCTTACCATATATAATAAGTCGTGGTGCCTATAGCAATCGTCAATCCACTATACTATACACACCACTTTCATTCAAGATAATAACAAGAAAGTTGCATATAGGCATATAGCCAATCAACGCACTCTACTTTACACACCACGTGGACCATCATATTGCCTTTACGGGTTCTCAAACCCCTAAAGGTCTCCTTATAAATACTATACCATTTTCTCGAAATGGATCAAGCTAATCCCAAGCACCATATCCTGCCTTGGGAAGTCCACATTCAAGTCTATTATCCTCTAGGGTAATTGACACAAACTAACTAAGTCGACTCGTGAGCGTTACCCCAACTCGTGACTCTTGTCACATTTTGGGGTCTTTACTGAACATGGGAAACCGAACGGTGAACCAACCCAAACCATACATAATTGTTGAGTTTATCCATATTTACTTTCATCTATGTGTATGACTTGATTTTATCCATAGGATGAGCTTTGGATGTTAAGTAATTTTACATTGATATTCATATGTTTAGACGCCTCACGTATGAGTGATTAGGGATACACAAATGTCACTAATTGGATAAACGCTTGTTAGACTATTAGGTTAAAGTAGCTAGTTGTAAACACTAAATTAATAAATAGCTAGATGACAACTAGGATTAGTTTGTATCGCAAATGAATCTCAATGATTAGCTGAGAACTTAATGAGTATAGATTAGTAAACCATTAACACCCTGTTCAAATCGGCTACTAATAGACGTACGAGTTATAATTGTGTTATATTTAATCTTAAAATAAGTTACTTATGAATTGTAACAATATTTAACTTCAAAATAAAATTATTAAAAAATTATTACCTGTTATAATATCTGACTAAACTCCGTGCATTTATGAGTTCTAAAACTAGTTGGTTTATAAAATATATAAATTAAATTAGATACCTCCAAAGAAAATAGAATTTCCCTCCCTCTTTTTCTTCAATTGTCCCGCTATAAGTTTTTAAGAATGGAAATTATTTTTTTACCACTCCGTATTTTAAATTAAAATAGCATTCATAGATATACAAGGGTTACACACACTTCAACACAAACCCTATTATAACACTCACCCTCTCCACCTTCACTCTCTCATTATCCGGTGCCGCCTCCGGCCACTGCCATCACCAACCGCCGCCTCATCACCACCTTATAACATAGCTGCCATCACCATCAGCACCACAACCACCATCACACCTCATCATCTCTCTCCCTCTCTACCACAAACTAGCCACGCAGCCGCTGACCACCTAGCCACTGCCATCACCACTGCTCCGCCGCTACTAACAACGCAAGAAGAACAATGGTTGAAGGTCGTGAAGATCGGGTCACTAATAGGTTAACCTTGGGTGTTTATGTTCATGTTTTTGGATCGTGAACTGCCTCACTTCATCGCCGTCTATTCTCCCTCCTCTCTTCTCTTTCTCCTGTGTATGTCGAAACCCTAAACATCATTTTTATTTTTTATTTTTTTGGTTTAAAAACCGAATATGAATGGGATATTAAATTTTCGTGAATAATTAAACCGATTTAAAACCTGATCTGTCCAAACAGCCCTCTATATATATATGATGATTATCCTAAATTTTTAGTGATTTGACTGTAAGCTGTAGCTCAGATGGATTTGACTGTAATACATAGACTTATGTGGCTTATGAGTTTATTTGTCTCTCTGCTTGGAATTATTGCCTGTAATACATAGATTTATGTGGCTTATGAGTTTATTTGTGTCTCTGCTTGGAATTATTGCCTGTAATACATAGACTTATGTGGCTTATGAGTTTATTTGTGTCTCTGCTTGGAATTATTGCCTGTAATACATAGATTTATGTGGCTTATGAGTTTATTTGTGTCTCTGCTTGGAATTATTGCCTGTAATACATAGACTTATGTGGCTTATGAGTTTATTTGTGTCTCTGCTTGGAATTATTGCCATTGATGTTGTTACTCGGATGTTTCCTTTTGCTATGTGAACACTGTGATTTACAGGTTTGTCTTCTACATGATTTCCAGTCTTGGTGTATGTATGTTTTATGTTGTTGTCTTTACTTGTTAGCTGTTGTTTTTTGCCCACTGCAATTCGCTAGAAGTTCTACATTAGCAATTTTTATGGTTGTTTTTTTTGCTGAATGTCTTGTTGCTAGTGGTGTCTCTACTTTAAAGTTTAAACCATTGCCGTTACTGTTGTTGCTCAGGTGTGTCCAGTGTCCCTTTGATATCTGCACACTATCATTTACAGGTTTGTCTTCTGCAAAGTTTCCAGTGTTTTTGTTCTTAGTATATGGTTTATGCTGGCATATTTACTTGTTAGATTTTGTATTTTGTACACTACGATTAACTGGTTAGTCATCTACATGTGGTATATTTGTTCATTTGCTACATATTTTTAATGTCATGTTTGTTTTTGACTGGCAATTAATCTTGAGGGTCCGTCTTTGGATAAATTTCTAGAGGACCACATAGCAAATAACAGTTGGGTTGTGGAGAAGGGCCAAGCCAAAGGCCAACTCATCTCGTTTTTAGTTTCTGAAATTCTACCGAATGTATTTTGGATAATTTTGAAAAGAGTTTATTTCTTTATGCTATTTGACCTTTCAGAAGCATGCTGGACGGCAAAAGAATTATATGCCTTAATCTCTCAGGAAGATATGTGATCAGTCTGCTTTGCGCAGTTACCAAGGTTCAGACAGTTCTGTTCAGTGCAACTCTACCATCTTGGGTGAATCATGTATGTTTTATGACTATCTTTTCACATGGTTGATGGTTATAAATTTGGAGTTCATGACATATTATTTTCAGCATCTGTTTATTTGACACATTAATGAATTACATATTTGTGATCCTCTTTTGTTTCTTCAGATTGCAGCGAAGTTTTTGAAGTCAGACAGGAAGATTGTGGATCTTGTTGGTCTTAAGGTAATGAAGGCCAGCGAAAGTGTGAGGCACATCATCATGCCTTGCTCTTGGAATGCGAGGTCCCAGGTTATTCCTGATATTCTTCGCCATCATAGCAGGTTCTTAAACGCAAACAGACGGTCATTGCTTTCTATCCAGGATCCACAGGTAAATTAGCTATATCTTTAGCTTGCTTTTTTATTATTAAGAAACTTAGGTTTCAAGTTGCTTGCTAACTGTACATGTGAAGTTATGGTTGATGTGTTCTTTTTGAATCTGATAATAGGCTCCCGAGAACGATATAGGAAAAAATTCTTTCAACTATTTCCAGGTTAGTCTGATGTAACACTCAACTTGACACATTGCTTAATGCAAGTCCTCGACAACTAGTTTTTTTATTAATTCTATTGTTTTTATGGATCTGACTTGAAGATATCTCTACTAAAGGTAGTAACTGTGTATGACTTGTATGTTTCAGCATGCTGCTAGACTGGACAGTGAGATTATCTATGATCGGGACTTTGACTATGATTATTTTGGATTTAAAACCCTTGAGAGATCTTATCTCTTGAAGATTGAAGGGGAAGGTTGTTGAAAGGCCTCAGCATAACGAGGGTTGCTGTTGGGATTCACAAGGATGATATTGCTCCTCTTCATGACGATGTTGTTCACATAGTTGTAATGTATAACATTTTTATCTATGTTGTTTTGTATAGACGCGCAATTTTCTTCCGGATTGTTGTGCTTGTTGGCGTCTATATAAAATGTTAAGGTTTTTAAACATTGTTTGGGTTTGGTGTAAATAAAATTGTTTCGGTTCATTGGTGTATTTTTTAATTTTGTTTGTACATAGTGTGTTTGGTTACCAAAGCCTTTTAACAGCGAATGATTTGGTGATGATTTGAAACTAATTTTCAGTCACCAAAAGTAGCAAATCATAGACTGAGATCGTTTGTATTCTGTGACTAACAATCAGTCTTTAAAGCCTTTCATCGGAGACTAATCAGTTTTTAAATCCTATTATTAGAGACTGATTTGGTACGGTAATCTACAAAACAACGAAACGTATTAGGGACTATAAACAATGTTTATGGACTAATTTTCAGTCCCTAAATCCATGTGTTAGTAACTGATCAAACATGGTATTGGCGACTGACTTTTCAGTCGCCGATAATATGCATTGGGGACTGAAATAACATGATACCAACCCATAGAAATAAGGACTGAATTTTTTATTTTGGTGACTGATCTCTGGTCCTCGTTGGTTCGATACAACAAGGACTGAATTTCAGCTGATAACGTCACTTTCCGTAACTAAGCTTCTATCACTGATTAGTGATTAGCAAAATCAGTCCTTGATAGACCATCCGTAACTGATCATGGTGTATCGGAGACTGATTTTTCAGTCTCTGAAAGCCTGTTTTTTTGTAGTGCGGTGAGGATTAGGTAGATTATATGATAAGGCATTAGTTAGCCGTCTTCTTCTGCATCACTCTGATTTGTGCCTCTGCTTTAAGCTAAGCCCTTATAAGATCATTCGTTCCGGGGATTTAGAAAATTTATCAGGATACTAAACATAACTTTAGTGATCAAATAAGTTTAGAATTCTTTGAGAATTTTGTAGTAATTCCTTACAAGTTTCACTTTCTGATGTGACCAAATTCTTTAGAATTTTAATCTTTGCTTAGTTTGTCATTCGTTTAGATGCCTTTTCATCTGTTCATAGAATTCGTGTATGTATGAATCTGAGGTGTTTAACACATTTTGTGGTCTCTTTTGCTATTGCTAAGCATATTAAGGTCCCCTCTGCACTATTAGAATTTGATATACCTTGTTCTATCTCTATGAGATATCTTGTGATTATCCATCACGAGTTTCGGAATTGTCTAGTTCGTTTTGAAGATATTTGAAGATAAGTTTCGTTCTGCTAATCTGTTTCCTTTGGGAATGTTTGATTCAATATTTTTCTGAATATGGATTTGTTGACTGAGCATCGAGATACTAACAACGGTCATATTATATTTGTTATCTTTGGCGATTTGAGAAACTCAAATTCTGTACCATGATTCCCAACCGGATAAACAATTATGATCACCTCTGTTTTGAAAACTCATATGTTAATCCCTCACGGTTGTGAAGATATTTTGTCTGATGAAACTTGCCTCAAGAGTTATTCGGTTGTTTGAAATGTTCGCGACGAATTCTTTGATGAACAACCAAGATTACCATCTGAATGTGAAGTTGTTTAGATCTGGTTATGAGAATTTTTTTAGTCACGACTCGAGATAGAATGTGATTGCAATAAAGGCATGTGTATATGATGCAAGTATTATGACGCCTGGCCAACGTGATAATAGTTACATCATCTAACATGAACTTATTGGAATCATAGGATGTCTTGCGAAGTACCTGAGAACAGTAAATTGGTTGACTCAGAAACTATATCCGTATAAGAGCTACATTTTTCCTAATTCTAAAACTCCGCATCTTATAGCATAAGTTGAATAGAAAGAATTATAAGACCATCTTTTAGAAAGTGGTTTTATCCATCTGAGTATGTATCTGTGGTGTACTCTAATTTTATTCGTAAAGAAGAATTATGATAGTATAAGGATATGTATTGATTTCTGGAAGCTGAGTAGTATTGTGGTTGGAATCGTTAACCGTTGCCTCGAATCGACGATTCGATTAATCAACTTCAGGTGTGAAGTTTTCTCTGTGATTAAGTTTAGAGCTAATTATTTTCTGTTACAAGTAAGGGAGCGAGATGTTCCTAGAATTGCTTTTTGTATTCGTTATGATCTCTATGAGTGTTGTGATGCTAATTGTATTGGGTATTGCTCCGACCATTTCTATGGAATCGATGAATCGTGTCATTCATGAACACTTGGACAAATTGTCATAGTATGACATTTTGGTGTATTCAGAGACGAAGGAGAAACACGGGGATCATTTTCGTATTTGCGTTGAAATTTCTACGTTAGAAGAAGCTCTGTGTAATTTTCTCGAAGAGTAAATTTTGGTTGGGATGAAGAATGAGAGGAGAATTTTGAAAAGCTAAGAAAAGATTTCTTTGTACTCAAGAAGGAGACTTAGCTATGTCCTTATGCAACACGGGAAGATTGTTGGTTATACATTAGTACAACTAGAATCGTAAGAAGTGAACTATCCAACGTATGAATTGGGAGTGATTGAGACAGGCATGAAGAAGCTCTTGAGCATGACGGTGGAATATGATCTATGTTAGAATACTTGAAGGAAGCGGTTTGATTAAAGCACACAGTTCTACTTACTCTATTCATCTTAGTTGTACTATTATGAATAGAGATTTGAAGCAAACTTTTGATGGAATGGTATGAAGACGATTGTGACTACTTTGGTGGCGAAGTGTTTATCATGTCAACAGATTAAGACTCAACATCAGAATACAAGTAGTTTTTATTAGTTTTGGATGTTGGTATGTGGAAGTGGGATTATACTTTCAGGAACTTTGTAACGGGATTTATGCGCACATTTAGGTCGGACAACACGAATTGAGTTGTAGTGGATCATTTGACTAGGTCAGCTCACTTGGAAGGTTGGTAGAGATTTCTTTAGGCAAAAGATCATTCAAGCTACATGGCACACCTGCAGTGATTGTGTCGGAGAATTGCGTTTTGCTTTACACTTCCAGAAGGGATACATAAAACTATGGGGATTGGGCTCAGGATTTCAGTATGACTTCTTACCTTCAGACGGATAGATGGATAGAACAACTATTCAAACTTGGAAGATGTGTTGAGCAGGAAGATTGACAAGTGCTAGTTCTGGTTGTGTTTGCTCATTAAGATAGATGACATGCAAGTGACAAAGGTTTTTCCTATCGAAGTTTTGTATGAACAGAGATGTGGAGCACCTTTCGGTTGAAATAAGTTGGGAAGCTACTTATTGAAGGTTCGGAGTTGATTACAGTGATTAATAGGATTAGTTATCTTTGTGGAAAGGAAATTTTGAAACTTTAGATGGGAATTTGCATGTTTCGTATGATGTTTCTGTACAGAAGAGTTAGACGTTTTGGCATATAAGGAAGATTTAGTTCGTGATACGTTAGACCTTAGATTCGTTCTTATCCATACGATTATTCTATCTATTCCGTTATGCCTTCTTATACGTTTTGATATTCTGATAGGTGCTTAGTTGATCGTCGATACGAATATGCTACCCACCTCTTTATGAAACTCTTGATACGTTCGAGGGTTCGGTATGTGCTTCTCTGATTTTTAGCAAGTTCCTTAGTTCGTTCAGAATCTGGATAGAGTTGATGAAGTTGTATCATTTAGCACTACCTCCGTATTTTCCTCGTGTATATATGTGTTTCATGATCTCTTTATGAGAGTACAACTGTCATCTGCTACGTATTTTATAATAACCTAAAATGTGGTTTCTAAAATCCGTGGATAATTTAAACTTTTAAACACAAATACAACTTAAGTAACTAGAAGCTATAACTTGAGAACTATCAAATACCAAAATCTATAACCTAAAGTATTATAGTCAACATATGCATGATATTATGAACTATATATTACAAGACTAGTATACATATAGCCAAAAATTAATAAAAATATAGTACACAACTTTAGTTATGAAAAGGTCTAGATACATGGCAATTTGAAATGAAACTTGGTCATCTTGAATCCCTTAAACACGGCCTAAAGTCCAGCCAACTTATCCTTTATCTACTCCTATATACAACCTATTGTCTCATTTCTAAAACACACATAAACCATAAATCAAAACACAAGTGGCGGCTACTTATTATTGATCCCATTCGAGTGGAACAAAAGGTGGTCCGAAGGAGGTCTAAAAGGGCTAAACAAAGGCAGTTTGATCGTGGTGTGGTAGCAGGTTCGAGGGTCCTTGTTTTGGTTCGAATAAGGTTTTGTTCTTGGGTCTTTCTTGTTCTTCTTTCGACCTTTAAATCGTCCCAAGGTATCACTTGTTTGGTTCTTGTTTCTTTCGACCTGTGCATAAACTGATCATAAAATCATAACCTAAAACTAAGCTTTGAATCGACCTAAAAAGGATACAACGAAAGATTACTTGGTCACATGAAATGATAAGATAACTAATGCATGAAATACTAAAAATATGTATGTCGATATAGAGATTTTCTTTGGCTATTCGAATCAGGCTCACACGTTTGATTGATCCCTTATATACGAATAAGATTGAAGCATTAAAAACAACGTGAAATCATTAATGTATGAATGGTTATATAAGTATGTGAATGGCTGAGAATAAGCTACATAAAAATCATAAAATGATGAAGTATAGATACATGTCGGTATAGGGATTGTTTTGCCTATTAGAATCTGATTGCATGCACTATTATTTTGGGTCTATGTATACATGTAAAACCTGGATGTTATATGTATAAAAAAAACGGAAGATTGCATGCATGGTTACGTCGTATTAAATGAGGTCGAATAGGAAAGCTAGGGCTTGTGTGGATTTTTTATTTCATTTGGTACGAATAGATGTGATGTGTTTGTGGTGTCGAGTGGGATAAAAAGAAAAGGGGGTTTCATATGTGTGTTATATGTGTCGAGTTTAAGGTTTGAAATATAAGGAACATGGGTCAATTGTGGTTAAATCTTTTGGTTCGAAATATGGGTTGTTTCGTGGGTTTGTGGTCTCGTATAAAATGGTTGACGGAAAGGTAAAAGAGGTCAAGTTTTGGTTCGGGTAAAAAGGAAGAAGGATGTCGTGTAGGTCATGTATAAGAGGGTGAGTTTATGTGTTGAATATTTTGGCTAGGTGTGGTTTAAACGGGTCGAAAAAGGGTAAGTGCATAAGAGGGTATCAAGTTGTTTTAATGTCAAATTAGGGTTTCAAATACATGAGCTAGGGTTTAGTTGCATGGGTGTATTTAATGAGATACATGAAATCGGCTAAAACTAATAAGAGGTCCCATATTTATTACATTTTTTACCCCGAACTTTGCTAAAATGACACTTTAAACCCTAAATTATTATATTGAACATATTAAACCCTTGAGTTAATTAAAATGTCATTGGTTAACCTAAATTATAAAATTTATTAATTATGAAAACATACTAAATCGGGAAACTTATTAATTATGGAAACTTACTAATTCGGAAAGTTACTAAAGATGGAAAGTTATCTGGGAAGTTACTAAATATGGAAACATACTAAATATGAAAAGTTACTAAAAATAGAAAGATTCTAAAAATGGAAAGTTTCTAAAAATAGAAAGAAACCCTTAATGTGTAACCGGATTAAAATGAGCTTATAAGTAATATGTGATCATTAATTTTTATAGGTTCTGTGAAGAAGGAGTAGTTCCTATTTTCGAGTACTTTCCTATTTTGTTTATTTGCTTTACATAAGGTACATATATTATACCCTTTATCAGTAAGGTTTCTGATCTCATGACTTTTCGTTCATTGACTTTGATTCCTTTTCCATGATATGATCCGTTGATATGATCCGTTTGATAAGATCCTATGATATGCTTCCCTATGATATGATTCCTAATGCTATGATTCCCTATGATATGATTCAGTTGCTATCCATTCTGTTTTGATATTCAGTATACTATCTCATTTGATAATGAGATACTGTTCAGTTTGATATGCCTTTGTTGGTTATGCTATGATTGCTTTGTTATGGATAACTTTGTTCTGTTCTATTCTGTTGCCCGAGCTAACTAGCCCTGGAGGTACCATGGCCATGTCATTGAGATACCAATGGCAAGACACTTTCTGTGGAGGTGTGATTGATCAACGGCGTTCCCTTTGGTTTTGATTATATGATTATTTGTGCGCATGGCCATTCTGTTATATATATGCATAGTCTCGTACTTGTATATGTATTCTGTTTCAGGAGCGTATGGATGCATCCTAGGTATATGTTATTGATATGGATATGATATGATATGAATTAGTGACTGGTTTGTACGTGCCTTGTACCTCATTTCACTTCTGGTACTTGAGAGGTCTCCCCTCCTTGTACACTTATGCTATGACAGGATTATGTGACTAAGCATGTGGTATGCTTTCTGAGCTCGATGTGCATTTTTGTTATGTTCTGTTCTGTTCAGTTATATGATGATTATTCTCTGTTTGATTGCTGTGACTTCATTATGATTCTTCTGCATTGTTGCTCTGATTATATGATACCTTGTTCAGTGGTTTCTTTTGCTTCTGTTGCCTATTCATTTGATTCAGTTATTTGTTTCCGTTATATCTGTTCACTGGGCTTTTTAAGCTCAGCCACATTTCTTTTCCATGCGGCAGGTAATAAGCGGGAACCTAGGCATGAGTGATGAGAGTAGGAGCTTAGAAGACCTACCTTGATTAGATTCCCCCTTTGTTCTGGATTATGATTAGACTTATGCTTTGGATATTTCATTTCATTTCGTTTCATGTTCGTTTAGACTTGTTGGATGTTTGTAAGTTTGGAAGTCACGATGTTCTTGACTTTACATTATTTATGAAGTCTTCTGCTTGTGTTTATTTTATATGTTCTGATAGACACCATACTGTGACTCTTCGACCCTTGTCGGGTTAGGTTGTTACAATTATGGTACTAGAGCTCAGGCTTCGACTTGTAGCTCATAAGTTATGGCCTGTGAAGATTTGGACCCTTAGGTTTCGCCCTGTAGAATTTAGGATTTGACCGGTGAGGATTGGGTCGACATTAGGCTTCACTTTTGGACACGATATCTTCCTTCGTATTTTCATCCTTACCTTTGCTTTGTCTTAGCTAATTTGTTTATGACCATTCAGATGGTGAACACTCGAAACACTGAAGATTTCAGTTCCAACCCTGCTTTTGCTATCGTAGTTCAGCGGGCCGTTGACGCACTGATTCTGGGCCTTACCGAACGAATCACAAATGAGGTCCGTCAACATACGGCCAGTGGTAGTAGTAGCGGTGGTTCTGGTGCTGGTACTCCGCTAGTGACTATTCATACTTGGTTGGAGAGGTTCTTTAAGCAAAAGCCTCGAACGTTTAGTTCTACGAATGCTCCGGTTGATGCGGAGAATCGGATCGCACATATGGAGATGATATTTGAGGTGCTGGGATGTGATGACGTGTTCAAAGCTCGACTTGCTAGCTATAAGTTTGAGGGTGACGCCCTCAGCAGGTGGAAAGCTTATAAGCAAGCTAAGGGTGGAGATGAATTTATTGCTACCTTGTCATGGAACAATTTCCGTGATGCTTTCTTCTTTCAGTATTTTCCGAGGTCCGAGAAGGAGAAGTTTGAAAGAGGGTATCATTCAATTTATTTGTATGAGAGGGAGACTAGTACTGAGTTCATGAAGAGGTTTCTTCGTTTAGCTAGATTCTTGGGAGCCAAGGCTGGAACCCAAGAAGAACTGGAAAATAAGTTCAAGTATGCGCTTTGGAATGATCTTTTAGATGGGATTGTGAATATCCATTTTGATGATGCAGCACAGGTGGCTAATGCTATTTGTTAAGAGATATCGGGATGGGGATCGTGTGCAACCGGTTCAAGGGAACAATCAGCGGGGTAGTAATTCGAGGGTTAATGATCGTCGGGGTAATGATAGGCGAGGATATGATAGGCATGGCTACAACAACCAGAGGTCGGGACGTGATCAGCAGCACCGTGGTTATCAGCAGCATCGTTCTTCAGGTTCGTCTGGTCAGAGGGGTGGTACAGATTAGGCTTCGGCTACAGCTTGTGATACTTGTGGAAAGTTTCACCCGGTAAGGGCTTGTCATAAGACTTCGGGTGCATGTTTCTCATGTGGTTTGACTGATCATATTAGGAGGGATTGTCCTTAGTATGGTGGCAACAACAACAATAGGGGTAATGGGAATGACCGACAGCCAGCTACTAAGGGTCGAGTGTACTGCTTGACCAGAGATCAGGCTGCTAGTGCCTCAGGTATCATTTCACGCACTCTTTATTTATATGATCGTACGGTATTTGTTTTATTTGATATGGGTGCTACACATTCGGTGGTTTCTACTTCGTTTGCCAAACATAGTAATATACCCGCAACACCATTAAAATATGCTCTATCTATTTCGACTCCTACGAAGAATCATGTGGTTATTAATCACGAATTTCTAAAATTACCTTTACGTTTTACAGATAAAATCCGTTATGCTAATTTGCTATCGTTGGACACGCACGACTTTGACATTATTCTGGGTATGGACTTGTTGTCCGAGCATCGTGCGACTATCGACAGTCATGCCAGACGTGTTATATTAGGTAATCTAAATACTCCTGAATTTATTTACCAAGGCTCCCAACCAAGTAAGTCTGTTAAGATCATCTCAGCTATGAAAGCTCCTTCATTACTTTCACATGGTTGTGAAGGATTTTTGGCTTCAATTAAAGATACTTTGTTGGATGGTCCTCGTATCAAGAGCCATCTAGTTGTTTGTGATTTTCCTGATGTGTTTCCTGATGAACTTCATGGTATGCCTCTTGCGCGTGAAGTTGAATTTAGTATTGATTTGATTCTGGGCGCCGAACCCATTTCCAAAGCTCCATACCATATGTCACCAATTGAATTAAAAGAACTGAAGGAGCAGCTTCAGGAACTTTTAAAGCGTGGTTTCATCCGTCCAAGTGTATCCCCGTGGGGTGCACCAGTTCTATTTGTGAAGAAGAAAGATGGCAGTATGAGGTTATGTATCGATTATAGTGAGTTGAACCGTATCATTGTTAGAAAATGTTATCCGCTTCCCCATATTGACGACTTATTTGATCAGCTACAGGGAGCAAAATTCTTTTCCAAAATTGATTTGAGATCCGGCTATCACTAGTTGCGTGTGAAAGAACAGGATGTTCCTAAGACCTCTTTCCATACTGGTTATGGTCATTACGAATTCCTAGTGATGCCATTCAGTTTAACTAATGAACCGGCCGTCTTCATGGATTTGATGAACCGTGTATTCCATGAGTATCTTGATAAATTCGTCATTGTGTTTATCGATGACATTTTGATATATTCTAAGAAGAAGAAAGAGCACGAGGAGAATCTTCGTATCGTATTGGAGATTCTACGACAGAAGAAGTTATATGCTAAGTTTTTTAAATGTGAGTTATGGTTGGAGCAAGTGGCGTTTTGGGACATGTTGTATCGGCTGAAGGGATTAAAATGGATCCGGCAAAGGTTGAGGCTATCACCAAGTGGCCAAGACTGAAGAATGTGACCGAAGTCAGAAGCTTTTTGGGGCTTGCTGGTTATTACCGGAGATTTGTTGAGGGATTATCACGTTTAGCTTTGTCGTTGACGAAACTGATGCGGAAAGGTGAGAAGTTTGTTTGGACAGAGGAAAGGGAGAAAAGTTTTGAGGAATTGAAGAAGAGACTAGTTTCCGTACCTATACTTACTCTTCCATTGGGTACTGGTGGCTATCAGATTTACAACGATACTTCAAAGAAAGGTCTAGGATGTGTTCTTGTAACAAATGGCAATTTTTTCATTTGTTATAACAATAATTAATGATCGGAATATACGTAATTAATTATTTTCCGACTTGTGAAAATGAGAAATTATCTCGGAACGAATAGTTATTATTTAAAAATAACTTAAAAACAAATACGTGACAAAAAAACGGAACGAAATTACACACGAACCACGAAATTACAAAATTTACTAAATACCAAAACACAAATATTAGTCACTGCATGTTACTGTTAAAATAACCCAACTAATAGCCCAAACTGGAAATCTCAAAATCCAAACCAAGTGGGCCGATGAACAGTGCAGTAGCCCAATGTGAAATATTTTAGTTTCTGCTGGTGTTCGACTAGAATAAAACATTTTGGTTTTTAATTTTCTTTTGCGATTTTGACAAATAAGTCATCAAACAAAAATCACAACATAATTCTTATATCTTTTAAGAATTCATAGGAACAAGAATCGTCGAAAAACTTGAACTTTTGAGTACAATTCGAAGCCAAAACCAATTTGTTACAATCTTAGAACTCGATATGTATATTTTTGCAAAAATGGCATTAACAACCGAACTGTAACTTATAACTTGTACCTTATACACCTAATGATGATGTCAAACACATGATTAACAACTTACAAATAATGTGCTTAATAAAAGTTCCACTTGATCATTATTCTTAAGTGTTGATCACACTATCAATTATTTCGGTTTCTTAATATAGCCGACCCATCCACTATGACAATTACCACTCAATAATACTTATAATAACATCAAAAGTGGGTAAAGTTAGGTATCATGGTCCCTATTTGATAATACACGATCGCACATTCTTATCCTTTTGAGTTTTATATTTCAGCCGACCCACCTAAGCTACCCAAATCATTCACTTTGCATTCTATAATAAGCCTTAGTGCAGTAGTTAGATTCTTGTAGTCATCATGGCCTCACTTTGATTAAAATAACAAAAACATAATATATACGTTTAGTATATAATCGAATGCAAGGGCGGATCTATGTTGGGGCCCGGGGAGGCCCGGGCCCCCCCTGTTTTTTTCGCTCAGTAGTGCTAATTTATTCGTATTTTATTCGAAAAAATTTACATTTATTACGTCGGCCCCCGATTATTTTTCTTAAAAACTTTTTATATTTTAAGAAGTTTAAGAGTCTAATAAAATTTACCTTTTTAATTTTTATAGCCTACAATACATTTAGCACACTTAAATTATTTAATCAATTTACTCAATTACTCACTCTTTGGCCCTACCTCTTTTGTTTCAAGCGGGAAAAATAGTCAAAAAAGAAAGAAGGAAAAGAAGACAGAAGACAAAGAGAAAGAAAAGAAAACAGCTCCTGGCCTCTTGCTCCATACCACCACGGCACCACCACTAGTCCACCACGGCACCATGACCAGTCACGACCGCTTCTAGTCTTCCACCACCAGTCCACCACGACCAGTCACCAGGTTTGTTTAATTTTGTCTTTGCAATTAATTTTGTTTTTGCCCTAATTTAATTTATTGCTAAGTTAATTATGTTTTGCCCTAACTTAGATTATTGCTAAGTTAATTATTTTTGCCCTAATTTAGTTTATTGCTAAGTTAATTGTTTTTGCCCTAATGTATTTTTGCTGTATTTAGTTGTTTATTATTATTATTATTATTATTATTATTATTATTATTATTATATATATATATATATATATATATATATATATATATATATATTACATTTACAAATTGCAAGTGTAAACTCCTAATTGCTATATGGATTATGTTTTTTTAGGAATTAGGATATCATGGGAAAGCCGAAAACTATTGTTTGAAGAAAACTTAGATTTTTAGTGTTATTTTTGTTTGACCCGACCCGAATTAGAAGACCCTAATATACTAATCGAAATATAACGATAGGCCAAAAAAATTTCCGGCCCCCTCCACAATTTTCTTCAAGATCCGCCACTGATCGAATGAGTGGTATATCCATTCTTCATTCACTCACAGTGCCTCAAACACCATTCCTAGGTTCATAAGCTCAGTTAGCTAAGTAGACAAGGCCAGAAAGAACTAAGATTGATTGGGTAATTATTTGGAATCGAAAGAACTGTATTCGAATTATACGGGTTTGGTTCTGTAATCGTTCTTGTGTTTCTGATCATTCCAGCGTGCATAACCTCTCTTCCTCTTCATTGTAAGTCCCATGGGATCCTTGTATATCATTTTTAACGTATAAGAGTTACTCATGCATGATTCTTAGTCACCTTCCATTCGTATCACATTGTGATCGTATATACGTTTGTTTTTATTCGAACCATGTAGTTTACAACATTCCATGGTAGCCTAGAAAACTCAATAACATCACAAGATAACGTACACAACTTGGGTTAAACTCAATTCGAATCAAAGTTTAAAAATTTTCAAACCGGGTAAAATACATGACATTATTCTAAGTATTTCCTAGTTAAAAAAAAAAAAGAAAAAAAAAAAAAAGAAAAAAAAAACCTAGCTCGACTAGCTCACATTTCGCCCCATTTAATTCGAAATCTTACATATAATCTGCGGATATTTTTGCACGAATCTATTGATCACCTAGCTAACTACAACTTTCATACTTGGTGATTCCCTCATACGCTAGTATAAGCTCAATAAAAGCTTCAAAATATAAGCTAGTGGACTGCTTCAAAGGACTTGGAATATATTTAAGTTTTTCATATTTTAAACTGTTGCGACAAGCCCAACTCACACCCATATATAATTCAATTTTTACAAATAACAACTATATATTTTTGCATAATATGATAGACGACCTAGAAAACTACTTGTCTCGTATTTTAAGTTTGTCCCATAAGCAAGATTCGACCCTTGAAATTACTCAAACCATATCGCAATTCGCCTAGTTCTATACACTTATATTTTCAGAAAAATAAATATATTCGGGTTGGGCTAAGTTAAAGCCCAACAAGCATTTGCGAACCATCAGCCCACCAGGCCCATACCCTACATTTTTAGAATCACAAAAATATTCCGAGTTTAGGCCCAAAACTATTTTCATGTCCTCGCCTCCAAATTTCTTAACGGGCTTTGTTTTAGCTCGTTTTAAGGCCCATTATATCAAAATTAAGCATTCTGGCCAAATTAGTAGTTTAATTAAGCTTTAATAAGCTTGAAAAAGCTACGGAAATTTTTAGGGAATTTTTCCACATTTTTTTCTGTATTTTGAACTAAAAATGCAAACAATTTCACCCTGAGGGACTAAAACTGCCAAGTTGGTAAAAACAGGGTATCAGGCTGTCAAAACAAAATCTTAGGAATGGAAAATGATAATATAAAATAGTACAAGCTCAGATTGTCATTTTGGTTAATTATGGGTAAAAAACGTAACTTTTACATAACCGAGGACTAACGGTGTAACGCAAACACCGTTAGGGTATAAAGTTTAAAAACAGTGAAAATTCAAGGGTAAACAGAAACATTATAACATTTTTGTTCCCAATCCTCAATTTACACAACACACCCTCATCTCGTGCATTGTTTCGTTTCAAACACAAATATTTAACGATACGTTATATTTATATATAACGACTTTTAAACGATTCCACCTAACGATTCGTTTCAACCACTTCAAGTAAACGACTATTATGATTTCTGAATCATAACAAGAAAATAATATTATTGATTATATTATTTTTGAACTTCAAACATTTTAAGCATATCACACTCACATCATCAAATCGTCATACGGTTCCTCATATCGCATTCGTTATTCATGCTGAGTCGAATTCTCAAACGTTATTATTATTCAGGTCGTGTGTGAAGCTATTTCCGAAATCTCAACTGAATTTACATTTCAGTGAATCCACTTTTGTCATTGTTGCTATTGCATCTGGTGAGTTCATGACCCCTACTTTTACTGGTTTTCTAACTGTTTTGAGGGAGAATACATGCTCGTTTTAAACATACTCTGTGACTGTTTATTTGAAATCTGTGAACTGTTTACTCAATATCTAACTATTGAGAAATTATTTGAATTGGTTATTTGAAGGCATTATGTGATGGACTGATATGTAACCCCACTCTATTTGAACTTGTTTTACAACTGGGGTGAGAAACATGCAAAACTTTTATGGATCAAACTATTGTCTATGCTATTACGTGGATTAGCCTAAGCCCTGTTATGTCCCTTATGCCCAACTCATGAACCGTTAATTCCTGCTGGGAAGCGCGAATGTTATAAATAGATCTATTGGGAGTAACGTCCCCGTTCGGGTTGACCGGATAGGCAAACGAACGTTATACCATGTCGAAACACAAGTGTCTGGGATAAACACTTGCCGGGCCTTTATATTTAACATGCTTCTAGAGCATGCACACTGTTATAGCTTCGGTTGCATGAACTTAGTGCTAACGTAATAGACTATTATTTTGTGTGACATTATATCTGTTGTAATGGTCACATGCTCTACTCTTGGTCTATAACTATAATATTGCTATGAGGTAAACTGTATTTTTATGACATTGTGAGCGACACAATGGTCACGAAACTCTATTTGAACTCACAGTATTTTTACTGCTTTATCATAAACCTATGAACTCACCAACCTCGTGTTGACACTTTTTAGCATGTATTTCCAGGTATTAAGCGATAACACACTACTGGAGGCTTTTGGCATGGCATGGCATGGTCATAGAAGACTCTGATATATTTGGGACCACTTGAAATCTTTTATGGGCTTATATTTCCACATTGTTTTTGAAATGTTGTAAACAAATCTCTTTTGAATATGAAATTTATTTTAAATGGTTGAGATAAAAACCATTCTTTATACTTTGTGTTGTAATATCAATTTAGTAGCACCCAAACATGTATGCTTCCGCTAAACCAGATTTTGGGGGTGTTACAGATTGGTATCAGAGCTTGAGGTTATAGAGAACTAGGTAAACTTGAAACCTAGACTATAACCACTTTTTTACAAAAACTTACCCTATGACCGCCAGTGTCAGCCTGCTTTGCCAGCCATCTACTTGCTACTTGATGCGCGTGATGTGTCGTTTCGGTTTAGCAGTATTAATGCCTATTCAAGTTTTAAATTTATATTTAGCCGACTTATCAATAACACACACACTTAACGAGCAGTGTACCCGGTCAGTATGAATATAATGGTAAGTAGAGTGTCGATCACTAAGAGTGGAACGTATTATCTAGTTATTCTAATCAGTATTTTAATATCTTAAGTTAGCTGTACAACCTAATCTAACGCAAGGGGTTCAGCCTGAGAGACTGGCACGCTTTGGTTGTAATTAAATAATAAACTAAACTAATGAGCACGAATCAGCGATAACCACACACGTACACAGATAAATACTTGAGACAATAAGAAGACCTGTCCTGATAATTAAGTAGCTTGTCACTTGTTTTATTGCTAGTTTTATATGAAGTGTATGTAATTAACCCTTTCTCGTTGGCTCTAATCTTATCGACGAGTAAACCCTTAATGATTACTTATGTCTAAAAGTTATTCCTAATTGATCAGGTTAGTTATAACCGTGGGAGCAATATGATTTTCCGTAGTCACATACGCAAGCCACTAATAGACACAGAGGTTATCAATGCACTAATAAAAGTCACCAAAGACATCAACATATAAACTTTAATTAATGGGAAAGAAATTTTAAGGGGAGTGCGTGATCTTCCGTAGTCACACGACACAAGCCCATCAATCCTGAAGAATTAAAGTGTACTAATACAATAAAACAAAACTACTTAATGAATTAAACACATGCAGGACCTTCTTACAGCTCTTGTAACTTCGTTCGGGTGTGTCTTGTGCTGCCTATTCGTCTGAATTCGTCTCTATGTGTGTACGAGGTAGGTTAGCTTCACTCTGTATATTGCACACGAAATTCGTCTGGTCTTGGGGTATTTATAGTTTCTGTCAGAGGCATCGATGCGGCGCATAGAATAAGTAGATGCGGCGCATCGACTTAACTTCGCGTGGGGTCCAAGGTTATTATATTCAGGAATATTCGTACACCGCCTTGAGATGCGGCGTATCTTCATAATTGTATGCGGCGCATGTATTCTTGTGTCTTGGATCGTAACTGGTGAAATCTTGATAGTGATGCGCCGTACGTAAGAAGTGTAATGCGGCGCATCTGGAGTAGAACAAGTTGGTTCTTCTTCGTTGACCAAAGTTTCATATGCAACGCATGACAGAATTGTATGTGTGCATTCTTCAAAGTCAGGCAATGGTCTTCAATCTCTTCATTTCAGCAGCCTTTTCCAATCTTGATCATTTTGCTCCATTTTTAGTCCATAATCGCTAAGTTTCACCAAATGCTTGTTTTTAACTGAGAATTACAAAAGTAAACGATTAAGTATCAATTCTCATACATAATATAATAAAACAAGTCAAATAAATAGGATAAATGATGATAATAAAATGTACTTATTTGAGTTCATCAAATATCACCCCACTTGAACTTTACTTGTCCCCAAGTAAACCTTAGAATTAATTATATGAAAATGTATCCTAAAAGATATTAGGATTTATTTTTATATTTAAGCACGTATTCGTTTTGTCATAATCACACAACCAAACATTTAACGAATTAGAAATAAAATAAAATATTTCGATAAAAGCAAATCTAATCGTTTAACTGTCCAGTCGTGACGAATATTCTATCATAAGCTTGGCAAGTATACACATCTCCCCCACTAATGCCAAGGAATAACAAGTCTAAAGCGGTAAAAAAGGTTTTGAGGCTTAACGGTTCATCATCCTTTTTAATCTCTATCGATCTCAAATTCCAGAAAAGGCGACAAAATCACAAATACATGATCGAATCCACGACCACAATACTTGCAATTGCTCAAATCCTTAACTCGAATGGGCTAAAGATATGATCAAGTAATCTTCACCAATAATATTATATCAAAAAGGGCGACAAAATCATAAATACATAGCCGAATCCACGACTACGATACTTAAGATTGCTCAAATCCCTAATCTCAATAAATCAAAGGTTTGGATGAAGAATGATATAGGGTATGGATAATATTTGGGATACAAATTGGTGTAAAATGAAAAATAAACAAAACAGATAAATTAAAATCCTAAGTGTGGTCAATCACTATCCCAACCATCCCATGAATAAGACTTATATCATTGAATAACTCACGCTTTAACACTTGAAACACACGCTTTAGGTAGACACGAATTATACTCAACAAGATCTCAATCAAAGAATATCCTTAGTTGGCGTTCCCATAACGGCCAACTCCCATTCAATCCATAAATATAATGTACAACAAATAGTGGTGATATCTCCCACTTAATACAAAACTTTACATAAGTTGGTTAAAACAAACTTCCAACTTTCTTCTTTATTTTTCTTTTCTCTTTTTTTTTTTTTTTTTTTATTTTTTTATTTTTTTTGACATCAACATATATTGTGTAAAATTTCACAACTTTTCTATCACTCTTTTTCCGGATAATTTTTCCATACTCTTCATACTTTCAGAAATAATTGTAATAGTGAAAGTAGTAAACACACGAAAAATAAACTGAAAGATATACAATATTTACTTTCATACCAATTGCATTGTGCAATTTCCCGACCTAACCAAAGATAATGAATTACGCACGCGAACACAGGTAATGTAAGGAAACACACTTTGCCTAAAGCAATTAACCACGGATTTTAATCTACACGGTAGGCTAAGGTGTAAGGGTGTAACAATACATTATAACAAAGGTGTAAGAAACGAAAGGAATGGCTCTAAAGGTTTTTCTAGGGGTATCTTACTCTAAAAATGAGAGTAACAAAGGGTTTATACGGGGGTTAACTAACCAGTGTAGTTAGTTAATATCACATAACATAAAAAGGCTATTTGGGTGTAATCCTAGAAATTTACCAATTTAGACAAGTCATTCCAATTATAAAAATAATACTCATTATGGTGGTCTCGAATAGTATACAAGCCAAGTTCTAAAGTTTACAAGTCACCGGCACACTCATAGATTTGTGAATTTTGAAAAGTCACAATTTTTGGAAATAATGTTATGTGTGCGGCTATGCAACTTAGATCTTAAACAAAAACATGCTAAAAAATTTTAAATTTTGATATATTAAGCGCATTTTAAGCATAATTTTTGAAAAAGTTTAGGACAAGTAAGTGTTCTAATTCTCCATCCCCCCACTTAAGTTAAACAACGTCCTCGTTGTTTGTGTCAAAGGTTAAAAACTGGAAAATAAAAGAATTAGAACAGAAAAACTCCCCTGAGATTTGCTCGGTATGATCCTCCATTATTCGTGTAAGAGCAAAAATCAACTTCTTGTGGATGAGAACGTTTAAGCTCCATAAGTGATGCATCCACAAAAATTGCAGGAATCTATAATACCTTTTAGACTTTAACACACCTGAGTTAAGAAGATTCAAACTTGCATAATACATTAGTAGTTAGTAAAAATAAAATGTAAAAATTAAAACTGAAAATCATCAGGTCAGTCGATGCGCCGTATCTTATGGAAGAAGATACGCCGTATCGAGCCTGGAATAAATACGAATCAGAATACAAGATGCGTCGCATCCTTAACCAGGGATGCGCCGCATTAAATAAACTGACAAAAAGTTTTAAAGTCAAAAATAAAAATGCAGAAAATTAAATAAGATATGACCAGTGCAGGAGATGCGTCGCATCTTAGGATCGAGATGCGCCGTATCTTCTGCAGGTCTGACAGACTCGACACAGAACATAATGTAAAAATTTATCCGGGTTGTCTCCCGGTCAGCACTTGTCTTTATTCCAGAGTCTTCAAGTTAGACTCACGTTCAGCTCTTAATACCAATCATTGAAAGAGTCGGAAGCATCGCGCTCCCTCATTGCCAGTCCAGTAATATTGAACATTCCTTGCTCGTCCTTAATTTCCACGCCATTCTTCTTCAATAATAATCATATCCTGATAGTCTTTCCAACATTTGATCAATAAATAGAAGAGGGAAGTGATCTTTTCGCGTAGCATCATTGAGTTTGCGATAGTCGATGCAAACTCTCCATCCAGTAACAGTTCTTGAAGGGATTAGCTCATTGTCGTCATTGAGTACTACCGTCATTCCTCCTTTTTTTGTTACGACGTGGATAGGACTAACCCACGAGCTGTCGGAAATTGGGTAGATAAGTCCGGAGTCAAGTAATTTCACAATTTCGTTTTTCACCACATCTTGGACTTTTGGATTCAAACGCCTTTGAGGTTGGATAGTTGGTTTGAATTCATCCTCCATAAGGATTTTATGTGTACAAAATGACGGGCTAATTCCCTTAATATCAGACATACTCCACGCTAATGCTCCCCTTCGTTTATATAGTACCTGCAAAAGAGATTCTTTTTCTTTTGGCGTTAAGTCAGATGCAATAATAACGGGTGAATTAGTATTCCCATTTAAATAAGCATATTCCAAAGTAGAAGGGAGATCCTTAAGCACAGGTTTAACATTATCAATTTCAGTAGCACTAGCGGAATAAACTTGTTCTTTAATTATGTTGCTGCTGTCATCAGATAGATGCGCCGCATCGATATTTTCGATGCGCCGTATGGCGTTACAGACAGCAGAATCAGCAGCAAAATTATTATCAATAGTATTCTCATCAACTTGATCTTCTATAGCAATTGTGTTTTCTAAATTTTTAAGCAGAAAAGAATCAAGCAAATTACTTTTTAACAATTTCTGAGTAAATTGATTAATCTTGTCATCAGAAACATCGATATTATAGCATTCATCGTCATCGGAATTATCTTTACTCATAGATTGTTCCATGTTAAACTCAACCTCATCTTTTCCTATGGTAAGAGTTATCTTTTTATTAAAAACATCAATTATGGCCCTAGCAGTGGCTAAAAATGGTCGTCCTAATATTATAGGAGTTCTAGAATTTTCAGGCATATCGAGGATAACAAAGTCAATAGGTAATTCAAATTTATCAACTTTTATTAATATATTTTCAGCTATTCCTAATGGGTATTATATGGACCTATCAGCTAGTTCTAAGCACATCCTAGTAGGTTTTGGTTCACCAAGACCTAATTTTTCATACATAGAAGAGGGCATAAGACTTATACTAGCTCCTAGATCGGCTAAAGCATTTCCAATATGCAAATTTTTAATTTGACAAGGAATAGTGAAACTCCCTGGATCTTTTTCTTTAGATGGAAGTTTGTTGAGCAATGCTGCTGAGCTTCTTTCCCCCATTGTTACAGTGCAGGCTTCTTCAAGTTTAGATTTGTTTGTAAGCAAACTCTTCAGATATTTAGCATATTTTGGCATTTGCACTAGGGCTTCCATAAATCGTATGCTTAGCTGCAGCTGCTTGAGATTCTCCAGGAACTTCTTTTGATAGGCATCTTCTTTCTCTTTCCTTACCCTATGTGGAAAAGGTAGTTTTGATCGTTTGAGTTCAACAGAAGGTTCTTCTCTGATTACAGGTTCTGGATTAATCTCTTTTGGTTGCTCTTGTTCAGATGATACAGATTCAGGGGAAATTTTGTTTGTGCCGTTATCCTCGGGTGTCTCTCCGATTTGAAAGGTTGACTTTCCACCTCTAGTTGTAATTCCCTTCATATCGTGTTTTACCAAAAGAACCTTGTCGAGCACCGTTGACAATTGGTGCACTTCAATTGCCAATCCATTAATCATGTTGTTTTGTTCCTTTAGTAACAGCTCATGACTACCCTTGAATTCATTAATAAAGTTTCTCACTTCATGATGTTCTTTTTCATTCGTCTGAGCGATTAGTAGTGCAAACTCTTCCATAGTAAGGTTTCTTCGGGGTCTTCCGAACCAGTTTGGGAAAATATCGAACATTGTTCCTGAAAATTAAAGACAAGGAGATTTCAAAGTAAAAGCTTCCTAGTGTAAGGGTAAGTTAGAATATTTTCTGTTCGGGAATAAGAAAAATAAAAGTTGCTGATATTTGCAGACGATGCGCCGTATCCAAAAAGATGGATACGCCGTATCTTATTACGTTAAAATTTAATCAGACTTTTATTAGGAAAATAGATACGCCGCTTATAAATTAGGATGCGCCGTATCGATTTAAATTATCAAAAATCAACTATATTTATTAAAATTAAATGCGTCGTATTAACAAAAGTTAATGCGCCGTATTTTCGTTACGTTTCAAAATACAAGATTTTTGATTCAGAAGATGCGCCGTATCGATAGAGATCGATACGCCGTATCTGTTTAATAATTCGAAAACTGTTTTTAATTTAAATAATAAATACGCCGTATCTGTTAAAACAGATGCGCCGTATGGCGTTAACGTTTAGAAAAATTTCTTTATTAAAAACAGAATACGCCGTATCTTGGGGAAAGATGCGCCGTATTCGAATTTATTAAACGTGTTGTATTTTATAAAAATTAAACGCAATACGCTGTATCTGAGAAATCAGATGCGCCGTATCGTTTGTATCAGCTCAGTACAACGATAGCAGTATGCAGAAAAATACAGAAAAAAAAACAAAAATAAAATCAAACAAAAAGAAACAAAAATTAAAGAAAATAAAAACACAACAAAAACAGAAAATATGCAAATAATACAATGAATGCAATTTATCTAATATACAACGGGTTAGTGGTTAGAATCTAAAAAAAATTAAAACCTAATTAAAATACTAATCAAATTAACAGATAATAACAATTCACTCCCCGGCAGCGGCGCCAAAAACTTGATGCGCGTGATGTGTCGTTGCGGTTTAGCAGTATTAATGCCTATTCAAGTTTTAAATTTATATTTAGCCGACTTATCAATAACACACACACTTAACGAGCAGTGTACCCGGTCAGTATGAATATAATGGTAAGTAGAGTGTCGATCACTAAGAGTGGAACGTATTATCTAGTTATTCTAATCAGTATTTTAATATCTTAAGTTAGCTGTACAACCTAATCTAACGCAAGGGGTTCAGCCTGAGAGACTGGCACGCTTTGGTTGTAATTAAATAATAAACTAAACTAATGAGCACGAATCAGCGATAAGCACACACGTACATAGATAAATACTTGAGACAATAAGAAGACCTGTCCTGATAATTAAGTAGCTTGTCACTTGTTTTATTGCTAGTTTTATATGAAGTGTATGTAATTAACCCTTTCTCGTTGGCTCTAATCTTATCGGCGAGTAAACCCTTAATGATTACTTATGTCTAAAAGTTATTCCTAATTGATCAGGTTAGTTATAACCGTGGGAGAAATATGATTTTCCGTAGTCACATACGCAAAGCCACTAATAGACACAGAGGTTATCAATGCACTAATAAAAGTCACCAAAGACATCAACATATAAACTTTAATTAATGGGAAAGCAATTTTAAGGGGAGTGTGTGATCTTCCGTAGTCACACGACACAAGCCCATCAATCCTGATGAATTAAAGTGTACTAATACAATAAAACAAAACTACTTAATGAATTAAACACATGCAGGACCTTCTTACAGCTCTTGTATCTTCGTTCGGGTGTGTCTTGTGCTGCCTATTCGTCTGAATTCGTCTCTATGTGTGTACGAGGTAGGTTAGCTTCGCTCTGTATATTGCACACGAAATTCGTCTGGTCTTGGGGTATTTATAGTTTCTGTCAGAGGCATCGATGCGGCGCATAGAATAAGTAGATGCGGCGCATCGACTTAACTTCGCGTGGGGTCCAAGGTTATTATATTCAGGAATATTCGTACACCGCCTTGAGATGCGGCGTATCTTCATAATTGTATGCGGCGCATGTATTCTTGTATCTTGGATCGTAACTGGTGAAATCTTGATAGTGATGCGCCGTATGTAAGAACCAACACGTGATTTAACCTCTTGAGTACTCTGTACGATAAAAACAAACAAGTCTTATTACACAATCATTAGCAAAACAACAAATACTTAGCCTAACACAATACTATTACCCCCGAATCTTGCCCACGCAAATGGCGAGAACCACCAGTGGAACGATAAACATTAAAATCCCAAACAAGAGTGCGAACTCTTCTTCCGGGGCGTAAGCTAAATAAATAGCCACAACCACAACATAAACAATAGCAATGGTGGTAATAACTTGCGGCATTTTAATGGTGGCGGCTCGCAATGGCGATAGCAATAAGGGGTGGAGCTACATTAATAGTTGTAGCTAGTGAGTGGTAAGGTCGGAGACGGGGTGACTCGATCTAACCTTTGGAATAATAAAAGGTGTTGCCGGGGTTTGGTCGAAAATTTTCTGGTGGCCGGATTCGCCCTGAAAGGGGAGAGAGAGTTGGTGTGAGGGAGTGTGTGTTTTTATGTAATAAAATAAAAAAATTTGCCCTTTTATAGTAAGCGAGGGACTGAACATGGACATAATCAAAAAAATTGAAGGGTCGTGAATAAATATTGGGCGAAGAGACTAAACTTGCCAAATTGGCTGAACTTTTCAGAAAAACACTCCCAACTGATAACCTGAGCTGAATGTCGGGACGACATTCAAATAAGGCTGGGAGACTGTAACAAATGACAATTTTTCCATTTGTTATAACAATAATTAATGATCGGAATATACGTAATTAATTATTTTTCGACTTGTGAAAACGAAAAATTATCTCGGAACGAATAGTTATTATTTAAAAATAACTTAAAAACAAATACTTGTCAAAAACACGGAACAAAATTACACACAAACCACGAAATTACAAAATTTACTAAATACCAAAACACAAATATTAGTCACTGCATGTTACTATTAAAATAACCCAACTAATAGCCCAAACTGGAAATCTCAAAATCCAAACCAAGTGGGCTGATGAACAGTGCAGTAGCCCAATGTGAAATATTTTAGTTTCTGCTGGTGTTCGACTAGAATTAAACATTTGGTTTTTAATTTTCTTTTGCGATTTTGACAAATAAGTCATCAAACAAAAATCACAACATAATTCTAATATCTTTTAAGAATTCATAGGAACAAGAACCGTCGAAAAACTTGAACTTTTGAGTACAATTCGAAGCCAAAACCAATTTGTTACAATCTTAGAACTCGATATGTATATTTTTGCAAAAATGGTATTAACAACCGAATTGTAACTTATAACTTGTACCGTATACACCTAATGATGATGTCAAACACATGATTAACTACTTACAAATAATGTGCTTAATAAAAGTTCCACTTGATCATTATTCTTAAGTGTTGATCACACTATTAATTCTTTCAGTTTCTTAATATAGCCGACCCATCCAATATGACAATTACCACTCAATAATACTTATAATAACCTCACAAGTGGGTAAAGTTAGGTATCATGGTCCCTATTTGGTAATACACGATCGCACATTCTTATCCTTTTGAGTTTTATATTTCAGCCGACCCACCTAAGCTACCTAAATCATTCACTTTGCATTCTATAATAAGCCTTAGTGCAGTAGTTAGATTCTTGCAGTCATCATGGGCTCATGGCCTCACTTTGATTAAAATAACAAAAACATAATATATACGTTTAGTATATAACCGAATGAGTGGTATATCCATTCTTCATTCACTCACAATGCCTCAAGCACCATTCCTAGGTTCATAAGCTCAGTTAGCTAAGTACACAAGGCCAGAAAGAACTAAGATTGATTGGGTAATTATTTGGAATCGAAAGAAGTGTATTCGAATTATACGGGTTTGGTTATGTAATCGTTCCTGTGTTTCTGATCATTCCAGCATGCATAACCTCTCTTCCTCTTCATTGTAAGTCCCCTGGGATCCTTGTATATCATTTTTAACGTATAAGAGTTACTCATGCATGATTCTTAGTCACCTTCCATTCGTCTCACACTGTGATAGTATATACGTTTGTTTTATTCGAACCATGTAGTTTACAACATTCCATGGTAGCCTAGAAAACTCAATAACATCACAAGATAACGTACACAACTTGGGTTAAAGTCAATTCGAATCAAAGTTTAAAATTTTTCAAACCGGGTAAAATACGTGAAATTATTCTAAGTATTTCCTAGTTAAAAAAAAAAACTAGCTCGACTAGCTCACTTTTCGCCCCATTTAATTCGAAATCTTACATATAATCTGCGGATATTTTTGCACGAATCTATTGATCACCTAGCTAACTACAACTTTCATAATTGGTGATTCCCCTCATACGCTAGTATAAGCTCAATAAAAGCCTCAAAATATAAGCTAGTCGACTGCTTCAAAGGACTTGGAATATATTTAAGTTTTTCAGATTTTAAACTGTTGCGACAAGCCCAACTCACACTCATATATAATTCGATTTTTACACACAACAACTATATATTTTTGCATAATATGATAGTAGACCTAGCAAACTACTTGTCTCGTATTTTAAGATTGTCCCCATAAGCACGATTCGACCCTTGAAATTACTCAAACCATATCGCAATTCGTCTAGTTCTATACACTTATATTTTCAGAAAAATAAATATATTCGGGTTGGGCTAAGTTAAAGCCCAACAAGCATTTGCGAACCATCAGCCCACCATGCCCATACCCTACATTTTTAGAATCACAAAAATATTCTGATTTCAGGCCCAAAACTATTTTCATGCCCTCGCCTCCAAATTTCTTAACGGGCTTTGTTTTAACTCGTTTTAAGGCCCATTATATCAAAATTAAGCATTCTGGTCAAAGTATCAGTTGACTTAAGCTTTAATAAGCTTGAAAAAGCTACGAAAATTTTTAGGGAATTTTTACACATGTTTTTGTGTATTTTGGACTAAAAATTCAAACAATTTCCCCCGAGGGACTAAAACTTCCAAGTTGGTAAAAACAGGGTATGAGGCTGTCAAAACAGAATCTTAGGAATGGAAAATGATAATATATAATAGTACAAGCTCAGATTGTCATTTTGGTTAATTATGGGTCAAAAACGTAACTTTTACATAACCGAGGACTAACGGTGTAACGCAAACACCGTTAGGGTATAAAGTGTAAAAACAGTGAAAGTTAAAGGGTAAACAGAAACATTATAACATTTTTGTTCCCATCCTCAATTTACACAACACACCCTCATCTCGTGCATTGTTTCGTTTCAAACACAAATATTTAACGATACGTTATATTTATATATAATGACTTTTAAACGATTCCACATGACGATTCGTTTCAACCACTTCAAGTAAACGACTATTATGATTTCTGAATCATAACAAGAAAATAATATTATTGATTATATTATTTTTGAACTTCAAACATTTTAAGCATATCACACTCACATCATCAAATCGTCATACGGTTCCTCATATCGCATTCGTTATTCATGCTGAATCGAATTCTCAAACGTTATTATTATTCAGGTCGTGTGTGAAGCTATTTCCAAAATCTCAACTGAATTTACATTTCAGTGAATCCACTTTTGTCACTGTTGCTATCGCATAAGGTGAGTTCATGACCCCTACTTTTACTGGTTTTCTAACTGTTTTGGGGGAGAATACATGCTCATTTTAAACATACTCAGTGACTGTTTATTTGAAATCTGTGAACTGTTTACTCAATATCTGACTATTGAGCAAATATTTGAATTGGTTATTCGAAGGCATTATGTGATGGACTGATATGTAACCCCACTCTATTTGAACTTGTTTTACAACTGGGGTGAGAAACATGCAAAACTTTTATGGATCAAACTATTGTCTATGCTATTACGTGGATTAGCCTAAGCCCTGTTATGTCCCTTATGCCCAACTCATGAACCGTTAATTCCTGCTGGGAAGCGCGAATGTTATAAATAGATCTATTGGGAGTAACGTCCCCGTTCGGATTGACCGGATAGGCAAACGAACGTATACCATGTCGAAACACAAGTGTCTGGGATAAACACTTGCCGGGCCTTTATATATAACATGCTTCTAGAGCATGCACACTGTTATAGCTTCGGTTGCATGAACTTAGTGCTAACGTAATAGACTATTATTTTGTGTGACATTATATCTGTTGTAATGGTCACATGCTCTACTCTTGGTCCATAACTATAATCTTGCTATGAGGTAAACTGTGTTTTTATGACATTGTGAGCGACACAATGGTTACGAAACTCTATTTGAACTCACAGTATTTTTACTGCTTTATCATAAACCTATGAACTCACCAACCTCGTGTTGACACTTTTTAGCATGTATTTTCAGGTATTAAGCGATAACACACTACTGGAGGCTTTTGGCATGGCATGGCATGGTTATAGAAGACTCTGATATATTTGGGACAACTTGAAATCTTTTATGGGCTTATATTTCCACATTGTTTTTGAAATGTTGTAAACAAATCTCTTTTGAATATGAAATTTATTTTAAATGGTTGAGATAAAAACCATTCTTTATACTTTGTGTTGTGATATCAATTTAGTAGCACATGTATGCTTCCGCTAAACCAGATTTTGGGGGATTTACAGTTCTTATGCAGCATGGTAAGGTTATTTCCTACGCATCTACACAGTTGAAACCGTATGAAGAGAATTATTCGACTCATGATTTGGAGTTAGCAGGTGTAGTTTTTGCACTAAAGATATGGAGACATTACTTATATGGTGAGACTTGTGATATATTCACTGATCACAAAATCCTAAAGTATATCTTCACACAGAAAGAATTGAATATGAGGCAGAGACGTTGGTTAGAACTTTTGAAGGATTATAATGCTAATATTCAGTACCATCCGGGTAAGGCGAATTTAGTGGCAGATGCTCTTAGTAGGAAGTCGGGGATTATTGCTAGCCTAGAGATTGAGCCTAGGATACTCAATGACTTGGAACTGATGGAGGTAGAGATATGTGTTCGTGGATATGGTGGTTACTGGGCTAGTTTGTGTTGGGAATTAAATGTTATGAAGATTAGTATTTGGAATTACAAGTTCACAAAGGTTAGTACTGCTGTGAAGAAAACACTAACAGTTCCTACTGCTAGTGTATATTCATAGTCTCTCAAGTTATAACCAACAGTACAAACTGAAGTTAGTAATGCTAGTACAAAGAAGGTACTTCTGGTGTGACTCATCCTACTGCTGGATGGATAAGTGTCATGTATTCTACTGCTAGATAGATAAATATGAAAAAGATATTTGTGTACAAAATTCAAGAATATACGGTAGATAATATCTTTTAGACAAAGTGATCAGTCATCATGTTAGTCCTTTTGTACGAGTGTATATGATACTTTGAGTGAATATGATTAAGTATGCGGAATCTACTTAACCACACTTAGAAGGGTATTGGTTATGGAAATGGATCAGTGATGCTTGTGTATGATAAACAAGTAAACACAAATTGTATAACACCAAACGATTCAATACTATTGATAAGTTCTTTGTTCTTGACAGTTTTTGTAAGTTCTAAGTACTTGCATGCATACTAAAGATATATGAATTAAGCACACTATTAGTTGTAAACCCAGATACATGTTGTATCTTAATGACTGACACACATATACTAGCAAGCAGTTCGACAAGACTTGACAATATTGTAAGGATCTCCTTTGGACTATAAAAGGGAGATCTTAGCTTAGTTATATGTGTGACTAAAATAGTGTGCTTAATTCATATATCTTTAGTATGCATGCAAGTACATAGAACTTACAAAAACTGTTAAGAACAAAGAACTTATCAATAATATTGAATCGTTTGGTGTTATACAATTTGTGTTTACTTGTTTATCATACACAAGCATCACTGATCCATTTCCATAACCAATACCCTTCTAAGTGTGGTTAAGTAGTTCCGCATACTTAATCATATTCACTCAAAGTATCATATACACTCGTACAAAAGGACTAACATCCTCAATAGTGTATCGAATCCCCTCAATTGGTATCAGAGACAGGCTGATATATTTGGTTTAGAAGGAGAAGAAATGGACATGGAGTCTGCTCAAACAGAATGAGTTTGATATGTGGAGGTTAAGGATAGAGCAATTTTTCCAAGTGCAAGACTATACACTTTGGGAAATTATTGAAGATGGAAACTCTTTCAAGCCTACAACCTCTACATCTACAGTTGAAGGTAAAGTAGTGACAACTGTGAATACAAGCCCATCAACTGCAGAAGATAGAATAAGAAAGAAAAATGACCTCAAGGCAAGAAGTATGCTGATGATGACCATTCTAAATGATCAACTTTTAAACTTCAGCAAATTCAAAGATGCCAAGTCATTATTTGAAGCCATTGTTGCAAGGTATGGTGGAAATGAAGCCACCATGAAGACTCAAAAGACTCTTCTCAAGAAACAGTTTGAAAATTTCACTTCAACCAACAATGAATCATTAGACCACATGTTTAACAGACTTCAGAAGATTGTGAGCCAACTTACAATTCTTGGGGTAGATATACCTCAAGAAGATTTAAACTAAAAATTTCTTAGAAGCTTACCTGAAGAGTGGGCTATGCATGTTGTTGTCTGGAAAACAAACCAGACATTGACACCATGGATCTAATGGACTTGCATAGCAACTTTAAAATTGTGGAACAAGATTTGAAGAAGACTAGTGGTTTTAGTTCAAATACTGGGAACATGGCATTTATGTCATCTCCTGGTACCTCAAATCTAGTTGAAGATGTGAAGGTTGATGTAGGAATTGGTACTGCTAGTTCATCAGGCAGTACCTTTGGTATTTTGTATGAGAAAACATGTTGTGCTTTTCTCACCAGCCAGAATGATGGGTCCATGCTTACTCATGAAGACCTCCAAGAAATCAATGATAATGATTTGGAGGAGATGGACCTAAAATGGAAAATTTCTCTTCTTAGCATGAGGGCTAAGAAGTTCTATCAAAGGACGGGGAAGAAGATCACAATCAGTAGCAATGATACTGCTGGTTTTGACAAACCTAAGATAGAATGCTACAACTGCTAAATGATGGGGCACTTCTCAAGAGAATGTAGAAGACCAAGGAAACAAGTTAGTAAGAACAGAGGTTTTGGAAGCAAGTCCAAAACAGGGGAGGTTTCTGAGCCAAACTCAAAAGCTATGGTTGCTATTGATGGCTTAGGGTATGATTGGAGTTTCATGGTAGATGAAGAAGAAGCTTCTACTCAGTTGGCACTCATGGCTTTTTCTGCTACTAAGGTACAATCTCATAATGTTTGTTCAACTACTTGCACTGCTCTTAAAGAACTACAAACTTTAATCAAACATTATGATGATCAAAAGAAAGAGCTAAGCAAAACTCATCAAGACTTAATAGATTATAAGTGTGGTTTAGCTACCCTAGAGAAGCAGATCATACACTATAAGGAAAATGAATTGGCTTTTTCTGATGATAAAGGTCTTTTTAATCAAGACATATTCTTTAAAAATGTTGAAATTAAACTTTTAAGAGATGCATAAGATAGGATTAAAGAGGAAAAAGGAAACATTCACTTAAGTATAGAAACATTATAACATGCTTCTAAAGGTGTAACTAACTTAATTGAATGTCAAATAATCAACAAAGCCAAGTCTGGGTTAGGATATAATGTTGTCCAACCTCCTTACAGAGGAATCCCTGCACCCCGAGGGATAGACCTAGAGCATTCAGGCTTGCCTGAATTTCAACTACCTGAGTTAAAATATGGTGTTCAGCAAAAAGAGAACGTAGTTGTTGATGAGCTTAGAAAAGTAAGTGAGAGTTTAAGTAAAACTTCACTTCCTGAGGACAAGGTATCCTCTGCTAGAAAGTCAGATGTAGTACTCATTGAGGACTATACAACTGATAGTGATGAGGAAGAACAAGTTATGGATAAACCTGATGTGGTTAAGAAAGCAGGAACAAGTGTTCCTAAAGTGGTTAAAAATAATAATGACAGGCCTATGATAAATGTTAAACATGTTAGGCAACTAATTAGATATTGTGAGCAATATAGAACCCCCAACAAGCCTAAAGGCAACCAAAGGAATTGGAATGGCCTTAAGTCTCACCAACAAGGTGATGACTTTGACTTCTATAACAAAGCTTGTTTTGTTTGTGGTAGTTTTGACCATCTTGCAGCTATCTGCAACCAAAGGGTATCTGGGTATACTTACAATAGGGTGAATTTAAAAAGGAATACACCTAAGAGTCACTCTAATTATATTAGACCAACACCCAGAGCAGTTTTATTAAGGTCTGAACCAAAAGTAGTTTCTACTGCTAGACCAGCAGTTCCTACTGCTAGACCATTTAAGAATGTACACCCAAAACCAACAGTTCAAAATGCAAAAACTAATTTCAAATATGCATCTAAAACTGCTAGAAGGCCCTTTCAATCAAAAGCAGTGGTCCAAAAACGAATTTGGAAACAAAAAGGTACAACTGCAAAGCTAACAGTTTCTACTGCTAGGCAAGCAGTTCATACTGCTGCTAGGAAAAACAGGGCAAAACTGTTAAGGCCTCAACATGTTGGATTTGGAGACCTCTTAAATCCAATGGTGCATCAATTGTTCTCAAAAGATTTAATTACATTGATGCAGATGGAAAATCCAAGTCAGTAATGGCTTGGATTCCCCAAGAAAACTAATTCCTTATTTGTGTGTAGGGACATTCACCAACAAATCATGAAGATCAAGGATATACAGATATTGGGTGTTCAAGGCACAAGACAGGCAACATGTCTTATCTTTCTGAATTTCAATCATTAGATGGAGGCTGTAATACCTGAAATTCAGATAACCTGTAAAATTATCAAATTGCCCCTGAAATCATTAAACATAATATAATCACTTATAAAATTCTGAAACGATTCCAAACTTCTGAAAACGAACTATATATGAAACGAATTAATTTCTGGGACAACATTATATCATTTCTGAATGTCCAAAATTTTTAATTCACATATACATATTATTTAGGATCCGAATTACATTTATTTAAATTAATTATGTTTTGTAAAATAATTATAATTAAGAAAAGTATCAAAAATAAATTAGGAAAATATTACAAAAATACAATTCTAATTTGTGTGGGATTCTAAAACCGAAAATCTGATCCCATGCCCCCTCCTAGTCGGTTTGTTATTTATAAATACAAACCATATCAATTTATAAAAACCCTAATTGTCGAAACCCTAACTATCGACAAAACAAAAATTCTCCAAACCCTCCACACGAATTTTGGACCTGAACCAATAATTTTCTGGTGTTCTTTGGAGTATTAAGGAGCTAAGAAAAATAGGAACCTGAATTTAGAAGCCTTCGTTTGTTCGTTGTAATTGTTTTCTTCGATTGTGTCATCCGAGAGGTAATGATTTTTCACGACTTATTCTTACGTTCTAAAAATTATCCAGCATTTTTCTAGTGATTTATAGGTCGAATATAACCTAATAAAAATAACAAACATGAATCATGCATGTTTATTAAGGCATACGAAAATAAAAGGCATAAAACAAACTTAGTTCATAAATTATGCTATATGAATTTTCTGAGGTACAACCATATTTTTTTTTATTTATATATGTTCTTTGATGTTAATATAAGCTAGGAAAAATAGCCACTTGATTTTTAGAAGCCTAGATTAATTGATGCTAATTATTGTTTAAATCGGATTATGTAAAATAATTAAGAAAAATTGATAAACCCTAGTACGATTTAAGGTTAGGGTTTGCACATGGAATCTGAGCATTTAATGTAGAATTAATGATTGTGTGATGATGATGGAATGATTTGTGAGCTAGGGTTAGGGTTTGTAATTATAAAGGTGTATACGATTTAGAATTATATTAAGAAGGGTGTGTTTTGCCAACTTTGAAACTTAAGGGTTATTTTTATAATGTTAAGTAGGTCAGTACAAATGTGTAAAAATTATAACATGAGGTCCTTATGTGTAAAATTTGCAAGATCATGATTTATTTGTTAATTTAAGGTACGAATTGGAAATTAATTAATTAGAGGGACTAAAAGTGTAAATTCAGGAAACTTGTGATTATTTTGTGTAAATAATATTATTAGGGATGTAATAGGTAATTTTGGATATTCGTGGGCTTAATATGTAATTGTTGGTAATTTGAGACTTTAATTATAAGTTTTGTAAGTTAAGGGACTAAATATGTAATTATGGGAAACATGGGGGTTAATTCGTACCATATGTTAGTTGTAAGGGTATATTCTGTAATTTTGTAAAATAAAGTGCTTGGTATGTAAATATAAATATTGTAGGGATAAATTTGTAAATTATGTAATTATAGGGTTTATTTTGTGATTAATGTAACTAGAAGGGTATAAATGGTAAATTGTGAAACTTAAGGAATTAAAATGTCATTCTGAATAACATGGGTATTTAAATCAGTAAAGTAAAGTATTTCCATGTTAGACTTTTGAATTTGGTGAATTTACAATTAAAACCCTAAACTATGAAGACTTGTCATAAATAACCCTAGACTTTTGTAACTTGCTAAAATATACCTTAATCCCATAATAAGGTTTGATTAATGACTTAACCTAAATTGGTGATATTATAATCTTGCTAATTATGGAAACTTGCTAATTCTGAAAACCTGCTAATAAGGAAAGTTACTAAAAATAGAAAGTTACTTAAAATGGAAAGATAACTAAAAACCACTTGTCATTCTGTCTTCTACTCCCTTAGGTTCGAGGAAGGAGTAATTTGATCCTTGTCAATTGCTATCCTTGCGTTCTGATAATAAGGTACAGATATTCTGCCCTTCTTGTAAGGTGCCTTCGTTTCTCTTGATCTCTTGTTTTGATTCGTTTAGGATTTCCCAAAGCCATTGCTATGTTCCCTTGTATTGTGAACCTTAGAGTTGAACCTTTACCTTGATCTTTTGTCTTGAATCTTGTCTTGAACCCTGCTGTGAACTCAGATAGGAACTTTGACTTGAATCCAAATATGTTGGACATTGTAAAGGGGATGAGAAAACCTTTTTGATTATTTATGAAAACGTTTTAAGAAAACTATTGTTAAAACTATCTTTATGAGAAACTGTTTTAAAAAGACCATTTTTATGAAGATCATTTTGTAAGATTATTTTTATAAGAAAACGTTTTAAAATATTTCGAACCTTTGTCATTTACTTCTGAAATATCTTGACGTGAACCCTTTACCATGAATCTTTGATATTTGGACTTTGACCATGATTCGATGACTTAGACTAGTTGGACCTTTGTTGTGATTTAGACCTTCGACCTTTGACCTTTCAGTTTGATACCCGAGCCGAGTTCGTTACCTAGCCATGAAGGTAACATGGCCGTGTCATTGATGCACCAATGGCATGACTCCAGTGTGTTCGAGTGATGTTACACACCGTCCCTATATTGTTCGTAACGTGCACATTATATTTATTGTTTCTTATATTATTGTTCGAGGGGCGTATGGATGCATCCTAGGTTAGTGTTTGTATTAATGGATATTATATTATGTTGTTCGGTGATTGATGTTGTGTGCAATACACGTCTTTCACAAAGTTCGGAAACTGATCATTCCAATTTGATACATGAGGTCACCCCTCATATTATCTGGTGACTTGAGAGGCATCCCCTCTAGATTGCTACAGGGTTACTATATTTGATTTGTTCGGGCTCGTGGAGGATTACTGATCCTTTTCTATTTCCTTTTCTTTTCATTTCATTCTTATTCATATTCTTTGCTTATGACTTATATATTCCAATGCACTAAACTATACATATTCATTTTCTTTTGCTTTCGTTTTCGTTTCTATATATCTGTTCACTGGGCTTTTTAAGCTCAGCCGCATTTTTTCCCCGCGGCAGGTTTTAGTTGGAAGCTGGGTTATGAGTGGAGAGAACCTTGGACTTAGAAGACTTCGATAGCTATTTCGGGATTAGAGTTGACTAGAAGTTGTTACGTTTAAAGTTGGTAATTATTGAAATTCTCAATTGTAACCTCGTATATTCGGTATTTTCATTTGTACCTTGTATTACTATTGAATGTATGCTTTGTTATGATCTGATGTGAAACCATTAATGTGATACTTCTACCCTTGCCGGGTTGGGGTGTTACAATTATGGTATCAGAGACAGGCTGCGATTCGTAATACATTTACCCTTGACCTGTGTAAGTTAGGACCACTAAGTTTTCCCTGTAGGCGCTCGTAAGACAACCTTTGAAAATTTGCTTTAAGATTTCCCTATAGGAACGTAAGTTTTGACCGGTGAGGATTTGGGTAGACATTAGGATTCTGTTTTGTCTTTCCATTCGTGCTTATTCTACATATTTAATTAATCATTTTCGAAATCGTTCAGACGCATGGCACTTCCAGCACGCATCAAGTATCGTTGGGCAACTGTTTTCGCTACTGGCCGAAAAAGGATTGGTAAGTTGAGGAGGACTAACAGGAGGATGTTGATCCCTGCTAGTATGTGGCCATGCCGGATTGAAGAAAGGATGACCGTGGTAAATATAAGTGGAAAGGAGATACATTTGCACGAGATGGAGGTAACCGATGGAGACGGCTTCGTGACTAGGTACCCGGGAAGGTGTCCCAAGTTCATAGAAGAAGGAGGAGTAGTGCGGGCTGAGCCTCACAATTTGTATGGATTTGTGGATGACGTAGGGGATGAAGGAAGGAACCCTGAGGATGGTTTTGCTAGACGACCGCTGCCACAGCTCGAAGGGAACCGAAATGGATGGCTTAGTGAAGAAGATGAGGTGGATTCAGATTTGGAGTCAACCGCGAGTAACACGATGTAGGCATAGGGGTAGAGCTCGAGTCATGTGTATGTTATTATTTAGACTTTTGTCTTAGGTTTCTTTTGGCATTAATATTGTACGGATTCCGTTGGATTATGGGGTTTTCCCGAGTATTTAATAATAAGGCTTGAGCAATTTTTAGAATAATTTATGTGCAATATGTGTGTATCATGGTTCTCAACTTTTTAAGTCTGTCAAGCTCATCTCGGCTATGAAAGCCAGAACTTTGATTTCCTATGGTTTCCTTGTTTTCTAGCATCCATTAAAGATACCCCTTTAGAAGTCCCTAGTATTGAAGTCGTTCTAGAATCCATTTTGTGCACCAATGAATGAACCTCATCTTGAGAGTTATTGGGCACCCTGAGTTTTCTGAATATAATTCCTGGTTGAACCACCAAAATTTTCCATCGGAGCGTGAAGAAGGATTCGACTTGATAGCGAGAGATTGTCTAGTCACCAAGCGAAGGTGTCTTTCAGAGGTGTCCGGGATCAGACCAGTTGATTCGAGCAACCGGGAAGAGCAGCAACCAAAGACCAGGAAGTGAGTTTACCTAAGTGTATATTCTGGGCGTGTTTTAGTTTCGTTCGCGATAAAGAAGGATGGTGACTGGAGATAGCTGAACCATATTAATGTTAGGAGCCAATATTCATCCTCCCTGAAACGACTACGTGTTTGTTTAATTTCAGAGCGCGAAGTTTCCTTCTGATGAATTAATTTTATTCTTAGAATCGCCTTCTGTATTCGTAAACGACTGCTATGACAGTTAGTGACGCTAATAGTATTAGCTAGAGCTCTGACTGTTTTGTGAATTTGATAAATAATGTTTTTCTCGTGAGTACTCGGGCAAATGGTCATTGTATGACTTAATAGTACATTCGGAGACGAGGAAGAGCATGAAAATCATCTTTGCACTTTGTTAGTCATTTGTGCATACTGAGAGATTGATATTTGTTGAGACAACGATGTTCTTAATTTAGGATACCTCTTTAAATTCCGCGAGCTTTGAAAGCTATCACCATGTGGTCAAAACCAACAATAGAATGGAGAACTGAAACCCTTTAAACTCTGCCGAAGAATTCTGGAAGATGTTTGCAACTGATGATACCATGGAGAAATTTCGTGAACAGATAGAAACAGCTTAGTTGAGAATGGAGTTTGGAAAAGCTAAATTAGAAATTAGCTGCCTTACCTGGAGTTGACAACAACGGCGGCTACCCTGAAGAGTGAAGACATTCCTTACAAGGTAGAAGTGTGGCGATGCAGAAGAAGAAATTTAGTCAAGATGGCGAACCTGGAGCTGATGAAGACATGCAGTCTAATTTTCCTATTCATCTTGGTTGTACTAAGATGAATTGAGAGCGGAAGCAGACTGGATGATGGAGAGATTCAAAGATCGTGCCAGAAATCCACATTACTCCATCACATTCCAAGAAGAACTGCAGGAGGCTCGACGAACCAGACACAAGTTCCCGATTTTGGTTTCACTTTCCGATTGATGGACAGACGAAGACAGATTAACCAGACTTGAGGAGATAGTATGTGTTGAATGGACGGAGTTTAGAAGCAGACCCTTTAGGTTTGGAAGAATTGATTCTATGAAGGCCGAAGTTCTTGGCAAATAACTTCTAGTTCCGTTGACCCTCTTAAGTTTCGTTATATAGTAATAAGATCCTTTAATGATTTAAGTTTCCTAGAAGCATTTCTGTTCGTGTTCATTTTTCGTATGTTCGGTGATGGCTTTGTTTTGAGAGATTTTGGCGAATTGTGGAAGATATGATGCTTGTGATGGCGTACTTCACTTCTGCTAGGAAACCTGGAATTCCGATACTCTTGCGAATAGTTTTGTTTTCCCTCCTGTCTATGACAATTGATCTTGTTGACCTTTGAGACTATAGAAGTACTAGGTGAATTAAGATAGGTGGTTTTGATTTCGACTTGAGATAAAGTATGACCATCATAAGGGCATATTTATATGATGCCAGTATTATGACGTCTGGCCAACGTGATAATACTTACATCATATAACGTGCACTTGTTGTGGGCATAGGATATCTTGGGGAGTATCTAAGAAGTTTAGAATTTGAATCTCCGTTAGATTATCTACGTTAGTGAGACCTTAGGATCATTCTACCTATGAGAATATTCTACCTTCGTTCGTTAAATATTTGGAGTTCGGACTCTCGTTTTCATTCTGTTAACCTCAGTTATAAATCTTAGATTCTTGTAAAGCTCTCTTCGGTTGGCACAATCAATTTGACTTGAACTCTTGTTCGTATCCCATAGGAGATCCTGAAGATTCACCTATCGTCCATTTTATGTTGCATGGACCTTTTAAATCAAATCAAATTATTTGTCTCCTTCTGAGAAATTTGAACTCATCTCGTTTGATTTGAGCCATGAGAAATAAAGTTATTCCATTTGTAAAGATTCTTTGGAGGAATCACCCATAGCGTGAGGCTACCTGGGAAACCGAAGAATCGATACGAGCTAGTTATCCACATTTCGTATTTTGATCCGGTGTGTCTTTGTTCGTTTTCCGTTCTATTTCATTTCCGTTTCTTGCAAATTTCGAGGACGAAATTTTTTTAGAGGGGAAGAAGTTGTAATACCTGAAATTCAGATAACCTGTAAAATTACCAAATTGCCCCTGAAATCATAAAACATAATAAAATCACTTATAAAATTCTGAAACGATTCCAAACTTCTGAAAACGAACTATATATGAAACGAATTAATTTCGGGGACAACATTATATCATTTCTGAATGTCCAAAATTTTAATTCACATGTACATATTATTTAGGATCCGAATTACATTTATTTAAATTAATTATGTTTTGTAAAATAATTATAATTAAGAAAAGTATCAAAAATAAATTAGGAAAATATTACAAAAATACAATTCTAATTTGTGTGGGATTCTAAAACTGAATATCTGATCCCATGCCCCCTCCTAGTCGATTTGTTAATTATAAATACAAACCATATCAATTTATAAAAAACCCTAATTGCCGAAACCCTAACTATCGACAAAACAAAAATTCTCCAAACCCTCCACACGACTTCTGGACCTGAACCAATAATTTTTTGGTGTTCTTTGGAGTATTAAGGAGCTAAGAAAAATGAGAACCTGAATTTAGAAGCCTTCGTTTGTTCGTTGTAATTGTTTTCTTCGATTGTGTCATCCGAGAGGTAATGATTTTTCACGACTTATTCTTACGTTCTAAAAATTATCCAGCATTTTTCTAGTGATTTATGGGTCGAATATAACCTAAGAAAAATAACAAACACGAATCATGCATGGTTATTAAGGCATACGAAAATAAAAGGCATAAAACAAACTTAGTTCGTAAATCATGCTATATGAATTTTCTGAGGTGCAACCATATTTTTTTTATTTATATATATTCTTTGATGTTAATATAAGCTAGGAAAAATAGCCACTTGATTTTTAGAAGCCTAGATTAATTGATGCTAATTATTGTTTAAATCAGATTATGTAAAATAATTAGGAAAAATTGATAAACCCTAGTACGATTTAGGGTTAGGGTTTGCACATGGAATCTAAGCATTTAATGCAGAATTAATGATCATGTAATGATGAGGTAATGATTGGTGAGCTAGGGTTAGGGTTTGTAATTATAAAAGTGTATACGATTTAAATTAAAATAAGAAGGGTATGTTTTGCCAACTTTGAAACTTAAAGGTTATTTTTATAATGTTAAGTAGGTCAGTACAAATGTGTAAAAATTATAACATGAGGTCCTTATGTGTAAAATTTGCAAGATCATGATTTATTTGTTAATTTAAGGTACGAATTGGAAATTAATTAATTAGAGGGACTAAAAGTGTAAATTCAGGAAACTTGTGATTATTTTGTGTAAATAATATTATTAGGGAGATAATGTGTAATTTTGAGGATTTGTGGGCTTAGCATGTAATTGTTGGTAATTTGAGACTTTAATTATAAGTTTTGTAAGTTAAGGGACTAAATATGTAATTATGTGAAACATGGGGGTTAATTCGTACCATATGTTAATTGTAAGGGTATACTCTATGATTTTGTAAAATAAAGTGCTTGGTATGTAAATATAAATATTGTAGGGATAAATTTGTAAATTATGTAATTATAGGGTTTATTTTGTAATTCATGTAATTAGAAGGGTATAAATGGTAAATTGTGAAACTTAAGGAATTAAAATGTCATTCTAAATAACATGGGTATTTAAATCAGTAAAGTAAAGTATTTCCATGTTAGACTTTTGAATTTGGTGAATTTACAATTAAAACCCTAAACTATGAAGACTTGTCATAAATAACCCTAGACTTTTGTAACTTGCTAAAATATACCTTAATCCCATAATAAGGTTTGATTAATGACTTAACCTAAATTGGTGATATTATAATCTTGCTAATTATGGAAACTTGCTAATTCGGAAAACCTGCTAATAAGGAAAGTTACTAAAAATAGAAAGTTACTTAAAATGGAAAGATAACTAAAAACCACTTGTCATTCTGTCTTCTACTCCCTTAGGTTCGAGGAAGGAGTAATTTGATCCTTGTCAATTGCTATCCTTGTGTTCTGCTAATAAGGTACAGATATTCTGCCCTTCTTGTAAGGTGCCTTCGTTTCTCTTGATCTCTTGTTTTGATTCGTTTAGGATTTCCCAAAGCCATTGCTATGTTCCCTTGTATTGTGAACCTTAGAGTTGAACCTTTACCTTGATCTTTTGTCTTGAATCTTGTCTTGAACCCTGCTGTGAACTCAGATAGGAACTTTGACTAGAATCCAAATATGTTGGACATTGTAAAGGGGATGAGAAAACCTTTTTGATTATTTATTAAAACTTTTTAAGAAAACTATTGTTAAAACTGTCTTTATGAGAAACTGTTTTAAAAAGACCATTTTTATGAAGATCATTTTGTAAGATTATTTTTATAAGAAAACGTTTTAAAAGATTTCGAACCTTTGTCATTTACTTCTGAAATATCTTGACGTGAACCCTTTACCATGAATCTTTGATATTTGGACTTTGACCATGATTCGATGACTTAGACTAGTTGGACCTTTGCTGTGATTTAGACCTTTGACCTTTGACCTTTCAGTTTGATACCCGAGTCGAGTTCGTTACCTAGCCATGAAGGTAACATGGCCGTGTCATTGATGCACCAATGGCATGACTCCAGTGTGTTCGAGTGATGTTAAACACCATCCCTATATTGTTCGTAACGTGCACATTATATTTATTGTTTCTTATATTATTGTTCGAGGGGCGTATGGATGCATCCTAGGTTAGTGTTTGTATTAATGGATATTATATTATGTTGTTCGGTGATTGATGTTGTGTGCAATACACGTCTTTCACAAAGTTCGGGAACTGATCATTCCAATTTGATACATGAGGTCACCCCTCATATTATCTGGTGACTTGAGAGGCATCCCCTCTAGATTGCTACAGGGTTACTATATTTGATTTGTTCGGGCTCGTGGAGGATTACTGATCCTTTTCTATTTCCTTTTCTTTTCATTTCATTCTTATTCATATTCTTTGCTTATGACTTATATATTCCAATGCACTAAAATATACATGTTCATTTTCTTTTGCTTTCGTTTTCGTTTCTATATATCTGTTCACTGGGCTTTTTAAGCTCAGCCGCGTTTTTTCCCCGCGGCAGGTTTTAGTTGGAAGCTGGGTTATGAGTGGAGAGAACCTTGGACTTAGAAGACTACGATAGCTATTTCGGGATTAGAGTTGACTAGAAGTTGTTATGTTTAAAGTTGGTAGTTATTGAAATTCTCAATTGTAACCTCGTATATTCGGTATTTATATTTGTACCTTGTATTACTATTGAATGTATGCTTTGTTATGATCTGATGTGAAACCATTAATGTGATACTTCTACCCTTGCTGGGTTGGGGTGTTACAGAGGCTATGTTACCTTTGGAGGAGGAATTGGAGGCAAAATTTTCGGTAAAGGTACTATTAAAACTGGTAATTTAGAATTTGAAGATGTGTACTATGTGCAAGAGCTTAAGTATAATTTCTTTAGGGTCTCACAGATGTGTGACAAAAAGAACAAAGTTCTTTTTACTAACATTGAATGTCTTGTGCTTTTTCTGATTTTAAGATGCCTGATGAAAGTCAAGTACTTCTTAAAATTCCAAGAAAGCGAAACATGTACAGTGTTGATATGAAGACCATTGTTCCTAAAGAGGCTCTAACTTGTTTTGTTGCAAAGGCCACATTGGATGAGTCAATGTTATGGCATATGACGCTTCGTCACATAAATTTCAAAACCATAAATAAAATTGTTAAGAATGGTTTGGTAAGAGGTTTACCTCAGAAGATTTGAAAATGACCAAACATGCATTGCTTGTCTTAAAGGCAAAAAACATAACGCCGCTTGTAAGCCCAATATTTTTAGCTCTATTGATCAATCATTGTTTATGCTTCATATGGACTTATTTGGACCTACAAATGTGAGTAGTGTAAAGCGTAAGAGATATTGTCAAGTTGTTACTAATGACTATAGCAGATTTACATGGGTTTTCTTTTTAGATTCTAAGGATGAGACTTCTAGCATTCTTAAAACATTTATTACAGAGATAGAAAACCTAGTGGACAAGAAAGTAATAGTAATTAGATGTGATAATGGGACATAGTTTAAGAATAGAGTTATGGATGATTTCAGCAAAGAAAAAGGTATTAGGAGAGAATTTAGTGTCGCTAGAACTCCTCAGCAAAATAGAGTTACTGAGAGGAGAAATAGAACACTCATAGAAGTTGCTAGAACAATGTTAGCCGACTCTAAGTTGCCTATCACTTTTTGGACAGAGGCAGTTAATACTGCTTGCTATGTCCAGAACAGAGTTTTAGTTGTCAAGTCTCACAACAAGACATCATATGACCTTTCTAGAGGTAGAACTCCTGCAATAGGATTTCTTAGACCTTTTGGATGTCATGTGACAATTCTGAATACCTTAGACCATCTAGGTAAGTTTGATGGTAATGCAGATGAAGGATTCTTGGTTGGATATTCTCTCAATAGCAAAGCATTTAGAGTATACAACACAAGAACTAGGAGAGTAGAGGAAAACCTGCATGTGGAATTTTTTGAGAACAAATCCAATGTAGCAGGTGAAGGTCCCAAATGGCTACTTGATATTGAGTCACTAACCCAATCAATGAATTATGTGCATGTTGTTGCAGAAACTAATGATTTTTCAGGTTCACAAGCAACAAATGAGGCAGGGTTAGAAAAGGAGACAAGTCAAGATTATATGTTGATGCCAATATGGACAAGTTCAAGTGTGGATTCAACTTCAATAAATGATGAACCTTCTTCTGATGTATTTAAAGAAGGGATTGAGGATGAAATCAAGGAAGATGGAACAAGGGAACAAGAGAATCAAGTCAGCAGTACAATCTTTATTCCCACTGTTGAGACACAAGTTCCTACTGCTTAGACAGAAGTTCCTACTACTGAGACAGAGCAACATACTGCTAGGCCAAATATTTCTACTGCTGGCCCATCAGTCTCAACTGAAGCAGATTTCTCAGAAGATGAGGTGGATTTCAATAATCTCCCACCTAACTATCAAGTTCCTTCTACACCACACACAAGGATTCACAAAGTCCACTCCCTGGACAATGTGATTGGAGATGTACAATCAGGTGTGAAGACAAGGCAACAACTGATGTCTTCAGACCAACAAGGGTTTCTTGATGCTCATTATGCACCAAAGCAGCATGAGTATTCCAACTCTTGCTTATTTGTATATTTTCTCTCACAAGCAGAACCAAAGAATGTTCTTAAAGCCCTAGATGATTCATGTTGGGTAGAAGCTATGCAAGAGGAGCTTCTTTAGTTCAAGATTCAGAAGGTTTGGGTGCTAGTTGATTTACCCAAGGGTGTAAGGGTAATTGGCACTAAATGGGTTTTCAGAAATAAAAGGGATGAAAGGGGCATAGTGATTAGGAATAAGGCTAGATTAGTAGCCCAAGGGTATACACAAGAGGAAGGGATAGACTATGAAGAGGTGTTCGTACCAGTAGCAAGGATTGAAGCCATTAGTTTATTTTTGGCTTATGCTTCATTTATAGGCTTCACAGTTTATCAAATGGATGTCAAGAATGCTTTTTTATATGGTACTATTGAAGAGGAGGTATATGTCTCACAACCTCTAGGGTTGACTGACCCAGATCATCCAGACAAAGTGTACAAGGTAGTTAAAGCTCTTTATGGACTTCATCAGGCACCAAGGGCATGGTATGAAACACTGGCTTCCTATTTAATTTCAAATGGATTTCAAAGAGATAAGATTGATCAGATATTATTCATCAAGAAGCACAAGAAGGATCTTTTGCTAGTTCAGGTGTATGTGGATGATATCATCTTTGGATCTACAAGAAAGGAGATGTGTTTTGAGTTTGAGAAGCTTATGCATGATAAGTTTCAGATGAGTTCCATGGGGAAACTTACATTCTTTTTGGGTCTGCAAGTTAAGAAATCAAATGAAGGCATATTTATCAGCCAAGACAAATATGTTGCAGAGATTCTAAGAAAATTTCAATTTGCTGATTCAAAAGTAGCAAGCACACCAATGGACTCTGAGAAGCCACTTCTTAAAGATGTAGATGGAGACAATGTGGATGTACACACATGCAGATCTATGATAGGCTCCTTGATGTAACTTACATCATCAAAACCTGATATCATGTTCTCTGTTTGTGCTTGTGCAAGATTTTAAGTAACTCCTAAGGTTTCTCACTTAACAGCTGTCAACAGGATTTTTAGATATCTCAAGGGTCAACCTAGGTTGGGTCTATGGTATTCAATGGAATCACCTTTTGACTTGGTAGCATATTCAGATAGTGATGATGCTGGTGCTATCTTGGACAGAAAGTCAACAACTGGAGGATGTCAATTCCTTGGGTGTAGACTTATCTCATGGCAGTGTAAAAAACAAACCATTGTGGCCACTTCAACATTTGAAGCTAAATATGTAGTTGCTGCATGTTATTGTGGTCAAGTCCTATGGCTTCAAAACCAACTTCTTGACTATAGGTACAATTTCTTAAACACTGTCATATATATTGATAATAGTAGTACAATTTGCAAAATTAAAAATCTAGTGCAACATTCTAAAACAAAACACATTGAAATTAGACATCATTTTATTAGAGACTGCAATGAGAAAAAGTTGATTCGAGTTCTTAAAATTGATTCTGATCACAACTTTTCAGATCTTCTCACTAAAGCTTTTGATGTTGGAAGATTTCAGTACTTGGTAGCAAATATTGGGATGCTTAACCCTCAATGATTTAAAACTCTGTGTTTTTGTATATAAACTTTAGTTTATACTGTTAGCTTTGTCAATTGATATTGTTATTGAAAAGTTTGTACTGCTAGTACAACTTTGTATTGTGTTATTCATACTGTTAGTCATATGATTATTCTGATATAAGACAAGTGTCTTGCACTTTGTTCTTTTGGTTTTAGATTAACAATTTCAGGTATGAACATTTGAGCACAAAGGAAGTTTCAAGTGAAATATATGAGCAGCAGAATGATTATACTAGTTGCTGACATAATAGGTTCATGATGGAAAGAGTTTGGGAATTCATTAACAATGGTTTACACCTAAGTTACTTGATTCTTTAAAACATCTTTCTTGAAACCTGATTATGATGTTTCACATTAACTTGATGACTCAGTTGGTCAGATAGTAACTGACACAACTCACTTTCTATCATTTTATACTTTTAAGTATAATGAGCAAGTCTAAGGACATCTGATAGAAAGAACAGTGAGAAAAAGTGAATTTGACACTTGTGTTAGAGGCAACAATTGGCACGAGTTGGAAACCCTTATAAGAAAGCCCTTTGAATGGGTTTATCTTTACACAGGCAGTTATTTATAACTTAAAACATTGGTTCTTACACATCCAGAGGTTACTTCAAACTGAAATTTTGATTAAGTGTCTGATATCACACTTAATCCCTTCAAAATAGTTGTAATCAGTATGATTTTTCATAATAAAATCAAGTTCATACTGCTAAGTCAAAAGGTTCTTAAAAAGGATTTTCAAAGTGGCTCATAAAACCATCAAATGATGGATGATGAGTCAATGTCCCATGATTCACCTCTCACAGGAGTTAACACAACTGGAAGTGATAAGGACAGCAATTAAACTCTTAAGGAATTGATGGCTACATGTACAACATTGTCTGAAAACAAGTTCTAATTGGTAGATCAGATGATGGTGAGAGATCTTTCAAACAGAGGAGGAAATATTTTGGTACATGGTGAGAGATCTTCCAATCTCAGGGGAGGAAATGTTCTTTGCAACCCAGGGGAGGAAATAACTCAGGGGAGGAAACAAAGCCCTGGGAAGGACGTTTAACCAAATGTAAGGGAGGAAAAGACAAGAGCATACAAGATGATGACATGAAGGTTGAAAATGACAAGAACAGAGGTGATAATGATGGATGCTGGGAATAAGCTCTTTCATCTCTCTTTTTCACGAACAAGATTCTTGAGTATTATGTATATTCAGAAGGGATTAAACATTCAAAAGGATAAAGTTTTATCTAGGTTCTTTCAGTTTCAATTTCAGTTCACTACGTTTGTTCATCACTTGCAAAGGCTTGCTGAAAGATGATTTGAATTCTTGGAACAAGCATCCAAGATACACAGCACCATTGCCTCTTATAATTCCTCCATCCAAGGAAATTGCACCATCTTTTAGGTCAAGGAATGAAGCCTGAAGATTGGTACTGATATTGTTAAAGTCAAAGAAAATGGCAGATGAGTTACTGAGAAAGATATTCAATCTAACAGAACAGAGAAAAGCTCAGATCAAGGGTCTGACTATGAAGTGTTTGAAAGATCCTCACAATCAAAATTTAATTCAGAAGAAACATGTTGATTAGGGAAATCACATGTTTAGGGAGGATTGTTGGGAATTAAATGTTCTGAAGATTAGTATTTGGAATTACAAGTTCACAAAGGTTAGTACTGCTGAGAAGAAAACTCTAACAGTTCCTACTGCTAGTGTATATTCATAGTCACTCAAGTTATAACTAACAGTACAAACTGAAGTTAGTACTGCTAGTACAAAGAAGGTACTGCTGGTTGATTCTACTGCTAGTGTGACTCATCCTACTGCTGAATGGATAAGTGTCACGTATTCTACTGCTAGATAGATAAGTATAAAAAAGATATTTGTGTACAAAAGTCATGAATATACAGTAGATAATATCTTTTAGACAAAGTGATCAGTCATCATGCTGTATACATAGAACAAGTTATAAACTCAGATACATGTTGTATCTTAATGACTGACACACATAAACTCGCAAGTAGTTCGACAAGACTTGGCAATATTTTAAAGATCTCCTTTGGACTATAAAAGGGAGATCTTAGCTTAGTTGTATGTGTGACTAAAATAGAGTGCTTAATTCATATATCTTTAGTATGCATGCAAGTACTTAGAACTTACAAAAACTGTCAAGAGCAAAGAACTTATCAATAATATTGAATCGTTTGGTGTTATACAGTTTGTGTTTACTTTTTAATCATACACAAGCATCACTGATCCATTTCCATAACCAATACCCTTCTAAGTGTGGTTAAGTAGATTCCGTATACATAATCATATTCACTCAAAGTATCACATACACTCGTACAAAAGGACTAACATCCTCAATAGTGTATCGAATCCCCTCAGTTTGAAGGTTGAGTCTAACCTTTTGTTACGAATTAAAGAAGCTCAAAAAGGCGATGGCGAGTTGTGGTCTATTATTCAGAAGCTGTGTTATCCAAGGCACACAGTTGTCCTTTTTCTATTCATTCAGGTTCTACTAAGATGTATAGGGATTTGAAGTAGCATTTCTGGTGGAATGGTATGAAGCAGGACGTGGCTATGTTTGTGGCTAAGTGTATGACCTGCCAGCAGGTTAAGATCGAACATCAGCGTGCTAGTGGTCTTTTACAGCCTTTGGATATTCCTACTTGGAAGTGGGATCAGATTCCTATGGATTTTGTTACAGGCTTACCTCGTACTCTTCAGATGCATGATGCTATTCGGGTTGTTGTCGATCGTTTAACCAAATCCGCTCATTGTCTGCCCATTCGGAAGGACTATTCTGTGAGTAAGTTGGCCAAAAATTATCAGCATGAGATTGTTCGTTTGCATGGCACACCGGCAACTATTATATCTGACAAAGATCCTTGGTTTACTTCACATTTCTGAAAGAGGTTGCATAAGGCTTGTTAGGAATATGAATATTCAGCAGAAGACTCGGTCACCCCGAGTACTTATTAGATCATCATAGCTCATAAGATTATTAGTAATATTATTAGTAGCTTAGTTATCAATTAGTATTGTGGAGTGGGTCGGGTCTTTACCCTCTGTCAGCTCGCTCCACAGTCCACTAGGGACATATTATGTAGGACTATATATACTCCCTTCCCACCCATGGGAAGGGTTGGACCTTTCACATTAAGCTAATACACATTTGTTTCTCTCTCTAAAAGGCTCCCAACCTCTCTCTATCTCTCTCTAAGTCTTCTTCTATTCGATCCAACTAATAGCCTCAATCTAGTGTTTCTTGTATTGTGAATACCCTATAATTGGTATCAAGAGCCATGGTTAGGTCCATGAGAGTTGGTATTCACGGATTTGTGTAGTTCTTGAGGTTTTCTTGTTGGTTCGACTTGTAGTTTTATGTTTTTTTTGGATTCGGTTTGTTTTATAGCATAAATCTCATTTTGTACTTTGTTTAGTGATTAGAAGTTGTTTTACTTTGTACTTTCTAGATTAAGATTAGTATTAGAGTGGTATTTAGTGTTTGGATTCACAGATCTAAGAACGGTGTGGTGATTTTGGAGCAATTCGTGGGTTTTTGTGGAAGTGTTCTTGAATGCGGTTTGTGTAGTTGGGACGATCTTGAACGCGGTTTGTGGTACATCGGATACGCGGTTTGTCTTTTTTACTAGTTTAGGCAAAAGGACAAACTGCATTGAAAGTGACAGGTTTGGTAGTTTGTGCCAACGCGGTTTGTCTCTACGGTGCGTACGCGGTTTGTGTCAACGCGGTTTGTATATCCGGTGTGAACTCGGTTTGTCTCTTTGGCGCATACGCGGTTTGTGTCAAGGCGGTTTGTATCTTTGGTGTGAACTCGGTTTGTCTCTAAGGCGTATACGCGGTTTGTATCTCCTGTGTGAACTCGGTTTGTCTCTTAGGCACATACGCGGTTTGTATATCCGGTGTGAACTCGGTTTGTCTCTTTGGTGCACACGCGGTTTGTGTCAACGCGGTTTGTATCTTTGGTGTGAACTCGGTTTGTCTCTTAGGCACATACGCGGTTTGTGTCAACGCGGTTTGTATCTCCTGTGTGAACTCGGTTTGTCTCTTAGGCACATACGCGGTTTGTGTCTACGCGGTTTGTCTAGGCGGTTTGTGTCTTGGTGATTTTAGAAATTCCCGCGAAAGATTCGATTTCTCGGTTAAATCACAAGATCAGTAAAATCCCGTAGTTACTATGGCTACCACATCAAGTACATCATCAGATGATATTCAAGCAGCAGGATCTGACACTCGTCCACCTATGCTAGATAGGACGGATTATGAGTCTTGGGCACAACGAATAAGACTTTACTGCTTGGGAAAAGATAATGGTGTTAACATTCTTAAGTCAATTGACGAAGGACCTTATCAGATGGGTACCACCAGAGACGTTGTTACAACTGGTGAAGATGGGACTGTAACTTTGGGCATTGATAGACCTAGAAACTATAATGATCTTAATGAAGAAGAAAAGAAGAGGTATGATGCTGATATTAGAGCCTCAAACATAGTCATTCAAGGTCTTCCAAAGGATGTATACAAGCTCATCAATTTTAACACTGAAGCCAAGGCTGTGTGGGACAACGTTAAAATGTTGTTGGCAGGGTCAGAACTCACAAAGGAAGATCGTGAGTCACAGCTGTATGATGAGTTCGAGCATTTCAAAATGAACCCAGGAGAGAATATCACAGATTACTATGTGAGATTTCATAAGTTGGTGAATGATATGAGGATGATCAGAATGACTATGCCCAACATCCAACTTAACTCAAAGTTTGTGAACAACATGACTCCGGAATGGGACAGATTTGTTACTGCCGTCAAACTCAACAAAGGTTTAAGGGAGACTAACTATGAACAGCTGTATGCTTACCTGCAACAACATGAGAAGCATGCTGCCTATGATAGGGTGCTGAGAGAAAAGTTGAATCCTTCAACTGCAAATGACCCACTGGCATTCATGACAAACATACAACCAACAAACCAATCATCATCCAATCCAAGCTATCACCAACTTCACTCACAAGTACCTGCTATGAGTTCACAACTTGACTCAGGCTACTCTCAGACCGACAAAATGATTGACAACCTCACCAATCAAGTATCTCTACTGGTTCAACAGTTTCAAGCATCACTCCCTCAGACCAACAATCAGTTAAGGAATTCTTCCAACCCACGCAATCTAGCAATGGTGGAGGACGGGAAAATTGTGGTCCAGAATGTGCAAGGGAGAGCTGGTAGAAACATGGGTCGAGGTTATGTGCAGAATAGAGCAGGGAATGCCAATCAGGGGCAAGGGAAACAGATCAAGTGTTATAATTGTGGGGGGCTTGGACACATTGCTAGAAACTGCAATCAACCTAAACGTCCTCAGAACTCAGACTACTTCAAAGACAAGATGCTGTTAATGCAAGCTCAAGAAAATGGAGCTGTATTGGATGAGGAAGAGTTATTGTTCTTGGCAGGAGATGGAGGAAATACTTTTGATGAAGATGTGGATGAGAAACCTGTTCAGGATCTAGCACTTAATGATCCTAACATCTTCAAGGCAGATGACTGTGATGCATTTGACTCTGATGTGGATGATGAACCTACTGCTCAAACAATCTTCATGGCTAACTTGTCTTCCTTGGCCTCATCTCGTCAAGCTGGTCCTTCTAATGCATCCGTGATATCTGAGGTACTAAAAATTTATGACACATATAATATTGTCGAGGGACATCAGATTCCCGAAGAAGTACATCAGGCAGTTGTTTCTGACTCAAGTGATGTTGATATGGAAAATAGCAATATTGTCTCATATGAACAGTATTTGAATAGCAACAACTCGCTTGATGTACCAAATGGTGAATCCTTTGTCAATAATGATGTGTGTGCTATGAGTAATGTATGTGCCTTAGATAATGCGAGTAATGTAGATAATGCATGTGTGTACCATGAGAACCAATTGCCTGTCCCTGATAATAACTTGATCACTAGACTTAACATCTATAAAGAACAAGTTGCTATGTATGAACAGCGTGCTAAGTTTGAGCTTAATGATCGTGAGCAGAAATTAGAAGGTCAAATGAGTACACTTATTAAAGAGTCTAGAGTGCGAGAAGAAACATTAAAATTAGAGTTAAGTTCTTTGAAAAGTCAGCTAGAACAGTCTGTCAAACAGAAACAGGAAGCACAAAATTGTGTAACAACACTTAAGCAAGAATTCAAACAAAAAGAAACAACTCTTTTAAATGATTTCTCTAAACTCAAGACGTTAAAAAATAAGCTTGAAGATAAGTTGTACACACAAAATCAAACCATACAAACTGCTCAAATGATTCATAAGCACAGAAAGTTGAGTGATAAGCATAGTAAAATCATGATAGGTGAACCAAAGTCAACCATCCTTAGGGGTATGCAAGTACTTCAACCAGCCCTATATGATGGTAATGTGATGATTAAGCCTATTCATGACCAACCTGAGCATATCTACACTGATGAAGAGGATGAGTTAAGTGATAAAACGAAAGAAAAAATGAATGAGAAAATGAGGGATCCCGAGTGCATAGCCAGACGAATAATAATCAAACCCCATGATTATTATGAGGCAAATCGTTTGACTGTGTTTGCTCCTCAAAAGAAGTTAACACCTGAACAGATATTTTGGAAACAAGATAGTGAAAAACTTAAGGAAGATAAACTTAAGGCCAACACCCCCCTCATTCGAAAAGTTGCGTCCATAACGGTGTATCCTCCCAATACACCTAGGAATCTGGTGCCTTTGTCTCTTCCCACTGAATGCAAAACCTTTATTAGCTTATATGTGCTTTGGCAACTGTTTGCTGATTTTGATAAAACATGTAAGAAGAGAATCACACCAACCGGCATTACTGAGGGGGAAAGGTGTTTTGAACATGCAAAAAGGTGTTACTTAACTGAGGTCATGCCATTCTTTAAACTACTTAAAGAACATTTTGAAGGGTTGCAAACTGCCCTTAAAGCCGAAATTAAAGAAATGGAAGTAGTGTTTAAAGACATGGAAAATGAGGTGAATGAATATGCAATAGAACTTAAGAGTCGTGAGATTGAAAGAAAAAACATACTCATCACTAATGACAACTTGATTGCTAAATGTATTGCACAAGATGTATTTTACACTGTCACTGATTCTGCATTGTATGCTTGTCAATTTAATGAGTATGCTATTGCATTAAATGTCACCCAGAATCGTGTTGTTGAGCTTGAGGGGGAGAATTTGAAATTGCTTGAAAAAATTCAAAATGATGACCATGATAACATGGTTAAACGTTTTTCAAAACTAGAAGTTGATTATCTGAATTTGCAACTCAAACATCAACACTTAGAAGAAAAATGCAAAATATCAAATGTCAAGACATCCTCGGATGCTCCTGAGTTTGATACTTATTTTGAAATAAGCAAACGAGATGAGACAATTCAAGCTCACACGAACACGATTCGACTGCTGAGGGCCCAAATTGCCCAATTGAAATCCAACAAGTGTGAAGTATATGGCACCAATAAACCTTCGTCTTCAGATTCTCAGAATTTTCAATATCAAAACACCATAAATAAGTTACATTATGAAAATGAGTGTTATCGAGAAGAAAATTCAAAGGTTAAACAACATTTCAAAGAGTTATATGATTCTATTAAAGTTACAAGAAGCAATCATAATGATCAAATAACCTCTTTGACAAATGAAATTGAGAATCTTAAGGCTCGGGTGAAAGGTAAAATGCCATGCACCACTTGTAATTGTGATACACCAAAGGCTACTGATTGTAAAAAGTATGATGTTGATGTTGGGGGTATTCCGTTTAAGCTTAGAAATAACAGCCTTGCCCATCAAACATATCTAGATCATCTTAGAGAAGGTCTTGACACACTTCGTGAGGTTGTTGAAGAGGATAGGAATGATAAGCCACTTGATCAAGCAGTAGTCTATGCATGCAAACTCACGAAAAGGATTCAGGAAAACTTAGAATATGCCATAGGCTCAATTCCTAAGTTTAGAGGCCATAGAGATAGATTTGTTGCATCATCATCCAATGTTGTGAACAAGCATGTAGCCTTTGATCTACCACCCAAAACATCAGAACCCAACACATCATTATCAGGAAGGCATGCGACAGAAAAACAAACTAATGTTACCTTCGATGCTTCTACAGGAGTAAAAAGTGACACCCAAGCTAGCGGGTCAAGGTCTAGAGGAAATGAAAGAAAGGATATGACTGCGCCAGCTAAGAATGATCACTTGAAGAATGTAGAAGCCCAACCTAGGAACAATAAGTTTACAATAAGTAGGATGAATCGTGTTGATTCTAGTATCAAAAGTACTGTAATTAATTCGAATTCTAATGCTATCTGTAAAACTTGCGACAATTGTTTAATTTCTGCTAATCATGATGAATGTGTTGTGTCTTTCCTGATGTCTTCTGCATCATCCCATGTTAAGAATGGTAGGATATCTGAAGCATGCAAAAAGGTTTGGAAAGCAACAGGAAAAACATTTGCTAGCGTAGGCTATCAATGGAGACCCACTGGAAGGAAATTCAATTTAGGAAAACAGTGCACGTTACCTAAAATGAATAAGCATAAAATTGTTAAAGTTAAGGAATGGAGACCCACTGGAAGGAAATTCAATTTAGGAAAACAGAGACCATTACCTAAAATGAATATGCATAAAATTGTGAAGAATAAGGAATGGAGACCAACTGGTAGAATCTTGCCTTTAGAATCACAATGCCTTCCATCTAGGTCTTGTCCTGTCTCAAGTTCTGTCTCCACAGTAAAGATAGTAGCATCTGTGAAATCTGTGGTTCCTGAATATGTGTGTGCTGACCAAATGGACCCCAATTGCACTTGGGGATCCACATTTTTCAGTTATCCATTGTTGTCTGGTTTCAAATGCAGGTCGTACAAATCGTCCTGTGGTATTTGGACTCAGGCTGCTCAAAACATATGACTGGAGATCGCTCACGGCTCAAGAACTTCGTGAAAAAGTTTATCGGGACTGTTAGATTTGGGAACGACCACTTTGGTGCTATTATGGGTTATGGAGATTATGTGTTTGGTAATAGTGTAATCTCAAGGGTATATTATGTGGAAGGACTAGGACACAATCTGTTTTCTGTGGGTCAATTTTGTGATTCAGATCTGGAAGTGGCTTTCAGAAAGCATACATGTTTCGTCAGAGAATTGGATGGTTTAGATCTCCTCAAGGGCAGTCGGGGCACCAATCTATACACCATCTCAATTGAAGAAATGTTGAAGTCCTCTCCAATATGCTTGCTTTCTAAAGCCTCTAAAACAAAATCATGGCTGTGGCATCGTCGTTTGAACCACTTGAACTTCGGTACCATAAATAATCTTTCCCGTAAAGATCTTGTTAGAGGGATGCCCAGACTGAAATATGAGAAAGATCATCTCTGCTCTGCATGTCAACTGGGTAAAAGCAAGAAACAAACCCACAAGCCTAAAACCGTCAACACCAACTTGGAAGTTCTTCACACCCTCCACATGGACTTGTGCGGTCCAATGAGAATACAAACCATAAATGGAAAGAAGTATGTTCTGGTGATAGTAGATGATTATTCTCGGTTCACATGGGTAAAGTTTTTGAGAACCAAGGACGAAACTCCAGAGGTTATCATTAAACTGATAAAACAGCTGCAAGTAAGGCTAGATAAAACTGTCAGAATCATCCGCACAGATAATGGTACTGAGTTTGTTAACCAACAACTCCGTAATTTCTATGAAAGTATTGGCATCACGTATCAGAAAAGTATCCCTCGCACGCCTCAACAGAACGGGGTGGTTGAACGAAGGAACCGTACTCTGGTGGAGGCTGCAAGAACCATGCTTATATTTTCAAAGACACCGATGTTTCTCTGGGCAGAAGCTATTGCAACAGCATGTTACACTCAAAACCGATCCCTAATTCATCTGGTTCATGAGAAGACTCCCTTCGAGTTAATTCATAACAAGAAACCAGATCTTTCCTTTCTGCGTGTGTTTGGTGCTCTTTGCTATCCAACTAACGATAGTCAAGACTTGGGAAAGTTAAGAGCTAAAGCAGATATAGGTATTTTCGTTGGATGCGCGTGATGTGTCGTTGCGGTTTAGCAGTTTTAATGCCTACTCAAGTTTTAAATTTATATTTAGCCGACTTATCAATAACACACACACTTAACGAGCAGTGTACCCGGTCAGTATGAAGATAATGGTAAGTAGAGTGTCGATCACTAAGAGTGGAACGTATAATCTCGTTAATCTAATCAGTATTTTAATATCCTAACGCAAGGGGGTTTCAGCCTGAGAGACTGGCACGGTTTTGTTTGCAAGTAAATAATAAAATAAACAATAGGCACGAATCAGCAAGTAGCACACACGTACACAGATAGATACTTGAGACAATAAGAGGGCTGTCCTTATGATTAAGTAGATTGTCACTTGTTTTATTGATAGCTTTATATGAAGTGTATGTAATTAACCCTTTCTCGTTGGTCCTATTCTTATCGGCGAGTAAACCCTTAATGATTACTTATGTCTAAAAGTCATTCCTAAGTGATCAATTTAGAAACAACCGTGGGAGCCACATCTTGTCCCGCAGTCGGATGCCCGCAAGCCACTAATAAACACAGAGGTTATCAATGCACTAATAAGTAGTAACCAAAGACATCAACATATAAACTTTAATTAATGAGAAAGCAGTTTTAAGGGAGTGCAATCTTTCCGTTGCCACATTACACAAGCCACCAATCTTGATGAATTAAAGTTTGCTAAAACAATAAAACAAAACTACTTAATGAATTAAATACATGCAGCACCTTCTTACAGCTCTTGTATCTTTGATTTGGGTGTGTCTTGTGCTGCCTTCTTGACTGAATTCGTCCTTTTGCTCTGCTGTCCGAACTTCGGTGTTAGGGTTTCGAACTCTGATTCTCGTCTGGTCTACGGGGTATTTATAGTTTGTGTCTGAGGGAAGATGCGGCGCATCTACTAAGTAGATGCGGCGTATGTACGTAACTTCGCGTGGGGTCCAAGATTATAATATTCAGGAATATTCGTACACCGCCAGAAGATGCGGCGTAACTCCATGATTAGGTGCGGCGCATGTCCTCTTGTATCTTGGATCGTATCTGGTGATATCTTGATATAGATGCGGCGCATGTTGATAGTGAGATGCGGCGCATCTGGAGCAGATTAGTCTTGATCTTCTTCATTTCAGTAGACTCTTCACTTTATGCACGTTTTGCTCCATTATTAGTCCAAAATCGCCAAGTTTCACCAAATGCTTGTTTTTACCTGAGAATTACAAAAGTAAACGATTAAGTATCAATCCTCATACATAATATAGTAAAACAAGTCAAATTAATAGGATAAATGATAGTAATAAAATGTACTTATTTGAGTTCATCAAATATCCCCCCACTTGAACTTTACTTGTCCCCAAGTAAACCTTAGATTAAATCTCATGAAAATGTATCCTAAAAGATGTTAGGATTTATTTTTATATTTAAGCATGTATTCGTTTATTTCGTAATCACACAACTAAACACTTAACGAATTAGAAGTAAAATAAAATAAGTCGATAAAAGCAAATCTAATCGTTTAACTGTCCAGTCGTGACGAATATTCTATCATAAGCTTGGCAAGTATACACATCTCTACCACTAAAGCTAAGGAATAACAAGTCTAAAGCGGTAAAAAGGGTTTTTATAGGCTTAAGGGTTAATTATTCTTATTTCACTATCGATCTCAAATTCCAGAAAAGGCGACAAAATCACAAATACATGATCGAATCCACGAACACGATACTTGCAATTGCTCAAATCCTTAACTCGAATAGGCTAAAGATAGGTCCAAACTTCACCAATAATAATATATCAAAAAGGGCGACAAAATCATAAATACATAGCCGAATCCACGACTACGATACTTAAGATTGCTCAAATCCCCAATCTCAATAAATCAAAGGTTTGGTTGGATAAAGAATAGGGTATGGATAACATTTGGGATATAAATTGGTGTAAAATAAAAATAAACAAAACAAATAAATTAAAATCCTAAGTGTGGTTAATCACTATCCCAACCATCCCATGAATAAGACTCATATCATTGAATAACTCACGCTTTAACACTTGAAACACACGCTTTAGGTAGACACGAATTATACTCAACAAGATCTTAATCAAAGAATAAACCTTAATTGGCGTTCCCATAACTGCCAATTCCCATTCAATCCATAGATATAATACAACAAATAGTGGCCATATGAACCACTTACATAACTTTACATCGTTGGCTTAAAATAAACATCCAACTCTTTTTTCTTTCTTTTTCTTTTCTCATTTTTTCCATTTTTTTTTTTTTTTTTTTTTTTTTTTTTTTTTTTTTAAACATCAACATATATGTGTAAAATTTCACCACATCACTACAACTTTCTTTCCGGATAATTTTTTTTATACTTTTCATACTTTCAGAAATAATGGTAATAGTGAAAGTAGTAAACACACGAAAAATAAACTCTAAAATATACAATATTTACTTTCACTCCAATTGCATTGTGCAATTTCCCGACCTAACCAAAGATAATGAATTACGCACGCGAACACAGGTAATGTAAGGAAACACACTTTGCCTATAGCAATTAACCAACCACGGACTTTAATCTACAGGGTAGGCTAAGGTGTAAGGGTGTAACGAAACATTTTAAACATAGGTGTAAGAAACGAAAGGAATGGCTCTGAGTGTTTTTCTAGGGGTATCTTACTCTAAAAATGAGAGTAACAAAAGGGTTTATACGGGGGTTAACTAACCAGTGTAGTTAGTTAATAACACATAACATATAATAGGCTATTTGGGTGTAATCCTAGAATTTTACCAAGTTAGACAAGTCATTCCAATTAAATAAATAATACTCATTATGGTGGTCTCGAATAGTATACAAGCCAAGTTCTAAAGTCTACAAGTCACCGGCACACTCATAGATTTGTGAATTTTGAAAAATCACAATTTTTGAAAATAACGTCATGTGTGCAGCTATGCAACTTAGATCTTAAACAAAAACATGCTAAAAAATTTTTTAAGTTTGATATATTAAGCACATTTTAAGCATAATTTTTGAAAAAGTTTAGGACAAGTAAGTGTTAAGTGTTCTAATTCTCCTATCCCCCCACTTAAGTTAAACAACGTCCTCGTTGTTTGTATAAAAGGTTAAAAATTTGAAAATAAAAAGAATTAGAACAGAAAAACTCCCCTGAGATTTGCTCGGTATGATCCTCCATTAGTGCAAGAGCAAAAATCATCTTTCTTGTGGATTAGAACGTTAAAGCTTCATACTTGATGTATCCACAGAAAATTCAGGAAACTATAATACCACCAACACTTTAAAACACACCTAAGATAAGAAAGGTTCAACTTGCATAATACATTAGTAGTTAGGAAAAATAAAACTTAAAAATTAAAACTGAAAATCATCAGGTCAGTCGATGCGCCGTATCTTATTGAAGAAGATGCGCCGTATCGAGCCTGGAATTAATACGGATCAGAATAAAGATGCGCCGCATCCTTAACCAGGGATGCGCCGCATTAAAATAAACTGATAAATAGTTTTAAAGTCGGAAATAAAAAATGCAGAAAAATAAAATAAGATATGACCGTTGCAGGAGATGCGTCGCATCTCAAGATTGAGATGCGCCGTATCTTCGTGCGGCCTGGACTGACTCGACACAGAAAACAGAATAATAAATGATAAATCCGGGTTGTCTCCCGGTCAGCACTTTTCTTTATTCCAGAGTCTTCAAGTTAGACTCACTTTCAGCTCCTTAGTATCGATCATTGAAGGAGTCGGAAACATCGCGCTCCTTCATCGCCAATTTAGTAATATTGAACACTCCTTGCTCGTCCTTAATTTCCACGCCGTTCTTCTTTAATATCTGTATAAATAAAGTCCTGTCCCTTTCGGGCAGAGATGACAAAATGATAGACGGGAAATTCTTATTATTATGTAGGCACAAATAAGCAAGGTGGGGTGGTAGTTCAACAAACACATCATGATTCAAATTCGTTTTCTCAACTATTCTCCTACGTTTATTAATTACTACACAATCATACCACTCATCATCAGAATCACTAACAACATCGCGTCTAAGTTCGGTAGGTACATTAAGGTCAATGAATTCCTCAAAGTCTTCATGATTAGGATTAGTTGAGTTGTTTTGAATCAATGTTTCTCCCATAAGTCTAGCTTCAAGATCGAGGTCCATACGCTCCCTTAATCCTAGCACATAAACACCTCTAATTATGCTTTTAACCGGATCTTGGCACTTATAGACTAGTTTATTATTCCCTACTCTTAATGAAAATTTTCTTTTAAACACATCAATCTTAGCGTGGGCAGTAGACAAGAAAGGTCTTCCGAGGATTAAAGGAATCTTAACATCCTCGGGCATGTCTAGTATAACAAAGTCTACGGGAAAAATAAATTGCTCAATCTTAACTAGCACATTATTAGCAATCCCCTCAGGTCGTTTTACTGTTTTATCAGCCAGTTCAATAAGTAATTTAGTTGGTGCTAATTTTCCTAGTCCTAGGGTAGCGAATGTCTTAAGAGGCATAACACTAACACTAGCTCCTAAGTCAGCCAACACATTATTGAAAGATATATTTTTAATAGAACAAGGTAGAGTAAAACTTCCTGGGTCTCTTTCTTTATGAGGCAAGGCATTTGAGTCGGTTGCAGGGCTCTCTTCTTTCATTATTGCCTTGATCTCCTCTTCAATTTTTGTCTGTTCTTTTAGTAGTCTCCTTAAGCTGATTGAAGAGTTAAAGAAAAATTCGGGTCTTGCACCATCATTACCATTCATCGACCTTCTAGGTATATTAGGAGTGACTTCTTCAGTGGTGCTTATGGCCTTGACATGATCCCTTGGGTTGGTTTCAGTTGAGCTCGGTAAACTTCCATATCCCCTTTCTTGAAGAACTTTGCTCATTTGACCAATTTGTTGTTCCAATGCTTTGATCGAAGCTCCTTGATTTCTTGTAGTAGTGTCCGTTGAAGCTCGAATTTCCTTGATCATAGCAGTATTCTCTTCATGTCTTTTAGCAGCATCGGCCATAATTTGCTTTAAAGTATCATCTAAAGTCTGCCTCCTTTCTTGATAAGCGGGATTGAAGTTGTTCTTTTGATAGAATCCCGGTGTAGCTTCCCTAAATCTCCCTGAAGGTCGGAATGGTTGTCCAAATTGGGTGTAATAAGCTTCTTCAAACGTCTCACTTTCATTCTTGCTCGGGCAATCCTTAGTGTAGTGAGGTCCTTCACACTTTTCACATCCAACTTGGGCAGCATACGCTCTTTCATCACGCTTCTTCATTTCTCTACTGATTTTATCCAATTGAGCTTGAATAGCATCAATCCCGTCAAAATTAGTGCTGCTCTTAGATCTAGTAGAGGTCCCATCGTGCCATTTCTGAGAATGATCAGCAGCATCTTGGATCGCTTTCCTAGCATTAGTTGCACTCATCTGAGGTACAGCTCCCTTAGCATCCAAAATCTGTCTTGTAGGCACGTCCAATCCCTGATAAAACAATATTATTTCCTGCATAGGGGTTAGATAGTGTTGAGGACATTTAATCAATAAATCTTTAAATCGTTCCCAAGCTTGATAAAGAGTTTCATCAGGCTCTTGCTTGAAACTATTGATAGCCTCCATCTTTTTAGCAGTCTTAGCAGGTGGACAATATCTCTTCAGGAATTTACTTTTCAAACCTTCCCACGTAGTGATTGAACTAGCAGGTTCATTCCTTAGCCACTTGTTAGCAGCTCCTTTTAGTGAGATTGGGAAGATTCTTAGCATGAGTTGATCGGTATTGACACTTTCTGTAGTAAACAAATCTGCAATCTCCAGGACCTTTTCAACATGCTCATTAGCATCCTCTTGTTCCGTCCCACTGAAAGCATTCTCTCTTAGCTCTTTGAGAAATTGTCCCTTCAACTCAAATTTTGACTTGTCATCAAACTTAGGTCTAGCAACTCCTGAAGTGTAATCAGCACGGGTATTGTTCATGTATTCCTCCATAGTAGTGTTTTCGCCCATTGTTTCTGTTTCAACTTCCTCTTTCTCTTCAGAAAAATAATCAAGCTCGAGTGAACTTGAAAGATCAAAGCTTCTTGTGTTGAAAAGCCTTTTAAGCGAATGTAGGGCTCGTTCAGGATCTTCGAAAGGTTGAATCAAGTTCTTCGTAGAACTCCTGGTCATGCACTTCCTGAAATCAACACAAAAATATCAGTAGGGTATGCTCGAGAAAGTAGTATATCAGATAATTAATAACGAAAACGGAATACGAAAAATTAAAGTTACTGATATCTGCAGACGATGCGCCGTATCCAAAGAGTTGGATACGCCGTATCTTATAATCGTTAAAATTTAATCAGACTTTATTCAGAAAATAGATACGCCGCTTAGAATTTATGAATGCGCCGTATCGAATTAATCAATCAAAAATCAATTTATCTAATTAAAATTAAATGCGTCGTATTAACGAAAGTTAATGCGCCGTATTTTCGTTACGTTTAAAATTAAAAGATTTTTGATTCAGTAAGATGCGCCGTATCGACAGAGATCGATACGCCGTATTTGTTTAATAATTCGCAAACTGTTTTTAATTAAAATAATAGATACGCCGTATCTGCGAAAGCAGATGCGTCGTATGGCGTTAACGTTTAGAAAAATTTTTATCAAAACAGATACGCCGTATCTACAAAAGCAGATGCGTCGTATTACTTTATCGCTTAGAAAAATTTTCTTGTTAAAAACAGATACGCCGTATCTTGGGGAAAAGATGCGTCGTATCGAATTAATTAAACGCGTTGTATATAAAAATTAAACGCAATACGCCGTATCTGAGAGATCAGATGCGCCGTATCGTTTGATTTAGCACAGTACAACGATAGCAGAACAGAAAAATACGAAAAAATAAAAATAAAAATAAAACACACAAACAAAAATAAACACACAAAAATAAAAGAAAACAATTAACACACAATACAACAAATATGCAAAATAGTACAATGATGCAATTAATCTAATAAAAAGAAAAACCTAATTAAAATACTAATCAAATTAACAGAAAATAACAATTCACTCCCCGGCAGCGGCGCCAAAAAACTTGATGCGCGTGATGTGTCGTTGCGGTTTAGCAGTTTTAATGCCTACTCAAGTTTTAAATTTATATTTAGCCGACTTATCAATAACACACACACTTAACGAGCAGTGTACCCGGTCAGTATGAAGATAATGGTAAGTAGAGTGTCGATCACTAAGAGTGGAACGTATAATCTCGTTAATCTAATCAGTATTTTAATATCCTAACGCAAGGGGGTTTCAGCCTGAGAGACTGGCACGGTTTTGTTTGCAAGTAAATAATAAAATAAACAATAGGCACGAATCAGCAAGTAGCACACACGTACACAGATAGATACTTGAGACAATAAGAGGGCTGTCCTTATGATTAAGTAGATTGTCACTTGTTTTATTGATAGCTTTATATGAAGTGTATGTAATTAACCCTTTCTCGTTGGTCCTATTCTTATCGGCGAGTAAACCCTTAATGATTACTTATGTCTAAAAGTCATTCCTAAGTGATCAATTTAGAAACAACCGTGGGAGCCACATCTTGTCCCGCAGTCGGATGCCCGCAAGCCACTAATAAACACAGAGGTTATCAATGCACTAATAAGTAGTAACCAAAGACATCAACATATAAACTTTAATTAATGAGAAAGCAGTTTTAAGGGAGTGCAATCTTTCCGTTGCCACATTACACAAGCCACCAATCTTGATGAATTAAAGTTTGCTAAAACAATAAAACAAAACTACTTAATGAATTAAATACATGCAGCACCTTCTTACAGCTCTTGTATCTTTGATTTGGGTGTGTCTTGTGCTGCCTTCTTGACTGAATTCGTCCTTTTGCTCTGCTGTCCGAACTTCGGTGTTAGGGTTTCGAACTCTGATTCTCGTCTGGTCTACGGGGTATTTATAGTTTGTGTCTGAGGGAAGATGCGGCGCATCTACTAAGTAGATGCGGCGTATGTACGTAACTTCGCGTGGGGTCCAAGATTATAATATTCAGGAATATTCGTACACCGCCAGAAGATGCGGCGTAACTCCATGATTAGATGCGGCGCATGTCCTCTTGTATCTTGGATCGTATCTGGTGATATCTTGATATAGATGCGGCGCATGTTGATAGTGAGATGCGGCGCATCTGGAGCAGATTAGTCTTGATCTTCTTCATTTCAGTAGACTCTTCACTTTATGCACGTTTTGCTCCATTATTAGTCCAAAATCGCCAAGTTTCACCAAATGCTTGTTTTTACCTGAGAATTACAAAAGTAAACGATTAAGTATCAATCCTCATACATAATATAGTAAAACAAGTCAAATTAATAGGATAAATGATAGTAATAAAATGTACTTATTTGAGTTCATCATATAGGTATTTTCGTTGGATACGCACCAGACAGTAAAGGGTATCGAATCTACAATAAAAGGACCCGTAAAATCATGGAAACCATTCATGTTACGTTCGATGAGCTGAGTGAGCTACCTGTTTCAGGACAAATCAGTTCTGGACCCGATCTTCACCTTTTGTCTCCTGGACCCATTAGTTCAGGACTTGTACAGAATTCCACGCCTGCAGATTCTTATGTGCCACCTACATGTGAGGAGTTGAAGAAGTTATTCGATCCCATGTTTGATGAATACTTTGAGCCAACAAATGGAACCATCCCGAGTGAATCAGCTGTAATTCCTATGGATGAGGTTCAAGCCCCACAAGATTCAGAAGGACCTGCAGCTTCAGTATCAGTCAGTCACAATGCTCCTGCTGCCAGTCAATCGCCTTCGTCATCAAACACTCAAACTTCTCCAGTAATGCAAGAATCTTCAGATAATAACTCTTTGGAAGTTAATCCTTTTGCTCCTGTTGAAGAGGCTCCTTTTGAAAACATCTTTGCTCCTGAACATTCATCAGACACATCCTTACTTGAAGATCACAGCACTGCTTCGTCTGTTCACAACCATCAACCTCACGACCATCTCAGAAAATGGACCAGTGATCATCCAATCGACAACATCATAGGCAATCCCTCACGTCCAGTATCCACTCGTAATCAACTAGCCACTGATGCACTATGGTGCTTCTTCAATTCCGTACTGTCTAAAGTTGAACCAAAAGATGCCAAAGAAGCAATGACTAAAGATTGCTGGTTCCAGGCTATGCAGGATGAAATCCATGAATTTGATCGACTTGAAGTATGGGAATTAGTGCCTCCTCCTGAGTGTGCAATGATCATTGCTTTAAAGTGGATCTTCAAAGTGAAGCTTGACGAGTATGGTGATGTCTTAAAGAACAAGGCACGGCTAGTTGCTAAAGGGTTTAGACAAGAAGAGGGCATTGATTTTGAAGAATCGTTTGCTCCGGTTGCTAGAATTGAAGCTATAAGAATCTTCCTAGCTAATGCGGCTAGTCGTAATATGATAGTCTACCAGATGGATGTCAAAACGGCATTCTTGAATGGTGACTTAAAGGAAGAAGTTTACGTGAGTCAACCTGAAGGATTCATGGATGCTGAACACCCTACTCATGTTTACCGCTTGAAGAAGGCTCTTTATGGGCTAAAACAGGCGCCAAGGGCATGGTACGATACATTGTCCAAGTTCCTCCTAGCAAACAGATTCTCCAAGGGTGTTGTTGATCCTACACTATTCACCAGGAAATCAAGAAACCATCTACTGCTAGTTCAGATATATGTAGATGATATCATCTTTGCTTCAACAGATCCTGGTGAATGTGATAGTTTCTCAAAGGAGATGAATTCCAAATTCCAAATGTCCATGATGGGACAAATGTCATTCTTCTTAGGACTACAAGTTTCTCAAAGTCCCGGAGGCATATTCATCAATCAATCCAAATACGCCAACGAGATCCTGAAAAAGTTTGGATTCCATTCAAGTGAACCTGTTGACACTCCCATGGTTGATAGAACGAAGCTGGATGAAGATCCTTCAGGGATTCCAGTTGATATCACACAGTATCGAAGCATGATTGGATCTTTGATGTACATCACGGCTAGCAGACCAGATCTTCTATTTGCTGTGTGTATGTGTGCTCGGTATCAATCCAGACCAACCAAGAAGCATGTTGAAGCAGTGAAAAGGATCTTCCGATATCTTCAAGGCACGGTTCATATGGGTCTCTGGTATCCTAAGGACACTGCAATGGAGTTAACGGCATACGCAGATGCTGATCATGCGGGATGTCAAGACACTCGTCGAAGTACTTCAGGAGGAGCTCAATTTTTAGGGGAAAAGTTGGTTAGTTGGTCTTCTAAGAAGCAGATGAGTACTTCCATATCATCTACTGAAGCTGAGTACATTGCTATGTCTGCTTGCTGTGCACAAATCCTTTGGATGCGATCACAGCTTTCGGACTATGGATTCTCATACAACAAAATTCCCCTATATTGTGACAACAAAAGCGCCATTGCTCTTTGTTGTAACAATGTTCAGCACTCCAGGTCAAAACACATCGACATCAGGCATCACTTCATCAGGGAACAGGTGGAAAAAGGAATTGTGGAGCTATACTTCGTGAGGACAGAGTTTCAGTTAGCTGACATCTTCACCAAGGCCCTCCCAAGAGAAAGGTTTCAGTTTATTCTCCCACGCCTTGGCATGAAAAGCATGACTCCTGAAACCCTCAAGTGTCTTCAGGAAGAAAAGGAGGAGTAAAGGATTGTCTTCTTATATCCTTGTACATAGTTGTATATATCTTAAATCAAAAAGAAAAATACAAAAATATAAAACCTATAAAAAACCATAAAAAATCGAAAAATCAGAAAATACCAAAAATAGTTCTACCTAGGCATGTCCTCTGTTTATCGATAACATTTACGTATCTAGAAATGTCATTCAACAATGGCACGGATTCTTAAATGAAGCTCGAGCAGAAGTTATACTAATCAGTTAAAACATGTCTTAATGGCTTGCAGTTACTTCATACTGCAACCCGCACTGTACAATGGGGAAAGCATGTCGCCAAAAAGACAGCTGTTTCTCCAACCGGGTGATGTTCACCTGGGCATGGATTACTTTATATCCATGTTTCCCCGACTTGATGTACGTTTCAGTGCGTCATTTCGTGTATAAGAAGAGAAGTCTTCTTTACATCAGACTCTTTATCTTGTTTAATTCTTCAAGAGAGTCTTGATGTTACACAAGGTGGTCAATTGACTTAAATTTTCAAATTTCTGACACCTTACCAAATTTGTGCAACATCAGCAGTGACACTCTCTCGTTGTTTCAGGGGGAGCATAGTATGCTCCTAAATCAGAATACATTTAAACCTGACCACATTTTCTCCCAAATTTTCTAAACTTATTTAAATCACTTGGGATCACAAATCTCAAATGGTTTGAAATTTTTGATCGGGGGAGAGAATGTGATTTAAATAGGAAATTCTGATAAAATGTGATGATTTGGATGTTAATGTAAGCTCTCCAATATGTGCTAAACCATTTTGCATATCAAGGCACATATTGAGGGGGAGCAAAATGTTTTGGTCATAAATACAAGTTCTTCCATATGTGCGAAAATCTTTCTTAATATCGATGCACATATTGAGGGGGAGCAAATGTTTTTATCAAAACAAAGGATTTGGCATCTCACGTGAGCAAGGCTTAGACTTCACCAATGAATTGACGAAATTTGAATTGCCATCAATCGAAAGGATACGTCTTGGCCGGGTAATAATTTCAAGCTGGTCTAACCAGTGATGTAAGCGTGTCTCGAAAAAGATGTATCTGAGTAGAGTGTACCGTTTCGAGAAACTTTCTGTGGACTTGACCAGGCCGGGTAATAATTTCAAGCTAGTCTAACTAGTGATGTAAGCGTGTCTCGAATCGGTCATGTTCACTGAAAGTTGATCAATTCAAAAAGTGCGAGCTCTACCTAACATGTGCAAATTTATAAAACAATCAACCGAGCACATGTTGAGGGGAGCATTTGAAAAAAATATAAAACTCTCAAGTGTTTGCAAAAATGTGTTTCAGAATCATGAACACTTTGAGAGATTTTTCAAAGATTTGGTTTATGGCAATCGTGAAAGTACACCAAAGACCGACCATCTTAATTAATGCATGGAGTTATAAGGATGGTTAGGTTAGGCTCGAGTTCCCACGATCCCGCCAGAGCCGGAGGGATCTACCCAGGGACAATCCACTAGTTAGTGTAGAAGTCCTTAGGTATGATTAAAAAGGAGAAAAGTGAATGAGGGAATAGTGCCGACTGAGATGGAGCTAACACTGGAACAAACCCAACAAGGTGTTAGTTATGAAGTCTCGGTAAGCAATGAAGGGGTTGAAGAATGAAAAGGAATTGTAAAGAGAAAGGGTGAAAAGAAATAGCCCTCCTTACAACTTAGGCAGAAACCGGGTCAATACATATGCTGTCAGAATCACTTAGTTGATTGCTGGCATTGAAGACAAAGTATCATGGACCCAGTGATACGCTGCACAACCCTCCCTAGCCACTCAAGGTACCTCAAAGGATTCTTGTTTCAATTGTCACGGAGTTCAATACATTCCTATCGTCTCTCTCACTCCGAGTTAGATGATATTGAAAAGGTGGCAGTCCTCTCCAGCCTCCGATCACCAAATCAAAACGCACAATTGAGTCTAGAGCCACGAGATACATAATAAGATCTCATAGGGACACGAACCATTTCTACACTGGTTGTTCAACATTAAGGACACCAGTTGTAATCTCATGAGTCCTACGCAGATCTTAGCAATCTGCCAGAACATTTATGAGAGAACTTACTTATGTAATTCTCAATGATTGAATGGAAATTCCTGCCAGGGTCAACATCAAGCAGCCCTGAAAGCAGGTCACTTCGGTAATTCCTCGTGGATTACGCTTAGTGGTTGCGGCGGTTTCAACCGGTCTACAGTCGTGGAGTGATCTCCAGCGACTCACCTAATCGTTGATTTACTACGGTAAAATCTTAAAAAGCCCTCTGTGGGTTTTCGATTAGGAACGGTCTTGGTAAGGATTAGAGAGAGTTTTCACAATATGCTGTTGACTATCTCGAAGTCCAAACTTGTAAGTACCGGTCGAATTATTGCTAACTGTCGTATGCAGGAACTTCTGGCGATTGTAGCAGTGGAATGCTGTAGCTGGTTGCTGTTGTAGCTGGTTGCAGAAAAGATGCCAATCCATCACCACATGTTCACACTACATCATCATCAAAGAAGTCATGATCACCGTAAAAGACCTTCAACACAGCTTCTGCTAACTCTGATGCTGAAGATCATGACCCCATATCGTGTGAGCATGTCGGCTCTAAGTATATTTCATCACATGGAGTATTACTACAGAAAGATGACTTGGAGACTCAAGTGGGATGATACGTTCAGAGATTATTCAAAGTTCATCCAAGACAAAAGAGAAGTCATCTTCAGATCACTGATGTTTGCACAGCAATCTATGACATTGAAGATTCAATGAGTACGAGCTATGATGTCAAGATCCAAGGAAGAAGTGCTGAATTTCAGAACATTACTTCTGGGGTGACCTCCCTTAGGGGGAGATTGTTAGGAATATGAATATTCAGCAGAAGACTCGGTCACCCCGAGTACTTATTAGATCATCATAGCTCATAAGATTATTAGTAATATTATTAGTAGCTTAGTTATCAATTAGTATTGTGGAGTGGGTCGGGTCTTTACCCTCTGTCAGCTCGCTCCACAGTCCACTAGGGACATATTATGTAGGACTATATATACTCCCTTCCCACCCATGGGAAGGGTTGGACCTTTCACATTAAGCTAATACACATTTGTTTCTCTCTCTAAAAGGCTCCCAACCTCTCTCTATCTCTCTCTAAGTCTTCTTCTATTCGATCCAACTAATAGCCTCAATCTAGTGTTTCTTGTATTGTGAATACCCTAGAAGGCTTGGGGTACTCGACTTAAATTTAGTACGGCATTTCATCCTCAGACCGGTGCGTAGTCGGATGCACTATTCAGACTTTGGAAGATATGTTGAGAGCTTGTGCTCTAGAATGCTCGGGACATTGGGACGAGTATTTGTGTTTGGTTGAGTTTGCCTACAAAAATAGTTGGCATGCTAGTATTAAAGGGGCTCCTTTCGAGCTATTGTAGGGATGAAAGTGTAGGGCACCTATCTGCTGGAATGAGGTTGGTGAACAACTTATTGAAGGCCCCGAATTGATTGAAGTGATTAATGAGAAAGTCGATGTTGTTAAGGAAAACCTCAAGGAAGCTAGATCTTGGCAGAAGAGTTATGCTGATCGTCATCGACGTGCTTTGGAATTTAGTCCTGGTGATTGTGTTTTTCTTAGGGTTTCTCAGTTTCGAGGTGTTAAGTTTTTTGGTATTAAGGGGAAACTTAGTCAGCGTTTCATTGTTCCGTTTGAGATTTTAGACCGCGTTGGTGAAGTTTCTTATCGTTTGGCACTTCCTCTGCAGCTTTCTCATGTGCATAATGTGTTTCATGTATCTCTTCTGAGGGGATACAATTATCATCTGCTCCATGTTGGTGTATGCTAGGATACAACAAGTATGTAACAAATTTTACAAGTGCACTAAACTATAACTACAACGCTTTGTATCTTCTTGATACTTTGTGTTCTTCTCTTGCACTAGTAGAAGAATGAAGGTGATCACTTGGTTGGATGATAGAATCACTCTTTAAACAAAAGAAAAACTAACTAAATTATCAAAGGAGAGAAGATGCGATAAGAATTTTAAACTAAGAAAATTGTGTGTGAAAAAGGATCTCCAAAAATAGTGAAGAGGGCTGGTATTTATAGGCAGAAGAAATTTTCTTGTTATAGGGTCACGGTACCACTAAATACCACACGGTACCACTAAATTTAGTAGTACCGTGCCAGACAAGGACGCTCCATTTTTTGTTTTTAGTGATGAAAGTTAATTTGGGGAAGTTTGGAGCTGATTAGGGGGGGGGGGAATAGCTGTTATGATTTTTAAATTTATTTTTCTAATAAAACATTTCTTTATAATTCAAAAATGATTTGGGAGGTATATTTTTAAAAAAATATTTTGTCACATTAAAAATATGAAGTTTGAAACACAAATTCACTTCTTTGATCATTTGTCAAGTTATAAATTTGTTTGTTCATACTTATAGTGATTTACGTAGAAATGGGATATTTCGACTAAAAACTTGTTTACGTTAATTTTGACTTAAAGTGTTTTCACATTTTATTATCATCAAAACGTGGAGTTATCGAAAGATATAAATAACATTTTTAGAACATTATTTGCATCAACAATTGGTTTACATGGTGATTGTAAAATACTTTATAAAAAAGTTTGTAGAACAGTTTATAGAGTGATAGAGAACGATTTATCATTTGTAAAATAATAACAAAATCATAGTTAAATTTGTGATATATTAGCAAGATAAAGATCGGGTTACACAATAATTTATGAGATGATTTGTAAGACAATGCATAGAGTAATAAGAAAATCATTTGTTACCTGTAAAATATTAGCAAAGTCGTAGTTTACTTAGTGATATAGTAGCAAAATGGTTCGTCGGGTGACAGTAAAATAGTTTTGGGAAGTAATGGTGAAATAATTTGTAAGATGATAATAACATAGTTTTATTGTTTTTAAATCAAAGAGTGGCTAAATCAGCTCACAGGAGAGTAATATGGTCTATGAGGCTGTAGTAAAACTTGTAGGATAATTGAAACATAATTTAGAATTTTTTTGTAAAACTGCTCGTTGATTTATAAAACAGTAGCAAGGTAGCGAATCGGTTTATTACTTAATAATAGGATAACTTGTATAATGAGTTGTAAAACAATTTATATAGCAGTAGGAAAACAATTCATTGTTTATAAAATAATAAGAAAATTGCAGTTTGTGATATATTAGTAAGACAGTAAATCGGTTTGTAAAATAACTAGTGGAATGATAAAAAATCAATTCATTGTTTATAAAATAGTGGTAAGGTCAAAAAAAATTTATGATATAGTAGTAAAACATTTTGTAGGATGACCGCAAAATGGTAGGTAAAACAATTGAAAAACAGTTTGTGTGAATGTGTCTGTAGTGGTAATAATAATGGAATGTGAAATGATGTAGTAAGTGGGTTGGTTACTTATAGAAATGCTTTATTAGATAATTGTTAAGAAAGAAATCAAAAGTGAAATAATGTGATGATAAGTATGTTATAGTATGTAGTAATATCATATTTGCATTTGACACTTTGATTATTAAATGTTCAATGATAGCGAAAGTATAGATGTAACTGAAGTATGATGGTTCGTAAAAGTTGAAATAGAACGATATTGCTTAAGTGCATAAATAACTAAAAGGGGATGAGTTTGAATATAAGAGTAAGAATGCGGTAAGTTAAGAATATAAGTGAGAATGAGATAAATATTTATGAAGTTAAGGTAAGGATTTGAATGTAAAACCCTAAAATCTAAAACATTGGAAATTCCTATTTTTACCCTCTAACTTTGAATCTATAAGAAATATTATGAAGTTAAAACCTAAGTTACTTAATCCTTAATTCACTTATAACAATTCTACAACTTTATATTATAATTTAACTAACATATTAACTAACTTTAATATTACACAAGCAACAACACAAGACAATCACACGCTTGAAAGTCCCTTTTGGGCCGATTTTGTCACAACAACTTGAATACTTGAACCTTTGGGCCTAGTAACTTGAAAGATGACTTAGATTGGAGGCCCATTCTTAATTCCAGGAAGTTATAATCAATTAGTCAAAGAAATCTTCCAAATTTCGGCTTGGGGATACCTCCCATTCAATTCACACGTTATTTCCCTACTTTCCCTCAACACCATTAAGCGACTTTTCACACCAGGAATAAACAAACACACCTAAAACCCTAATAATATTATGTGGCAGCTATCATCTTTCTCACTTCATTTTACATGAATCAAGATGGGTTAAGGAGGCTCAATGGTGTGGCTTTGATCATTAGTTGCCTGGTTCGAATAAGGGTTTGAATTGTTTTGGTTTCGGATGGATTTTAGGATTTTTGGTTCGTTGTTCTCTTTTTCATTCGATCATCTATTAGGTACATGATTCAACCTTGTTTATTCTTTTGTTTTAATCTCTTTACACGTTTGTTATCATGGTCTTTGTTTGCTTTTTGGTTCGGCTAAAAAGGATTAACATGTTATACGAATTATACTCCACATAAAATCATGGATATTCACATAAAATAATGACCTTGATAAACATGTATAATCGACTATAGAAGTGTGAATGTTCATTCTTGTTGTCATTAAATCAGTAATAAGAACCTAAGATTGACATTTATTATGTGTTGGAAAACCCTAGCATTAATTAAGGGTTGATTAGGGTTTATAAAGTTAAGGTTGTGATGTTTCTGTCTCGACAGTTGCTGACAGAGATTTTGGGTCGAATTGAGTAGGGTGAAACTTGATGATACCAACGTGTCTTTGCTTGATTTTTGAGTCTAAACATAAGTAATACTTGTCTACTTTCTGGAAATATAAGTTTCATGGTCATTGGAGGTCGGGAGATAAGCGTTTTGATTTTTATAAGATTAAGTGTCAAAGCTGAGTAATCGGGTCTGAAAATCAGTTGGAGTTTTGGAAATTTCTTTTTCAAACCATAAAGATCTGAGGGCTCTCCTTTTACAGGGGTAATATTTGGGTTATGTGAGACTTCCTGGAATTTTTGTGGATTTTTCTGAAAAGTCTTAATATGTCTCTTAAATGCAAACTTTCAGGGTGTTTCTGCAGTTCACTTTCTGGACTTGTTTTGATAAACGATTTTTGGAAGGGTATTTACACTTGGTAATAAATTCTGGGAAAATTCCGGTAGACTCCTAATACATAGAAGCTTCTGTGAGAATGTTTGTGAATTTTAGTTTTGAGTTCTGATACACTTTCAAAATTTGATAGGTGGACCTAATTTTGTTATAAAACCAGTCATTTGTAGAACATGTATGAATTATATCATTTAAAGATTCATTAATAAGTATAAACCCCTAAAATGCACTTAAACATTAATTATGATATTATTGGTCACATATTAATATAATTCCAATAATGAAACCCTAATCAAATTAATGAATAATGATAAGTAATTAAGAATCCGTTGTGTCATTAAATGAGCTAATAAGTAACATTAAACCCTAACTCGTGTAGATTCATTGAAGACGGCGTGACGTTGCTTCCTTGTGTTCATGTTTTAGTTCACTTTCATTTCATTTTTCTAAGGTACAGATATTCTGACCTTATCTCTTAAGGTTTCTCATGATTCGTTCACATCTGTTTGATTTTAGCTTTGAATATGATATCCTTGATCTGAGCCTTTATGATATGGCTTTCTTATATGATCTATACCTTTGCTATGCACCCTTAGATATATGAACCTTTGCTTTGATCCTTTGTTATGGACCTTTGATATGAACCATATGATATGAACCTTTGATATGAATTTTGATATGATATGACATTTGAACCCTTCAGTTTGATACCCGAGCCAATATGTTTTCCTAGCCATGAAGGTAACATGGTCGTGTCATTGATGCACCAATGGCATGACTCTAGTGTGGTTGAGTGATGTTCCACACTGTCCCATTTTGATTATGATATGCGCACTTTATATTTGTTATGGCCAATATGATTTGTTCAGGGGCGTATGGATGCATCCTAGGTTCGATTTGTATTTGATATGATATGTTATGATATGATATGTTCGGTGACTGATGCTTGTGTGCAATACATGTCTTTCACATGTTCGGGAGCTACCTACTCCATGGTTACTATGATATTTGATTTGATTTGTGTTCGGGCTCGCGGTAGATTACTGACCTTTCCTTACACTTTGTTAACCATTTGTCTATGCCTTCCATTTCCCCAATGCACTATATGATATTCTTTGTTCCTTATCTTTTGCTTTGTTTGTATATATCTGTTCACTTGGCTTTTTAAGCTCAGCCGCATTTTCTTTTCATGCGGCAGGTTTAGTTGGAAGCTGGGTTATGAGTGGAGAGTACTTTGGACTTAGAAGACTATACATTGATAGCTATTCTAGATTAGATATGACTAGAAGTGATTACATTTTTAGACTTAGAATTTATTGTTGTTCTCATTTGTAACCTTATATTTCAGATTTTCCCTTTGTAACATTTGAAATTCATTTGTATTATTTAAGTCATATGCTTGTGTTTGCTTTGATATGTCACCATAACGTAATACTTCTACCCTTATCGGGTTGGGGTGTTACATTGAAACTATTAAAACGGAAGTGTTTGAAAAACGGGAGTGTTTGAAAAAAGAAAAAGATAAAATAAAACACATTTAAGATGTGTGAAAATGATAAAGGAATGCTAATGAGTGTGTTATAGTTGGAGACCCATGCAAGGTTTAAATGTGGAAAGAGTTAAGTAGATAAAAGGGGTAAAAGTAAAAGTGTTGAAAATAGTTAACGAGGATTAATGAATGCAAGTTATAGTAAAAGTCTAATCACATAGAAAGTGTGTAAATTTAATAAGTAGGTTTCAATACCCTATGACGCTTTCTTTAACTAAATAAAAATGGATGTAGTAGAGTGGTTGTTAAAAGGTAACTAGCTTGGATCCTTGGTTAAAGTGAAATTGGTGGAATGGTTAATGATCCTTCGGGGTAAATGGTTAATGATCCATGGTTTGTACAAATCCTGACCAATTCGAATTATCTAAATCAGTATCAGCTTCGGAACATGAACACTAGGGAGAACCTCTATCATGGTCAATACAAGTAACTCTACTTACTAAATTATGGTTAATGTTTCCTCATGAGTATTATTATCTCGTTGACGGTCTCCAAAGTTCAATTTATACGACCAGACCACTAATGTGTCCATTTTGGCTGACGGGTTTCCTCCTAAGTTAACTAATGTCATTGGTTTATAGTACAGTGTATACAAGCTTTCTCACAATTTGGGGGGTCTGGGAACAGGAGACATGTGACCTAATGGCCTAGGGCAATACTAGAGTAATCATGTTTTCAAAATATTTTCGAATGATATTACAAAATAGTGTTTCCAAAATAATATGTTCAAAATAGTGTATCTAAAAATATTGAGCTCACAGTAGTGTATCCAAAACAGTTTTCAAAACAGCGAATCAGTACAATACGTCTTTAAAATAGAGAAACCAGTGTTGACCGTCCATGGAAGTATTTAAAATAGTATGTCGAAATAGCTTACGCAAAATAACGCATCCAAAAATCTTTTTTCGGAAATATCATATCAGTTTATATATATTCCGTAAAATAACGTATCGCAGTTCATTGTTTTATAAAGGGGGGGGGGGGAGTAAGGTAGGCATCTGGTACTCCCGAGGGATAAGTGAAGGGTTAGGTATCTTTTCCAAAAATAGTGGTTCGGTTTGCTACATAAGTTCCTAAGGCTTCTGCTGAGTTACAAATCAACCTATTGTATGTTTTTTAGACCTTACCAAAAGTTCATTGACCTGATTTTGTTGTTTACTTTTGTCAAGAGATCCTTCTTATAGGTACTATGGGGGGGGGGGGGGGGTCATTCCTAGACGACTAGTGACCTAACTTGGTTCATCTATTGAGTATAAGGTTTGGGGTAGTGGTGACCGTAACATAACCAAAAACAAAATGGGGCTAAAGGAGAAAATCCAAACGAGATTCAAAATTACGAAATCAAGCTATCCCAATTCAAATAAAGCCAAAACCAAACACTCCAATAAACTCAAAATGTGCTTATTATAAGATCGGACGAGTTAAAATAAAAAGCTCGAATTCAAAACAGCGACCAATCGGGTCTCACCTGACCCGGTGCGAACATAACCAGACGGCGACGATTAAAAGATTCCATCTAGGCAGAGAAGTGTGGCGATTTGAAGAGTACTATAATTCGTGAAGTGTTGCGATGTTGGTGCGTTGTGTGTAGGGGTAAACCTTCATGATATTCGGTGCTCGTGTACATATGCAAAACTTTTACCATTCCCAAAATTAAAAATAGAAAGTTAACCCAAAACATAATCCTATTATAACTACTCCCAGTATCGTAAAATTCATTTCTGAGACATAGGTGATCAGGCCATGTCCCCACTATCCCTGGTTGATTATAGGTGATCAGTCTACCCTCAACCGAGGATCAATGAATTTCAGGATACTCAGTTTAGTTACACTAGTACAATGTTCCTTACTTTAAAATTGTTTTAAAACCACAACATGTGTCCAAACTCGGAATCAAATAATGTGGTTATGCAAGGAAATAGCGTAACTCCGTGACAGGTTCGGTGCATAGGTGTAAGTATAAGAAAATACTTATAGTAGATAGCGAAAATAAGGGAAATATAAACCATCAAATAGCAATGCACATATCACATCAAATATATCATCAAGCAAATCATCAAATATCTCATCAAGTATAACCACACGCGAGGCATCGGCTTGGCAGGCAGGCACGTGACGGTCATAGGGTTAAGTTTTCATAAAAATAGTTATAGTCTAGGTTTTCTAAAATACCCAGTTCTCTATAACCAGTGGCTCTGATACCATCTGTAACACCCCGAAATCGGATCAACGGAAGCATACAGGTCGTGGGGTGCTATTCAATAGTTATCACAACACAAGATACCAAGAACGGTTTTACTTAAACCATTTTAGAAGAAATTTCATAATATAAAACATTCAATTTACATTATTCAAAAATAGTGCAGAGAATATAGGTCCATAAAAGGGTTTAAAGCGGTCCTAAATAGTTTTCAGAGTCATGTATGACCATGCCATGCCCTTCGCCAAGCTCCTCCAAAAGTAAGATATGCAGCCGAAAAGATCTAACACCTGAGGTAAAACATGCTAAAAGTCAACACAAAGGTTGAGTGAATTCATAGGTTTAAGTAAAGTAGTTGATCACAATATTTCAAGTTTAAGAGAAAGTGGGCTACGTTGTTTTACACCCATAAGTTCAGATGTTACCACTTCACTAAGCTCATGACACACAAAGCGTTAACCGGCACCAGTAACCTTGGCGTAAGTCGACAGTAACCTCGGATTTCATAATATAATATTTGCCCCCCGAGCTAGGTATCTTGCCAAATACCTAGGTAACTCGAATATAGTACATCACATGTTGACCGGACTTAGTCAACATGGCGGGAGGGTCAATTCCTATAGGCCTATATCCCTATATTCGCGCTCACTCGCAAGTGATTAATGGTTCATGATCGAGGGACTTGCTTTTGGCAAGGACGGTACTTAGTGCTTATCAGATGTTCAGCAAAGCTTTCAGATCAAAGAACAGTTTTCAAACAATTTTGATCATAGTAAAAACCGCAGCATGTATCTTACCCCAAGTAGTTTACAAAACAGTTAAGATAAATAAGAGTGGGGCTATGAAATCACCTTAGTATGCAGCAATGCAAGGTATCACAACCAGAATCAAGTAGTAAGGCACAACGGCATTCAGGAAGTATAAGCACAACGGTACTGGATCGGCACAACCTAATAAGTAACATGTTTCAGAAAGAAATCCTCAAAAGTGTTTTATAAAAGTAATGTTTATGGAATACTCGTATGTTGATTTAGAAGAATTAGTTTCAATGGAGATGAAAAGTAGTAATCATTTGTATCTCATGTGGTTTTTAGGAAAAACATAGTTTCAATATTAAATCACGCTAAGACGATGAAAGTCGGCAAAACACAATCAAACACTTAAAAAAGGAATCGAGAAACGTAAAGGAAATAAAGAAATAAGAATAACAAAGAATAAGGAAGAAATAAGAAATAAATGAGAAATAAGAAAGAAAACGTCAATAAGTGGTTTTGGTGTTTTACCCCGTAACCAAACAGTTGATAAAACGTTATGGTTTAGAAGAGAATTGCACAATTGATAAAAGGTTTATGATGTTAATAATTAAGTAATTAGAGAAAGTTTATAATGTTTACAAATCGTAATGGTTTAACCTAGAAAATGGTTTTCATAGAAGTTGGACATGATGCGTCCGTTTATATGATATTTTCAAATAATGACGACTTTTGAATAACAAGTTTATTTATTACATTTCACCAATTTGATACAAATTTATACAAGTTTTATACATATTTTACAAGTTTTAATTGTTTATTCGTCGTTATCATTCGCGTGAATATTAGTGTCGGGTTTATCGACCATTTTGTGTCCGAAGTACAAAATTGTCCATAAGTCCATCGGCTGATACAGTAAATCCAATAACGATCAATCCAATAATCAAAGCATAGGTATTGTGAATTATTTCCAAGTCCAAAACCGTATCAATCCCGAGTATTCATCCCCAATATGTATCCGAAACATCAATTGATCACAAGTCAAACAAATTAAGTTAGTGTATAATTATAGAGAAAAGAAAAATAAAGACACATTAAGGCTTCCAAAAAAAACTAACAGAATACAGCATTAGTTAAACATTGGGTTTCGACCCAGTATTCACCATACGCACCCTATGACAAAGTTGATGGGCTTTTGAGTCCATCATCAAACCAACGTACCTTAACGTTTGACCCAACCGGTCTTTACATAACACAATAACACCCAAAAGAAACATACAAACGTATAATTATTTTGACATGACTATGAAATCCGTTTGGTGACTTATTGTTTTGAATGGAGACCAACCCACTCTCGACACCGTTGTGGTGTCTCGAGTTGGCTTAAAATGAGTCATGAAACACCCTTGTGTGTCATTTGAGCCAAACAAACAACAAAGATTGACACATTGGTGGTGGCGTTAAGCCGAGACATACAACAAGCCAACAATAACTCAAACCAATCAACATAAACAAATCCAAACAAGAACACAACCACACCATTAAAATAGACCAATATATGTTGCATATTCACTAACATATAACACATAAAAGATAAGATATTGGCCGAACACTTAGAGAGAGAAAGAGAGTGGGAGTTCTAGAGAGAGAAAGTAAAGGAAACTATGTGTTGAATGATTAGAAGCTCCAACCCTTCCCATGTGTGGGAAGGGGTATATATACTACAAGGTTTAGGTGCCCCTAGTGGGCTGTAGAGTGAGCTAACAGTGGGTAAAGACCCGACCCACTCCACAAATACTAATATAACTAAACTAATACTATTAGTAGTAATAATCCTCTGAGCTACATAAATGCTAAACAGATACTCGGGGTGACCGAGTCTTCACATGAATATTTATATTCCTAACAATCTCCCCCTAAGGGAGGTCACCCCGGAAATAATATTTTGAATTCTAGCATTCTATTACATGACTGTAACTTCCTTGCTCATAGTCTTTGATTCTTCAAATTTGTTACTCTTTGTACATTCAGCAGTGGACCTTCGATGACTGTTCATTAGTCTTGGATGATCTTTAAGGATTCATTGAGGTTATCATCCAACATACGTCTTCTCGTCATGTTGCGACATCGTCTACATGTGAATTTGTGATCTTTGAGCCTTCTCTAAGATCATCAGTCACCGTAAATCTCTGAGCTTATCCATTGCATTGATATTGCCTCCATGTGTTTTGTTGTGAATTTTGAACTGCATGCTCACACTTTTCTGGATCATGATAGATACCATCAGAGTTGCGAAAGCTGTGTTGTAGGTCTTTCAGCTATCATGATATCTTTGATAATGAGTTGGAAGTGTGAGCAGGAGTGTGAAATGACACGTCTCATCTAGAACCAGGAACCACCATCACCAACTTTGTGTGAATTTGAAATAAAACAGTTAGCAATAAGTTGTAGAGCGAATATGGCTTTGTCATTCACTCGGTGTGGTTGGATTAACCTTTGGATCCGTGAGGACTGACCTGTGATCAGGTAGAATTCCCTTTAAAGAAAATTCTCCTTGACAGGAATTTCCAGCTTGTTATATGGTCTTATCCAATGGATAAACATTGGAATTAATATACCAAGCATATTCTCATACCGGAACGTCTCAAAGCAGAAAACATGGTAGTGTGAATCAGTGAATTAAAATTTACTGATTAATGAGACCGTCAATTCATTTCCTGGAACAAGATTGATTCATGAGTGAATCGCCCCATTGTTTCTTTCCAGTTGTCACAGGTTTGATCCATGAGGAACTCACATGTCACCCACCAAGAGCTTGTTTGATGTTTGCTCTAGAAGAATTTCCATCTTCATTGTGAATACTTTAAGTATCACTCGGATGTTCTGGCAATACCACAAGGATAATGCGTAGGACTCTTTAACATATATCTTCTTACTTTTCACAGTGTATGAAATAGCAAGCATATTGGAAGTGTGTCCTAATGAGATTTATTGATGATCTCTTGGCTCTAGACTCAATAGTGCGTTTTGATTTAGTGATCGGAGGCTGGAGAGGACTACCACCTTTTCAATATCATCTAACTCGGAGTGAGAAAGACGATAGAAATGTATTGATCTCCATGACAAATGAAACAAGAGTCCTTTGAGGGACCTTGAGTGGCTAGGGAGCGTTGTGCAGCTGCATCCATGATACTTGTCTTCAATGTCAGCAATCAACTAAGTGATTCTGACAGCATATGTATTGACCCGGTTTCTGCCTAAAGTGTAAGGAGGGCTTCTTTCTTTTCACCCTTTATCTTTACATTTCTTTTTCATTCTTCAACCCCTTCAGCGCTTACCGAGACTTCATCACTAGTACCTTGTTGGGTTTGTTCCAGTACTAGCTCCATCTCAGTCGGCACTCTTCCCTTATTCACTTTTCTCCTTTTTTAATCATTCCTAAGGACTTCTATTCTAACTAGAGGATTGTCCCTGGGAAGATCCCTCCGGTTCTGGCTGGATCATGGGAACTAATACCTAACCTAACCATCCTTATAACTCCAGTGCATTAAAATAAGATTGGTCGGTCTTTGGGAGAGCCCACACTTGAGTCCAAAAGATCACATTTTATCAGTTTTCATATTTAAATCACATTCTCTCCCCCGATCAAAAATTTTAAACCTTTTGAGATTTGTGATCCCAATTGATTTAAATACGTTTAGAAAACATGGGAGAAAATGTGGTCAATTTTAACATGTATTCTGATAATGCAACTGAACAATGCTCCCCCTCAATACAAGAGGGAGGTAAAACTATCACACACACACGGCACACAGTCATCACTACTGAATCTGTACAAAGTTTATTATGTTACATGATTACACAATCACAAAAGAAGACTAATCATTACAGAGAGGATATCATCATTCTTTCTATGTTGAAGTCTGTAGTTACCTTCACGTATTCTAGCCCCAACAAAACTTTCCAAATTGCGGAAGATCCTTCGTGTCTCCAGTCTTCTCTCAATAGCCCGCATGAACTCTTCACTCATCATCACATCTTTTTCAATCTAGAACTTAGTGTTCAACCCCAGATTATTCGGGTTGATCTTTACTTCCTTCACCCGGTAATCCAAATCTTCATCAATCTGGCGCAGAGTTCCATCACTAAACTTGTGGATCTCATTGAACCTCATGATCATCGGAATCCCATATTTGTCTGTAAACTTGACAGCTCTTGGAGATTCGATGACTGTATAGTTGTGTTTGAACTCCAATCCCTTTGCTTCCCATCGAGGCTTTGCAAGATTGAGTTGAGTCTGATAGCTCTCAATCCCAAGCTGGAAGTCACCCACACGCTGTCTGATGACCAGACCCCTGGTCCATAAGTTGGCTGCTGCCGAGAGAATTTTCTTTTCTTGTGAAGGAAGATGGTTCGGATGACCTTAAAGATTCAGCAAGTAGAGATCCTCAAAATCACTCGGAAACAAGTGCTTGAAGTCACATTCAGCAATGATGTGTTCCTGAAGATCAGCTCTGTGAAGCACAATTTTCTTCAAATAGTCATACCTGTACCTGGAGTAGATTTCAACTCTGATGACACTTAGAATTCTCATGTGGGTACGCACTGCCCGACGATTTCCCTCAGTTGCATGTCTGTCAATGTAGAATCGTTTTTTGTTAAACCACCAGTGAGAAATCCCGTAAGATGCAGCAACATCATACTTGCACTCCTCGTCTATCCACATCTGATCAGGTACCATCTTTTCCAGCCCAGCATCATGATAATAAGCTACCTTCATCTTGGTAATTGATAATGCATGTCTGCAACCCTTGTCACCAAAGCAAAGGTATTCTAGATCCTTGTTGAAGAAGAACTCTGCTTGTATGGTGACATGACCTGGAGGACCACCAAGTGGGAGAGGCCTACTAACATCGTAGTTGAGGATCCTGTCATCCACCTAGTCTGTCAATAGCTTGTGACATTCCTCCATTTGGTATTGAAGATGAATCGCGTCAGGATGGAAGACTTTGACTATTTCATACGCTTGATCTTCCAGATCTTGTGGTGTAAGAGACGAAATCCCTTCTTCCTGCAGAACCAGTCTATAAAGATTCCCAGATCACCAGTTTGAGCCAGTAGTGAGTGCTCAGGAGGAGGAACATGATGAGATGCAATAGCAGTTTCCCAGTTGTTTTTGGGAGCTTGTGTCTCTAATGATGGGACAGACCATGACGGTTCAGGTGTACCAGGTCATTCTTCTTCAGTTAGGGGCCTCAACCATGCTTTCAATTCCTCACGAGTGGGAGTGAATCCCGGGTTTGCAGCAATTTCTTCTCGTGAAAAGGACCTCCACCAATCTTCCCCTGTAGTTACCTTTGGAATGTGAGAGTTTGCACCGTCTTCATCAACATCAGAGTACCGATCTTGAGAGTTTACAACTGATTCTTCATGCATTACAAACTCTTTAGGAATAGATGAGACTGAAGGCTTGAATCTTGTGTCAAATGTTGTCCATGCTGCATATCCAGAAGATGAAACATTCTTTGAAGAGCCTGCAATAGTGGATTGCATTGACTGATCCTTTTCAGTAGATATTGCAGACTGATGAGGTTGTTGTTGAGGGTGGGAAGATCCTGAGTGTAAGTCACGTTAATATCTCAAACACACACACAATATGACTAAAGATAACATGTACTACTATCTAGATTAAGCTACGTATAAAGAGAAATAAGATAATAAGCTATCTAAAGAAGAGAATAAGAAGAGAATAAGAAGAATGGAAGGTTTTCACTAATTGAATTACAAACGAGCAGAGCTTACGCACAATACTTGAAAAACCGACAATGATAATGTATCCCATGCCTTCTATTTATAGGCAATGGGAAGGGAATAATGCTAAGAATATTCCTTAGAATGTTTCTAGAAGAAATTAACTAAGATGGCCGGTCCATGGACTACTAATGGACCGGACCATAATTACAAACAATATAGTCCAAACTAAGCAACATCTATCGCATTTGATCAAGACTTGAATATTACAAAACGTGTTCCTAACAATCTCCCCCTAAGTCTTGATCATCAATGTTGCTCGACGTCATCTTTGCTTCTTCGGCTTCTGACGTCTTTATAATCTTTGTTTCTTTGTTCTTGTATAGTGATGATATGATGTTATCTCGATCTGCCAATCTCCAACGTCTTCTCGTCTTCTCCATCATGCTCATATGTCTTTGACTTGTTTTTCTGCAACATGTTCTTACTTTTCAATCTTAAAACTTGAGAAAGGTTGAAGTGCTTGAACTTTTGACTTTTGATGTTACTGATTCGTTGAGAGAACATTTCTTCAAGATATAAGCATGATGGAGTCTTGATGGTCGAACTCCAGCTCCTCAGCAGCAGCAGCAGCAACAGCAGCATCAGCACGAACCAACCGGCACTTATAGGTTCAGACTTGAAATCATCAACAGCATAGTGTGAAGACTTTCTCAAATCCTAACCCAGGCCGTTCTGAACCAGATTCCCCTGAAAGGGATAACACGGACACACCGAGGTGCACCCACGACTCAGTGAGTCGCTGGAGATTACCCCACGACTGTAGACCGTTTGGAGCAAACACTAAGCGTAACCCACAGGGAGTTACCGAAGTGACCTGCAGACAGAGTTGTTTGATGTTGCTCTGGCATGATTTCCATTCAATCATTGATAATCACAATTGTGACTTCTCTCATGAATGTTCTTGGCAGATTGCTGAGATCTGCGAAGGACACTTTCTTAATTTTACATCTGCTGCCCATGATGTAGAACAGCAGAGTAATACTAAGTGTACCTAAGAGATCTTTTATGAATCTCATGGCTCTAGACTCAATTAGTGCACATTTGTTTGGTCATCGGAGGCGTGGAGCAGATTGCCTCCTTTTTCAATATCAACACTCTCGTAATGAGAGGTCGATAGATTATGAAGGGTTCTCCGTGTGAATGAAACAAATGTCTTTTGAGAGACACTTGAGTGGCTTAGAAGGTTTATTAGTGCGTCACTGGGTCCATGACGTCTTTAGTCTTCAATACCGGTGATGCTCATCAACCAGTAGATTATGAATTGAACCCGGTGTCTGCCCTAAGGTTGAACAAATGGAGGGCTATTTCATTTCACCCTTTTCTTTGCTTTTCTTTTTAATTCTTCAACCCCTTCTATCTCCGTTCATTCATTTTCTCCTTTTTTATATCATACCTAGGACTTTCTAGTTCTAAACTATTGGTATTGTCCTTGGGTAGATCCCTCCGGCTCTGGCGGATCATAGGACGGTTTTCCCTAACCTTAGTCACCTTATAACTCCATGACTATCCTAATGATGCCATAAACCAAACCATTGAAAATCTCTCAAGGTTTCGATAATTGTAAAGACATTTTGTTGACACCTTGAGAGTTTGATGATTTTCAGAAATACTGCCCCTTAACATGTGCGCATAAGTAATAAATTTTGAAATTTGCACATGCCGGAAAGAGTAGGCACTTTTGAATTGATTGACTTTCAATGAACCTGATCGTTGCGAGACACGCTTACATCACCAGTTAAACTGGCTTGAAATTATTACCCGTCCAGATCAGATTCAAAGATTATCGCTCGAAATTGGTACATTCTACTCAGACACGTCCTTTGCGAGACACGCTTACATCACCAGATAAACTGGCTTGAAATTATTACCCGTCCGGGACATGTCCTTTCGACTACTGACTTTCCTATTCGTCAATTCGAGGGTCAATTCTGAGTTTGAGCACACGAGATTCCAACAAATGAGACATCATATTTTAATCATTTTTTACTTCTCCCCCTCAAAAATAGCATACTCATGATGTTTTTGGAAAACGTTTATGATTAAAATATGCTGATTTTTGAGTTTTAGGGAAGAATTTCAAGAACATTTATATTTTTCTGAACAAAGATTATATTTTCAAATACTCCCCCTTAACAAGGGAATACTTGTCCTTATGAGCAGAATGTTTGAAAAAAAAACTTTAGAAAACATTCTGGTTTTAATTCTGCTCATAAGTAAGAAGCTTTCGCTCCTTTTTCAGGATTGAGGCACTGAAGCGTACCTCAGGGTCCTTTCTTTGAGGTCCGGGTTGTACACTGTTATGTGTGCACAAGCCGTAATGCATAGGCCAATATGGAAAGAATAAGAATTATGGAATGTGATAATAAATTCTTACATCAACCGCCCCTGCCAAAAGTTGTAAATACTGGGTCTGTTCTCTGGAATAGCCTGATGGCGAAAGGTGGACGACCCCCAACATAACTTTCTAACCTCCTCATCTGATCCCGATAATATAACCTTTCTTCAATCTTCCGAATAAACTCCTTAACTTGTCGCACCTCCTTAGAATTCCATCTTCTTGATTTTCCTAACGCTGAATCTCGAACCCGATTAGCTAACCCATCACGTACACTCTTTAAGGTATCATCACAGAACTTATGAATTTCATTGAACGCCATGAAACGGTGGAAATCCGTTGTACTTCTATAAACGAACCCAAAGACCGGACTATGTAGCATGGTGTATTGAGGGTCCTTTTTGCTATTGAGTAGGAACTGCAGTTCAACAAGATTTAGCTTCGTCTGATAACTTTCGACACCCAGCTGGAGATCCTCTACACGTTCTCTGATGATTTTTCTTCTGATGAAGTGACATAGAGAGGTACTGAGTGCATATCGAAGCTCGTTTGACAAATGTTGCAGTTTGCCTTGGACTTTCATCAGGTACATGTCTTCGATATCATTCAGGTTCAAATCAGGAAAATCAGCCTCAGAGAATGTGTAGATATTGTTGTCAATTTCTTTTTACCTTGATCTCTTCGAGAATATATAATCACACCTTCTGGATCCGCTCACACTGATAACGGCCACTATTTTGAGATCACTGTAAACTGGTTCCCGAGATTTCTGGAGAGCAAGTTTGTACTTGTACCAGCTTTGTCGTTTCGAATACCAGTGATGAATCCCCAACTCTGCATCACGATCATATTTCACGAGCTCTTTAACAAACATATGTCTGTTAATCGCTTCTTCTTCAATTACTGACTGTGTATAGTGAGCAGCTGGTGTGAAAGTTATAGACGTAGCATACTTTGTCTTCCCTTGTGCTCCTTTCTTGAGAAGTTCCAGATCGTTATTGAAGAAAACTTGGAAGGGAATTTCTGAGTGGTGAGATCTTCGTATCACGGTAAGCGGCTTGTTCCAATCAGTGATGTAGGGACGGTTCTTGCCAACTCCCTGACTACGTCTGGATTAGCCCAGTCGAAGTCACTTGACATTGCGCGTGCAATGTTTTCAAGATGATATTCGAGTTCGGCTGCACTGTTTGATTTATCTTTCAGAAGAGTGAAGGCATCGTTCTTGATCCGTCGAAGTTCCCGTTTGGTCATCTTCTTTATGTTAAGACTTCTTTTGATCTCTTGAGTAACAGCAAACGTGCTATCATCGACTCGGGAAGCTTCTTCAGTTGGAACCTGAGCACTTGCCAGATGATCAAACCATTCATTCCCTAGCTCATCCTTATCATTATCAAGCCATGAGACAACAGTTGGTTCTTTAGATGATTTCTTGCTGTGTGATGACTTGGATTTGGAGGGCTTTGGTTTTGGTGGTGACGGTGGTGAATGCGGTTGATCGTCTTGCGGCTGAAATTCCACATCTTCAGCCGTGAAATGCTCATAATGATGTTCGGTTTCATTAGGACCAGATGATTGATGTTTAGGAGGTAGAGGTGATGTTGTTTTTCCAGTTGGCTCCTGAATATGAATCCCAGACCCGCTTTTATGTTTCTTATGTTCGGGGTTTGGGTCCTCATCTTCCTCGTCATCCTCTCGAATACGTTTCCTTTGTCAGCAGCTTCCTTGCACGATTTCTTCTCAATGTGTGCTTGAAGAGCCGCGATTAGGCTGATTTCATCTTGAGAAGGAGAGGTGATTTCAAAGAGTCTGTCGAGATGTAACACCCCCATTTTTGAGATACGCAGCGGAATATAAGCATGGGGTGCTACTTCATGGTTCACAGTCATGAGAATAGAAAACGATTCGAAAAGAGACGTTTTTAAATAAAAATTGTTATCATTCATTTATTTAATATCAGAGTTTACATGAGATAGGTCCCAGAGGGAGGTTTCGAAATACGTTATAAATGTTGCAATATTCATTTGAATGATAACAAATCAGACACTCTTTTTATAAGATGAAAGTCCATGCCACTCCGTGCCAAATCGTACTTCCAGTTACCTGAGATAAACATGCTTAAAAAGTCAACACAAAGGTTGAGTGAATCCATAGCGTTTAAAGTTATAATCAGTTTGAACATAAGCTAAATAGAAAGAAATCAGTTATATCACAGTTAGGAATATTGCCCTAAGTATCATGAACTCAAACGTTAACGGGATGCATTTGGTTACTTAACCAGCAACACAAAAGGGGTGCATTTGGTTACTTAACCAGCAACACAAATGGGATGCATTTGGTTACTTAACCAGCAACACAAATGGGATGCATTTGGTTACTTAACCAGCAACACAAATGGGGTATCTTAGGCAATATTAATCATGAAATCATACAGAAAATACTTATGTTCGGTTTGTAGCATGTATCTCCCCACATATTTAGAAAACGTAATAAAAAGTGGGACTATGAACTCACCTGAGCAGTCTGGATGGAAAACAAAGTTAACTAGAGTTGATAAACGTCTCCTGCTTGCAACCTGAGTTGGTTATGTCAAGTTTTCAGTATCTGTTTCTGATTATATAAGTTTCTATTGATCGTTTCGTAATACTTTAGTTGATGATTAAATGCTTAATTGAGCCAATATGTAGTTTCAAAAGTAAGATTTTATCTTATCTTCTTATCTTGTAAGTTTCGATTATGTCCGTTCGTTAAAAGGATTATTCGTTTGTTAGTTACGGTACAAAACATATATTAAGTTTAAATAAAACTTAATAATAATAATACTACTAATAATAATAATAATAATTATAATAATAAAATTATAATAATATTAAATAAAAATTAGGGTTTATGTTATATTTTCATTTTAAACCTTCATGTTTCTATAGTTGACAACTTTTACCCTTAGACTTTATGAATATGACAACTTTTACCCTCGGACTTTAGTTAGTTGTCGCTTTGTACCTTTAAGTTTCAAAATAGACATTTTTACCCCCTTAGGGATTCCCCGATCGCAAAACAAATCCAAAACAGAAAATTTATAGAGTTTTGACAGAAATGGTCCTTGTGTTTAATACCCGATAACACTCGACATCCTTTATACCAAAAACAATTTATATCTTGTGTTTTACCTCGAAACCTTTTACGACTCTTTTTCTAAAATGTCTATTAAGTGTTATAAAAGTATTTTTGCAAAAGATTATAGCTTAGTTCGAACCCACGACCACAAAATTAATTTCAGAAACTTGCGACTTGGTTTTACTCGACACAGGAAATGACCCAACTTGTCACGCTTCGTTCTCACTCGTTTCTCAATGAAATTTAATGATTCTTTTTCCTATAGGTTGCCCTTTAAAAGATATTCAACCATGTCGAAAACTAGAATTTTAGAGGACCATTTACTAGTCTAAATTAACGACACAAATCCTATGTCTGCTGCTGTCCTTATTGTAAAATCAGTTCTGAATTTAAATAAAACACCATTCGTTATACGTTTTTATGACTCGAGGACTAAAGACTTTTTGAAGGAAACGACGTTCCGGACAACTTTCGTGTTTTAAGCTTTCGACGAAACGGACCAGAAGTGCCTCGTTTCGCTCAACCTAGTCTGTTGTTACAGAATGTTTAATAAGTTTATATATAACTTAAAATCAACGTAACTTTTGACTCGTTTATCCATTTTCGATGATTCAAATTGCTACGTTCTCATAAAAATAATCTCTTTAACAATATGTGAGTGTCCTAGTGCCTAGTGTTCTAGAAATATCGAAAAATAAACTTAGTGTGTTTATTTGTGCTACTCAATAAGAACATAACAAAGTAAATAATTTGATTCTGTGGTTTCTGAGCTATGACGAGTTTTTAGGAGTATTTTAATATGTTACTAGATATAGAATAAGTATAAGAAATTAATTAAAAAGACCAAGAACATACCTCTTGTTATAAAAGTCGACTAGGGTAGAATTTTGGATTTATGGTTCGAATTCACTCCTTTTGAGTTCTAGCTTCCTTCTACTGCTCTCTTAGGGTTATATGAACTTAGTTTGATTGTGTGGAATCAAGGTTAGGGTTGTGAGTGGCTGTATGTATTGGTTCGAATGGTAGTGTGATGAATTAGGGTTTTATTTGGTTAGTGTCTATTTATAGATGACCACTTAGGGTTTCTAAAGGCTTCTAAGAGAAGTATGGAAGTGTGCAGGCTGTGTTGTGTGGCTGTGATTGGCGCCATGTGGGGAGGAGGGGGAAAAAGTGAGGTGTAATGTTCTCCTTCACACAAGTGGCCCTTATTCTAGAAGAAGGAAGATGTGGCAACTTAGGGTTCATGTAATTGGACTCTTAAGGTAGAAGAAAATGAACTATGGTGGTGTTTCTAGTCCCATTCAAACCATAGTGGACAAACTAGGTTAGTTTTGGTTCGTGTGGTGCAATAGAGAGTAGTGCCTAGAGCTTAGTTTGCTTGTACTTTAGGGTTTAGGGTAAAACTAGGGTTTCTAACTCTAAGGTTTACATAGAAATGATTTTTAGATTTATGGGACAAAATTTTATATGTATCGATTTTCATATTATTAGGGAAAAATGATTTTTGTGCTTTAGGTGGTTGTACCTTAGGCTTGTAAGACTTGTACTAGGGTTAGGAAAATAAGAAAATATAATTTTAATTATTTCCTAATTTTACATAATTTTTATGTAATTTTTATTAGGCTTTAAATACATATAAAGGACTTGTGGTCTAGTGGGTGGGGCTTAACTTGTTAAGCGAGCCACAAGTGGGAGTAGTACCGGGTGGGTGACCACCCGGGAAGTCCTCACTTGTGGTCCACTCGCAGACCATATTGTTCCGGAGATATATTTGCAATGATGGTTGGAACCCCTTAGACCTAGCCGCTGGGGGTTCGAACTTGAGCAATGGCCCGGTTTTCATCCGGCTGTTACTCCAGCAAGGTAACTTGTGTGGAGGCAGTACGGTTTCCGGGGGAAACCCGTTGCCACCTGAGTTCAGCGTGGGCCCGGTTAAGACAACATAGTCTGGCGGGGGTGGCGATGGGGCCTTCGTTCGCGAAGGTGGTCGAGTCTAAGTTGATGCCTTTCAAAAAAAAATAAATAAATAAATAAAAAATAAAAAATAATAAAGGAGTTTTTATGATCTCATGCATTAGAGAGTTGTACATCGAGTTTATGGAGTTGTACATATATTAAATAAATTAATAAATTATTTTTAGAACTTATTGTGTGAAAATATTACAAAATATGTAATTTAAATAATTATTTTTAAGGTTTTTATAAGGTTTTTATTTTTATTTAAGTTCTATGCTTAAAGAACTTGTACCTTGACTTAAAACACTTGTACATAATATTTTTATAAAAATATTAACTAGAGTTTACAAATAAAATAATAGTTTATGAGAAATTAGGGTTTTATCGGAAGTTATAGTGGAATTAGGGTTCTATGCTTTAGTGACTTGTACATTACTCAAGTAAGTTGTATTTTAATATTTCTAGGGTTTCGTTATCTTCACATATTGCTATGGTAGTTTAGAGTTTCATAAAACTCTTATTAGTTAAGGAACATTCAGTTTTAAACGTACGTTAGCGAAATAACGTAAAGTGGTAAGTGGGACCTCATGACGTTTTAGGTCAAAGATGTTTACATAGGTAAATACTAAATCAGTTAAGGTTGGGTTGCAAGCAGGGTTGTCAGGATGTGATCTTCGTCACATAAGATAATAGTTATAATCAGGAAAAAAAATTCTAAGTGGAAAAAGGATAAATATTCTGTAAGATGATTTATTATAATAGTGGGATTTTCACAGTGGTTACAGTCACCCCCCGTTAAGGGAATCTCGTCCCGAGATTCAGTCTACGTTGGTTGAAAAGTTGGGAAAATTGATGCATAGGGATAGTTAGGTTCAGATTTCTATCTTATCCAGATAGAGAACGTGATAAAGGAAAATCGTACAACGATTTGGTTGAGATGGGAGCTTGATATGCTTAAAATGCCTGTCCAATTCATTACATGATTCTTCCAGAATTATACATAGTTGATCAGGTTATGTATAATTGAGGACCAAATGATGTAATGCTTGGCTCAGTCACTGTGGTATTTATGTTTCTCCCAAAAGTTTTAGATGGTGTTCAACGTTTTGTTTTTGTAAGATAACAACATGATTTAGTTTTAAAAGAGCAAGATAATATCTAGGTCATTTCATGGTGCTAGATCGGGAATTTCTAAGGTACTAATGAGATATCCTTAAAATGAATCTTTGGGTTCGAGTGGAAATCTTACGGGATGGTAAAAACTAATGTTAACCAAGTTTCTAGTGAGATGACAGTGTGTGACTACGAACAGAGCAAGTGAGGTAGAAACGTAGTTTTGATTATTACGGAAATATTACAAGATAGAGCTTTCATACGGTAGAAAAGATAGTTAATACACTTAAGTTACGTCCATCGTAACTAAAGTAGAGTACAATAGGAAACATGCTTAGTAAGTTTACAATACGATTTATTTAGCTATAACAGGAATTTCTCTTTTGTCTAAATAGGGATGCCATTCCTTGACATGGTCGGAAATCTTAACGAGTTCTCATTCTCTTGCACTAGTCTTGGTTTGGCTGTGCGTTCCCATCTCCTAGCACATACGCTCTTCCACGGGCACCATTATTCTGGTCAGCTTTCGGTTTCGGGCACCGGCTCTTGTAATGCCCCTTCTCACCACATCCGTAGCAAGTTATAGCTTCTGGCTGTGGATTTGCTCCTATTGCTTTACAGTCTTTGGTCTGATGTCCAACTTTCCGACAATTTGAGCACCTAATGGTGCATGGTCCGTAGTGGTGCAACGAGCATTGATTGCAAAATGGTTTTGTTCCGACATAACCATTCCTCTCAGCAGGTGTGGCAGTATAGGCTTTGGCTGCCTCTTGTCGACGATTCGGTTGGTGGTGGTGATTGTTACGGTCGTGCTGGTAGTGGTTGTGGTGATGGGGGATTCTTCTATCATCAAGCTTCCGCTTGTGATCATCATTTTCTTGAATGGAATTTCTCTTGATTTCACGATCCATCAGCTTCTGGGCTGTGGTCATTGCTTCCTCCAGCGATTGAGGATTTGAAACAATAACGTTTCCCTCGATGCTTCTAGGTAAACCTTCAGTGTATTTCTCCAACAACTTTTCCTGATCAGGCACAATAGTTGGACATAGGAGAGCAAGTTCCTGAAACCTCCTATTGTAAGTCTTCATATCTGTTCCTTTTACTGCTAACGGGTGGAATTCATCCTCCAATTTCTTGATTTCGGTACGAGAACAATACTTATTTAGCATCTTCTTCTTGAGATCATCCCACGTGAGTTGATGAGCTGCTTCTATTCCCATTGTCCGGGAAGTAGCAGACCACCAAGACAAGGCATCATCTAACAAATTCCCTGTCGCGAAGGCAACTTTGCAGTCATCAGAACACCCGCTCCTTACAAAGACCACTTCCATACGTTCAAACCAACGAGCTAATTCTGTAGCTCCTTCTGTTCCTTTGAAGAAAGTTGGTTTGCAATTCATGAAATCTTTGTAAGTACACTTGCGAACATTTGCTGGCTCGATTTCTCCATTGGGTCGGCTAGTGCTTCCAGTACGAGCAAATTCTGCTGCTTGACTCTCTAGGGCTGCAGCGACACTGTCTGCAACAAGCTTTCGGATAGCAGCTTGGGACATGGGCGGTTCGGGGGAAGTGCGAGGCATATTTCTAGTAATACGATGAGAAAACACACGTTTAAAATTTGACCATGTTAAATTAACAAGGTAAAATCCATGTTAATCATAAAGTCACAACATGTCCAAATACTATCATACGCGTATGTAAGATAATCAGCATTGGCCCACATTAACCGATACCGTACACAACAAAAATCAAAACCACATATAGTCATAAATAACTTGCTAACTTGTTATATATATAACAAAATTAGTACAAGCGTCATATTTATGTTATATATCTCATGGCCAAGATATTGTACAAAAGCTGGTAGATATAAATCTGATTTTTGTGGCTACCAGAAACTCTTTTGAGTCAACTTTTCAGTTTGACGATTATGCTGACAAGGTTATATATTTACTCTTAATATCTATCTTGCATATCTCCCACTGTTTTCTCCAAAATAGTGATCTTCATCCGAGCTATCGTCAGTTCTTCATTTTTCTTCTTCATTTCTTCTCTTCTTTTCTAGCATCTTCAATTCGTCATAGGTATTTCTCGTCTCAGCTGCTCATGACGGTTTTCTGCCTTCTCACAATTCTCGTCCATCTTCTGCTTCATGGTCTCTGAATCTTCAACTCTATATTTTATACCCTCGATGCATTCCGGAGATAGCTTGTCGGGATGACCTAAGCAGTCTCGATCTGTTCTTCTTGCCGTTCTAATTGCGTCAGCAGGGTGGAGATAGTCGGCTGTCGTTCTTGTGCTGATTGTTTAACATTTGCTCACCTCAAAGACTCGCGGTGGAATAGGGAAGTCGGGAATAGGTAATCGGGGTAAAGTATGATATTGGGTGATAATGATCCTAATTTCTTCACTAAGTTCGAACGGGACAGATGAGGGAATAGAAATTTATAGTTGATAGTGGAGGTGGTAAAGATGTAGGAACTGGTGGTATATATGTAGGAGAGTGAACGTGGTAGTGGTGATGAGGATGTAGGTATAAGCGTGATGTCCAGTACTATCGTGATATTTTTCCAATACCCGAGTCCGACATAAGAGGAATAGAATGGGTAGGGGAAAGTCAGGATTTTGTAACCACCCTATAGTTATAAATAATTCATTATGCAGCTTAAACGATTAACAATAAATTATATGCCAATAACGTTTCAGTAACGGCGTGGCACGGAGGACTTTTTAGTTAAGTTTGTGAAAATCGGTTATAGTCCAATGTTTGAAAACATTTGGTTCTCTATAACCACAAGCTCTGATACCAATCTGTAACACCCCCATTTTCGAGATACGCAGCGGAATATAAGCTTGGGGTGCTACTTCATGGTTCACAGTCATGAGAATAGAAAACGACTCGAAAAGAGACGTTTTTAAATAAAAAATGTTATCATTCATTTATTTAATATCAGAGTTTACATGAGATAGGTCCTAGAGGGAGGTTTCGAAATACGTTATAAATGTTGCAATATTCATTTGAATGATAACAAATCAGACACTCTTTTTATAAGATGAAAGTCCATGCCACTCCGTGCCAAATCGTACTTCCAGTTACCTGAGATAAACATGCTTAAAAAGTCAACACAAAGGTTGAGTGAATCCATAGCGTTTAAAGTTATAATCAGTTTGAACACAAGCCAAATAGAAAGAAATCAGTTATATCACAGTTAGGAATATTGCACTAAGTCTCATGAACTCAAACGTTAACGGGATGCATTTAGTTACTTAACCAGCAACACAAAATGGGTGCATTTGGTTACTTAACCAGCAACACAAATGGGATGCATTTGGTTACTTAACCAGCGACACAAATATGATGCATTTGGTTACTTAACCAGCAACACAAATGGGGTATCTTAGGCAATATTAATCATGAAATCATACAGAAAATACTTATGTTCGGTTTGTAGCATGTATCTCCCCACATATTTAGAAAACGTAATAAAAAGTGGGACTATGAACTCACCTGAGCAGTCTGGATGGAAAATAAAGTTAACTAGAGTTGATAAACGTCTCCGGCTTGCAACCTGAGTTGGTTATGTCAAGTTTTCAGTATCTGTTTCTGATTATATAAGTTTCTATTGATCGTTTCGTAATACTTTAGTTGATGATTAAATGCTTAATTGAGCCAATATGTAGTTTCAAAAGTAAGATTTTATCTTATCTTCTTATCTTGTAAGTTTCGATTCTGTCCGTTCGTTAAAAGGATTATTCGTTTGTTAGTTACGGTACAAAACATATATTAAGTTTAAATAAAACTTAATAATAATAATACTAATAATAATAATAATTATTATAATAATAAAATTATAATAATATTAAATAAAAATTAGGGTTTATGTTATATTTTCATTTTAAACCTTCATGTTTCTATAGTTGACAACTTTTACCCTTAGACTTTATGAATATGACAACTTTTACCCTCGGACTTTAGTTAGTTGTCGCTTTGTACCCTTAAGTTTCAAAATAGACAGTTTTACCCCCTTAGGGATTCCCCGATCGCAAAACAAATCCAAAACAGAAAATTTATAGAGTTTTGACAGAAATGGTCCTTGTGTTTAATACCCGATAACACTCGACATCCTTTATACCAAAAACAATTTATATCTTGTGTTTTACCTCGAAACCTTTTACGACTCTTTTTCTAAAATGTCTATTAAGTGTTATAAAAGTATTTTTGCAAAATATTATAGCTTAGTTCGAACCCACGACCACAAAATTAATTTCAGAAACTTGCGACTTGGTTTTACTCGACACAGGAAATGACCCAACTTGTCACGCTTCGTTCTCACTCGTTTCTCAATGAAATTTAATGATTCTTTTTCCTATAGGTTGCCCTTTAAAAGATATTCAACCATGTAGAAAACTAGAATTTTAGAGGACCATTTACTAGTCTAAATTAACGACACAAATCCTATGTCTGCTGCTGTCCTTGTTGTAAAATCAGTTCTGAATTTAAATAAAACACCATTCGTTATACGTTTTTATGACTCGAGGTCTAAAGACTTTTTGAAGGAAACGACGTTCCGGACAACTTTCGTGTTTTAAGTTTTCGACGAAACGGACCAGAAGTGCCTCGTTTCGCTCAACCTAGTCTGTTGTTACAGAATGTTTAATAAGTTTATATATAACTTAAAATCAACGTAACTTTTGACTCGTATATCCGTTTTCAATGATTCAAATTGCTACGTTCTCATAAAAATAATCTCTTTAACAATATATGAGTGTCCTAGTGCCTAGTGTTCTAGAAATATCGAAAAATAAACTTAGTGTGTTTATTTGTGCTACTCAATAAGAACATAACAAAGTAAATAATTTGATTATGTGGTTTCTGAGCTATGACGAGTTTTTAGGAGTATTTTAATATGTTACTAGATATAGAATAAGTATAAGAAAGTAATTAAAAAGACCAAGAACATACCTCTTGTTATAAAAGTCGACTAGGGTAGAATTTTGGATTTAGGGTTCGAATTCACTCCTTTTGAGTTCTAGCTTCCTTCTACTGCTCTCTTAGGGTTATATGAACTTAGTTTGATTGTGTGGAATCAAGGTTAGGGTTGTGAGTGGCTGTATGTATTGGTTCGAATGGTAGTGTGATGAATTAGGGTTTCATTTGGTTAGTGTCTATTTATAGATGACCACTTAGGGTTTCTAAAGGCTTCTAAGAGAAGTATGGAAGTGTGCAGGCTGAGTTGTGTGGCTGTGATTGGCGCCATGTGGGGAGGAGGGGGAAAAAGTGAGGTGTAATGTTCTCCTTCACACAAGTGGCCCTTATTCTAGAAGAAGGAAGATGTGGCAACTTAGGGTTCATGTAATTGGACTCTTAAGGTAGAAGAAAATGAACTATGGTGGTGTTTCTAGTCCCATTCGAACCATAGTGGACAAACTAGGTTAGTTTTGGTTCGTGTGGTGCAATAGAGAGTAGTGCCTAGAGCTTAGTTTGCTTGTACTTTAGGGTTTAGGGTAAAACTAGGGTTTCTAACTCTAAGGTTTACATAGAAATGATTTTTAGATTTATGGGACAAAATTTTATATGTATCGATTTTCATATAATTAGGGAAAAATGATTTTTGTGCTTTAGGTGGTTGTACCTTAGGCTTGTAAGACTTGTACTAGGGTTAGGAAAATAAGAAAATATAATTTTAATTATTTCCTAATTTTACATAATTTTTATGTAATTTTTATTAGGCTTTAAATACATATAAAGGTGTTTTTATGATCTCATGCATTAGAGAGTTGTACATCGAGTTTATAGAGTTGTACATATATTAAATAAATTAATAAATTATTTTTAGAATTTATTGTGTGAAAATATTACAAAATATGTAATTTAAATAATTATTTTTAAGGTTTTTATAAGGTTTTTATTTTTATTTAAGTTCTATGCTTAAAGAACTTGTACCTTGACTTAAAACACTTGTACATAATATTTTTATAAAAATATTAACTAGAGTTTACAAATAAAATAATAGTTTATGAGAAATTAGGGTTTTATCGGAAGTTATAGTGGAATTAGGGTTCTATGCTTTAGTGACTTGTACATTACTCAAGTAAGTTGTATTTTAATATTTCTAGGGTTTTGTTATCTTCACATATTGCTATGGTAGTTTAGAGTTTCATAAAACTCTTATTAGTTAAGGAACATTCAGTTTTAAACGTACGTTAGCGAAATACAGTAAAGTGGTAAGTGGGACCTCATGACGTTTTAGGTCAAAGATGTTTACATAGGTAAATACTAAATCAGTTAAGGTTGGGTTGCAAGCAGGGTTGTCAGGGATGTGATCTTCGTCACATAAGATAATAGTTATAATCAGGAAAAAAAAATTCTACGTGGAAAAAGGATAAATATTCTGTAAGATTATTTATTATAATAGTGGGATTTTCACAGTGGTTACACGAGAAGCACAAGCTCGATTTCTTCAGTGGTGAGATCTTGAAGCGGTTTGGTTTGGGAAGAAGATGAGACGGCTTCTTTGATTTTGTCTTCAAGTTGAGAATCAATGTGTTCATTTATGTTTTGCTGAAGATCAGGAATAAATTGCTTGACAAAATGCTTTGTCTTGCGTGTGATATGATCTTTGATATTAAAACCAAGGAATTCATCTATCTTCTTCTTACTTTCCTGCATCTCTTCCACTTGCTGAGATAAGTTCTTGACTAAACTTTCCATTTCAGCCAATTTTGTTGTTGCTTGTTTGTCTCGTTGTGCTTGTGCTCTCTTTACTGCTTGTTTAAGTTTCTTTGCTGCAGGAGACACAACTTCAACTTTTGTGACATGGACGATTCTTCTTTTACTCTTTCCTTTGTAAGCCTTTTGAATATTCTCAGAAATAGCTGCTTTTGATTTGGGTGATGAAGATTTTGAAGATGAAGGAGTTAGTGAAGGAATTGAATCATCAGATTTAATTGTTGAGTCCCTAGGAGGTGTAGGATTCTCAGGAGGTGACCCAGGAGGTGTCTTCGGTGAAGACTGAACTGGTGGTTGTTCCTGTTGCTGTTGAGGGTTACTAACGACCATAGCAAGTTCAGTTGGAGGAATGGTATCTTTAGATTTAGTTGTGTCCTTTGGAGGGGAAGGAGGAGGTGTTGGAGTGTGAGAACGTATGTAGCTATCTGCTTCCAGGTTTGCTTGAGCATCCTCCTTTCGTTTCCTTTCTGCTTCCTCTTTTCTTGCCTGTTCCTCAAGAGCCATGGCAGCTTTAGTTGTTTTATCTCCCAGAATGTCCCTTTCTTCTTCCATGTTCCAATCTTCTGTATCATCGTTACGTGGTTGTTCTTCTGGATTGTCGTCAAACATAGAATCAGAGATTTCCTTGTCAGATAAAACAATATTGCTTTCCAGATCCTTTTCTTTCTCCTCCTGAGTCTGTGTTCCCAAGTCGGGTTGATTAACCGAACTTGTTTGCTGAGAAGAGATTGATTCAGCCTTATCGAGTTGATTAATCGTATCGGGCTGAACCTTGGTTGATGCAGCTCCAGATCCTCCGGGTTGATTAACCGGATTAACTTGGGTCGAAGTAGCTTCATGAACAGTGGTGGATCCTCCAACTCCATGTGTTCTCTCATACTCCATCTGTTGCTCCAATACTTTCCTTGCTCTTCGCTCTTCATCAACCTTTAATGATCTGAGACTCTGTTTTTGTGCATTTTCCTGAGAGATCTTATTATGAAGTTCTGCCTCTTCAATAGTCATAAAGACTGGTTCTTCTTCAGATTCAGATGATTCAGAATCAGATTCAGTATCTTCATCAATGATTTCACTCGGTTCAGGTTTTGGTTGGGGTTTGCTTGCTACTCTCCTCTTGATGACAGTAGTTCGAGGATGTCGTTTCTTAGGTTCAGAGACACTTGATGCACTACCCGTTTTAGACTTGCTTCGAGAACGAGTCTTAGAAGATCCTGATTCTTCAACCATCTTAGCAAGACCCACACGACGTTCACGAAATGCCTTGTCGTAATCAAGATATGCTCTAGTTTCCTTTACCTCATCAGTCATCAGAAATTCTGGCAATCGTGCACCTTGTTTGCGCGTGCTTTCTTTTGGAAAGTAGACTTTGTTCAAGGTTTTATCCATTCTGTACTCATGAACCTCTTGATCAGTAGGACGCTTATCAAGGTCTTCATGTTGATCAAGTAGATAGCGAATGAGAACCTTGGTATATCGTACAAATGGAACTTTCTTGAATGTTTTCCGCATTAGGTACATGATGTCTTCCCAAAGGAGAGCAGCAAAGTCAATTGGTTCCTGGTTCACAAATCCCCATAAGACTTGAAGATGAGAAAGTCTTGGATGCTCAAACCCACTATCTCTTCCAGATATGGAATGGGTTATAATGAAGAAGATAGTCCTCCAGGGTTGAGGAATGTATCGAGCATTGACTTTGGAGATTGTGGTTAATGGTGTATCTGGTTGAACATCATAACCAATGTCTTCCAGGAATTGCATGATTTCAGACTCTGAAGGTGTTGGGTGGAATTGGTTAGAAGGTTCAGGTGCATCTGGAAGTTTTAAGGCTTTACGGAGTGTAGCAGGTGCGACTCTGATTTTCTTACGATCCAGTGTACAAGTGAAATACTTGTCATCATTGCTTCTTGTGAAGGTATCCAAGAATTGATGAATGTATAGCTCTGGAATGGTGTCTGAGCTATCAAGAAGATCCCTGCATTTATGAGCTTTGAGAATCTCTACTGCAATCTGGCAACTTGAGTTAGAACACTTGATCTTGTCCAGTTCTACACGTGAATTGTTCTTTCCAATTTCCAAAGTATACCCGTGAGGAAAGACTTCATCTTTGGTGAGAGCAGGAAGAGGTTGTTGTTGTGAAGTTGCCATTGATGTGTTTCTGAATCAACAATCATATACAAATATACAGAATGCATGTTTGTTAGAAATTGTTAGCTTTAGAAGCAACACATGGCAACCTATTGTATTTATGATTGGTTGTTTCATGCTTGGTCAAAGAATTTATCAAGAGTTAGCCAAATTCAATAAAATTTGATTAATTTCGATAATTATAAAAAGATATAACTAAGGAAATTGATCAAATTCTATATCAGATCACAACTGCGATAATTATGACAAACTGCGATAATTATGTCAACTGCGATAACTATGTCAACTGCGATAATTATGTCAACTGCGATAATTATGTCAACTGCGATAATTATACAATCAAGATAAGTATCCCAATCAAGATAAGTATCCCAACTGCGATATTTATCCAACTGCGATAATCATCCCAACTGCGATAATTATGCCAACTGCGATAATTATCCCAACTGCGATAATTATCCCAACTGCGATAATTTTGGCCAACTTCGATAAACTCTTGTACAAGAGTTTAGGAAAATATTTGACGATGAACATTCACTCAGATCTTATCGTGATTCATTATAACTTATGATTATTAACCACAGATTAGTTCAAGCAACTTTTATGACTGTTTTGAGCATTCTGGTTAAGTTATAACACAAACGAACCACAAAATCGCAAAAATCAAATTGCTCAAGTTCGTGTTCTTCATAAACCCTAAAACTTAATCAATTCACTTAATGTGTTTCTGGGTACAATCCAAGCATGCCAACATTCAATTAAACATCAAACAACAACATTTCAATAAACAAATTACACAATAACGCATAAACAGAGTTTTCCCCAAATTGACGCTTAAACCCTAAAATCCAATTAGAACACTTTGTAGTGATTGGGAGTAATTAAGCATGCAATATAGGTTCTTAAACAATGTATAACCATTATCGTACAATTATTTACAACACAAACACTCTTAATCATAAATCCTCAATTTTACGCAAAACCCTAGAACTAAGCATCACAATTCTGATAGTTCTAGCCGTTGGATCATGATTCTGTTCGAAACCATATTTAATAATGACATGATAAACATAAGAACACTCACAGAAATCAAAGATCTTGATCGGATATGCAGATTGAATGTAAGCCGTTGATGATGGTGGGTGGGTGGTATTGAATACGGTAGGTGAAAGTGGCAGTGTAATAACTGCGGTGAATTAATTTTCAAACTTTAAATATCTACCAATTAACTTTGCAATTATTACACATATAGTCCCCTAACCTTGATGACTTTGAACAATAAGTCCTAAACCACCATCATGCAAACACTAAGTCTCATTTTTGACATTTTAAGGCACACTACTTTTCTATCTTAAAATCTTATCACCTAAACTTGTGAAGCAACAAATTTTCTGAAAGCATGCAAGTACAAGTTTAAAACTTTGGGAAAAATTATGTCTCCCCCTCAACACGTGTTCAAAAATAATTTGTGACATTTAAAAAAAAATGAACGACGTGTTGGATAAGGGTTTGTACTTGCATTTTTTTTAATAATATTTACAAAGAGAGTTTGGATGTTTGACTTATTAATTGTTTTTGAGAAAGTTTGTCAATTCTTGGGGAGTCAAACATCTCATTCCAATTTGGTGAACCAGTTTCACAAAATGATCATGAGGTAAGGCTTTCGTGAAAAGATCCGCCAATTGGTGTTCCGTTCCCACGAAATACAACTCAACGGTACCCTGCTCCACATGCTCCTTGATGAAGTGATATCTGAGAGCGATGTGTTTGGACTTGGGATGTTGCACTGTGTTGCACGAGATAGCGATAGCACTTTTGGAGTCACAGTACATCGGGATTTTGTTGAATATGTAACCATAATCCATCAGTTGTGATCGCATCCAAATGATTTGAGCACAACAGGCAGACATGGCTACATATTCTGATTCTGTGGATGATAGAGACGTACAATCTTGCTTTATTGACTGCCAGGACACCAGCTTATCACCGAGGAATTGAACACCACCGGATGTACTCTTTCTTGTATCAATACATCCCGCATGATCCGCATCTGAAAAAGCAGTTAGAGCAAATCCAGAATCCTTTGGATACCAGATCCCCAAATGAATGGTTCCCTTGATGTATCTAAGAATTCTTTTAACAGCAGATAAATGTCTTTCTGTTGGGTTAGACTGATAGCGTGAACATAGGTATGTGGCAAATACAACATCCGGTCTGCTAGCGGTGAGATACATGAGAGACCCAATAATACTACGATAATTTGTAGGATCAGTGGGTTTCCCATGTATGTCAGCATCTAGCTTCGGGGATGAGGAGGACATAGGGGTGTTATAGGTGTCACTAGATGTCATGCCACGCTTTTTTAATATCTTCTTGTGCATATTTAGACTGACTCAAGAATATACCACGAGGTGATTGGTGAACTTGTAATCCTAAGAAAAAATTTAGTTCACCGATCATGGACATCTCAAAGTTTTGTTTCATAAGTTTTGCAAAATCGTTTGAATACTTTTTATGGGTAGACCCAAAAATGATGTCATCCACATAAATTTGTACGATGAGAATGTCCTCCCAGTGTTTTTGTATAAACAGAGTCGGGTCCACAGATCCTTTAGAAAAATGATTAGCAAGCAAGAATGCAGCGAGTTTATCGTACCATGCCCTTGGGGCTTGTTTAAGGCCGTAGAGGGCTTTCTTAAGTCTGTATACGTGTTGTGGATGTTCTGGATCGACGAAGCCCTCTGGTTGTGAAACATACACCTCTTCACGAAGTTGTCCGTTCAGGAATGCTGTCTTCACGTCCATTTGGTAAACGGTGATGTTCTTATGAGCCGCGTATGCCAGGAACATTCTCACTGCCTCAAGCCTAGCTACTGGGGCAAAAGATTCCTCGAAGTCAATTCCTTCTTCTTGGCTATACCCTTTAGCAACCAACCGAGACTTGTTACGAATAACCGTTCCTTCAGCATCCAGTTTGTTTTTCCAGATCCATTTTAAACCAACAACATAAACTCCATCTGGTTTTTCAACGAGTTCCCAGACTTCCAGTCTTTTGAACTGATCCAACTCCTCTTGCATTTATTCAATCCAATTGTCGTAAGTCATGGCCTCTTTAATATTTTTCGGTTCAGCTTGACAAACAGTGAGAGCGTAGATGCAGGTTTCACCATCTGTGTGGAGTTTCTGTCATGTCATAACTGGTTTATCTGGATTGCCAATCACATTAACTAACGGATAATCCCTTGTCCATTTATGAGTAGATGGGTAGTGTTGAATGTTGTGATGCAGATTTGACGGTTCCATGTTGCTCGAGGAAGATGCTCCTGAGTCGGGAATGGTTGGGGGTGGAGCAAATGGATTGAAAAAGGCATTTCCGTCAAAATCTGGTGGTGTTGGAACATTGTTAGAAATGGGGGAAGAATCTTCAACTGCTGGTTAAGGTGTTTTATCCATTGATGATGATGGTTCAGGTTGTGGTGCATCGGCAGCAACTACTGTAGAGGTAGATGCTGATGGATCAGGTGCTTGATTTGAGAGTTGTTGAGCAGCGGAACTTGTGGAAGCCTCTGACGCACTGTTAACCAAACTGTCATCAAACATGGGAGCAAACAGATCTTCCAGATCTTTCCTTTTGAAAGGTAATGGTTCAGCTGAAAATTCTGGGAAGTTCATACGGTTGTGTGCGGGTTCCAAGCGGTCTTGCTCAGAAGCCATCTCTGTGAGTTCATCAAAATTAGTGTGTATGGTTTCTTGAATATCCCCAGTCCGACGATTCCAAATTCTGTATCCCTTGGAGTTCTCACAGTATCCAACAAATATCCCAATATCTGCTTTAGCCTTAAGTTTACCAATATCATCTTTATCATTCTTCGGATAACACAAGGCTCCAAAGACGTAAAAATAGTTGATGTTTGGTTTTCTTCCTTGTATAATCTCATTTGGAGTTTTGCTGTGTCTTTTGTTGATCATTGCACGGTTCTGAGTATAACAAGCAGTATTGACAGCTTCAGCCCAAAGATAATCTGGTAATTGAGCATTGATCAACATAGTTCGAGCTGCTTCCACGAGCGTACGGTTTCGTCTTTCAACTACACCATTTTGTTCAGGAGTGCGAGCTATTGAAGTCTGATGAACAATCCCATGTTTCTCAGTGAATTCCCGAATGATTTGATTCTTAAATTCAGTCCCGTTGTCTGTTCTGATGATTCGGACGGTGTTGCGGACTTGAACTTGAATCTTTGTGAGAAACGTGATGAGTATAGAAGGAACTTGATCTTTAGTCCGAAGAAAATAGACCCAAGTCCATCTTGAGTAGTCATCCACTATTACCAGAATATACTTCTTTCCGTTAATACTCTGAACTCGCATCGGACCACACAAATCCATATGAAGCAGTTGTAGGACATGGTCTGTGCTGTGTTCTGTTTTGGGAGGAAAATGAGCACGATGACTTTTCCCTTGTTCACAAGCAGAACACAAGTGATCCTTGGCATATCTGAATTTTGGTAAACCATACTAATTTCTTCTTGGCAAGGTCAGTGATGGTTTTAAAATTGAGATGAGACAATCTTTTGTGCCATAACCAAGCCTTTGTGGGATGAGCCTTGGAGAGTAAACAAATAGGAGTGGAAGCTGTCATGCCTTCAAAGGAGATAGAATAAAGACTGGTTCCGCGTTTCCCTTTCATGAGGTCGTTTCCTTGAAGATCACGAATAAAGCATGTTTTCTCCCTGAATGCTACTTCCAAGTCTCCATCGCAGAATTGTCCCACGGAGAATAAATTATGACCAAGGCCTTCAACATAATACACACGGCTGATTTCGATGTTCCCATTAATGTAATCCCCGTAGCCCATAATTGCAGCGAAGTGATCATTCCCGAATCTGACCGTTCCGATAAACTTTGCAATAAAGTTTTGAAGAAGTTTGAGATTGCCGGTCATGTGTCAGGAGTACCCGCTATCAACAATCCAAAGGACAATTTGAATCACCTGCATCACAGACATTTGAAACAGGTGGAGAATTGATAACAGTTGGTTCCGCTAGGTTAGTAATACAAGAGGTTAGTACTTTTGGTAACCATTTAAAGTCAAAGGTGTGCTGTAACCAACGTTGCCAGGTCCAACTAGTCTCTGCCTTTTTCCTAATGTATGCACTAGGTGAATTTGTTGTCTTGGATTTGGGCTTGTCCATTTTCTTCTCAGAAACATCTAGTGGGGGCTTTCCTAAAATGGACTTTGCAATGGTTTTAAGCCTAGAGGAAGCGCCACTAGTTCGTTTCTTTCTCTTAGTCAGCAAAGTTTTAGCAACACATTTTGTATGATCACCAGATAGTATGCTATGACGACAAAAAACACAAGTAGCATCAACCAAAACATCTTCATTAATATTTAAAGATTTAGCATCTGTTACATCAATCTTAGAACTAGACTCAGATAAGTGCAATTCTATTCTTGATGTTACATTCATCTTATTCAAACTACTAACTGGAACTTCTTCAGACTTAGATAACTCCTTCCTAGGTTTCTTGACTCTATTCTTCCTCTATTTCTTGTGAGTCTTGGAATGGCTGACCTTAGATGTGGTTTCTAGTCCTGTGGAAGTACAAGTAGTTGAATTAGTGGTTAAGTTGGATGCTTAGGTATGTTCTCTGTCTACTACATACATCCCTGGGGCAATCTTATGAATGTTTTCTTTGCCTTTGTCTAAAACTCTGATTTTCTTCTTCAAATCAATGATGATGTGTTGAAACTCTTGATTTTGTGAATCTAATTTTCTGTTGAGGCGGACTGTGTCATTTCTGTTTTGAAGAATTTCATCCAGTTCCTTTTCATTTTGAAATAGTTTAAGTCTTAAGAAAGCCTTTGTTTCCTTGAAACGTTCAGAAACATGATTGTTTTGAAATGATAAAGATCCCATGAGATTTTGAAATTTTAGTTCAAATTCAGCACTTTGTTTTTGACACCAGTTAAGCCTTTTTTGAAGATTAAAAACTTTGTTTTCCACATCATTGTTGATTTTTCGAAGATCCTCATTCTCATGTACCAGATTATCAATCTCTATACGCAACATCTTAATATCCACAGCATGATCATTCACAAGTAAAGCATTACCAGATTCATAGAGCGAATTCATAATCACAGAGACCACGTCATAACACAAAACTTTTTCCAAGAGTCGATCATTTTCTTTTGCTAAAAAATTCTTTTGAAGTTTTTGACGTTGAACCTTGTCATCTTTAGCTTTGAAAATGGATTTCATAGATGCTACTTCCGTGTATAACTCATCTTCCCATTTTGTTGCGCATTTTTTCAGATTTCTGACATGAGGAAGAATTTTCTTTTGAAGAATCTCTTTCTTTTCTTTCTGAACAGGAGAAAGAAAAGACGAGACAGGAATTTGAGAACTGAACTCAATTTCATTCTCCAAACGAGAAATGTCATCCATAAATGTCTGAAAATATCGAAGAACCCGACATTCTTTAGGCATTTGTGGATCAACAAGATCCTCTGTCAAACAATCTTTGAATTGTACATCAGTCGTGGGGATAGGAGTTGTAGACGAAGGAGCATTTATGTTTGTGTATGTTAACGTTTGTTCTGGATGGTCCTTAGGAGGGACAAATGATTTGCTCAAATGAGGTCGTGCATTATAATCATAATGTATTCTTGAAAACTTTGTTTGTGAATTTGATCGACCCTCAATCTTTTGTGCAAGAAAATCAGTTTCTTCATCAACAGAATACATAACAACACGTTGAAAGGTATCATCTAACAGAAATGTTGCATTGTATAACTTGGGATTGTCTTTGAGTGCTATGTGTAAATTACGGGGTGTGTCACTTCCAAGTGCAAAACTTACTCCTTTAGGACTCGGTTTCACAACATTTTTTTGAATTTGTGTTACAGAATTACCCGTTTTATACACAACATTTTGAAATTCTTTGAGTTTGGTTTCCAAATCCAGAATTTGATCAAGATATGAGTCAACACGTTTCCTAGTGGCTTGTTTTTCTTCAAGAAGATCCTACTGAGATGTAGAAAGCTCAGATTGAGTTTTTAACAATTCAGAATTTAAAGCATCAATTTGTTTTTTGAATTCAAATTGATCCTTTTCTTTTTGAGAGAAAAGCTCAGCTTTGGCAACGGTTAGCTCATGAACTTGACTTTCTAAATTTTGAACTTTTACGTACTCTTGTTGGAAAGCCAGTTCAAAACCTTTTTCACGTTTATCTTGTTTAAGATATCCCTAAAGTTGTAGTTTGTAGCACTCATTATCCTTTATTAACAAAGCAATTTTGTCTTTGAGCTTCTGATTGATGTCATTGCATTTTTCTATTTGTGACTGGGTGGTCAATAACAAGGCCTGTAACTCCGAATCTTGATCATTCAAAGAATCTTTTGTTTCAAGATGAGCACAATTGTCATCATCAATGAGATCATCAAATGAAACAACAGTTTTATCATCATCAAATGAAACAACAGTTTTATCATCATCAAATGATACAACCGTATTGATTTGATCATCAGATGGTGATGAGAATGAATCATGTTGATCAAAAGTTTCATTTGTAGATGAAGATGCAGATGGTGAAGCAATTTCATGGATAATACATGTAGGATCAGGTACCTGAGAAAGACCATCGGTATCATATACCGGGCCTGACTCGGACATGTTCATTTCTTGCATATTAGCCATAAGCATGACTGCAGCGTTTGCCTCAAGATCTTCCATTTCATCATCTGATTCCACATTAGCCATAAAACTTTGATCATTCTGAGTTAACATTCCGGCAGCTTTTTCATCTTTGAGTGCCATAAGAAGAGCCTCTTTGTGATAAGCACTGACCATTGTTCGTGGCTTCGGACAAGCATTTGCCATGTGACCGTTCCCCCCACAGTTGTAGCATGTGATAGACGTATTTGCAATGCCTTTCTGAACATTCCCAGCAGTCGGATTTCCTCTCTGAACATTCCCCATATTATTTCTATTTATCCCTGCAGTATTGAACCTATTTCCTCCTGACTGAACCCGTTGAGTACCATATCCACGATTTCCCGAACCATATCTGCCTGAAGACCTGTTTTGAATTTCTACTCTGCCATCATTAACAACTGCCTGATTTCTGGTATTTGAAGATGAACGAAGACGGTTGTTGGATTTGGTGAATCTGCCAAATGCTTTAGCAATCAATCCAAATGCTTCATTAAGGGAGTTGAAAGCATCCTCTTCTTCATCATAATCTACATTTTAGTACATCATTGAATCGGTCTTGTTGTATGGAACCATCCGGTTATCAGAGTATTGTTGTGGTGCTTCATAGGAAATGATTTGGTTATGAGGTTGGGGTGGAATGCTTGGTTGAAAAGATGATTGGCCAAATTCCTGTTGTGGTAAAGAGAAGTTAGATTGAGCAACGAGAGCATGTGAGTTTGGTGTTGGTGCTGGTGTGAAACCTCCTTGTGCTGAAATTTCTTTAACCACTTCTGATTGATGTTGTCTGAGGTAATCATACATGAGTCCATATTTGACATCACCAATTTTCTTTGTCTGCCTTACAAAAGTTGCATATTTCTGCCATTCAGGACCAAGACATCCAAGGAATTTGGAGTTGACAGCAATCTTTGGTAACTTTATATCATGACGATCAAGATCATTGATAATGTTGGTGAAACGGTGGTAGTAAGATTCAATGGTTTCCCTTGGTTCCATGATGAAGTGAGTGTACTCCATATACAATTTTGACTCAAGATCTTCTTGGTTTAACTCTGTTCCTTCCATGAGAAGATGAACATGTTCCCACATATCTTTGGCTGTCTTTTGAGCATCAATACTTCGATAGATAGGATTGGGAATTCCTTGAAGTATGAAAGACATTGCCAATTGGTTTGCTTCTTGTTGTAATGTTTGCTCAGTTGTGTAGTTGGCAACAGGAGTGGGAGTTGTTGTTTCTTCTCTCTCTGAAGTTGCTGGAACAACAGTAGCTGGAATAGGATAGGGTCCTTCTTCAATGACTTTCTTGAGGTATTGACCATGAGGTTTTTTGAGTTCAACGAATCTGAGGAATCTACTAGCCCATTGCACGTAGTTACCCGGAGTTAGCATTGGTGGAGTTTCTTGACTTCCAGCTTCATGACGTGATTGCTGACTACTTATTGCCTCACACATCTTGTTAAACCAATGAGGTTCTCTGGAGTAGGATGGATAATTCTGCAGTTGTTGATTCTTTTGCATGATTTGTTGTGGGGATACTTGTGGTGGAGAGAGAAATTGATGCTGTTGCACGAATGCTTGTTGTTGTTGATACTGAGGATGAAATTGCTGTTGTTGTGGATGTTGTTGTAGCTGATAGTAGTAATTGAAGTGAGGTGGTTGAGACATATCTGGATCTTGAAGATAATTAAGATATGTGTTGATGAGTTATGTTAAGTTGGTTTGAAAATCTAAAGATTTTGTCCAAATGCGATAAGTACTGTTCACCAAATGCGATAAATCAGTTCACCAAGTGCGATAAGACAGTTCACCAAGTGCGATAAGTACAGTTCACCAAGTGCGATAAGTATAATTCACCAAGTGCGATAACCTTCAATAGCGATAACGAAAGTAGAAAATGCGATAAAACTATAAAGTGCGATAAACAATGACAATTTGGATATGTTATCTTAAAGTGCGATAAGTTATAGCAAAATGCGATAAAATATCAAACTGCGATAAGATAAGATATCAAACTGCGATAATCTATGGCAACTGCGATAGTTTTATCACAAGTCCAAGTTCGATAATTCTCAACTCTTGTACAAGAGAAGAGAAGCAACCAAGTCGAAGTATTATCACTTTCTAATACAAGAAAGTACAATACTGAGTCCCAATGCCGATAATTGAAGATCTGCCAAATGCTAACTTATCTTGATTCGAACTGCGATAAAACCCTAACTTATCTTGATTCGAACTGCGATAAAACCCTTAGTTGTCGAAGTTCACTCAGAAACCAAAAATCTCACTTTTCATCAACTTTTCCTAATCGCTAAAAACACGGATTACACCAAATCGTCCAAATAACCAATAAACTCGATTGTTTTTTACTTTAAACGATTAGTAATCACAAGATTTGATGAAGATTAATCACGTTAACGTTTAGAAAATGAAATTCAATGAAGATTTGTGAAATTTTAACGAGCTCAAAGTTACTTTTCAACACAAACAAGAGTTTAACGTTAAGATTTGAACAAAAACCTTATTAGATCTATAAAACCAACGTAATTAACGATACTAATGACTCAAACACACGATCCTAACTATCCCTTGGCGTATGATACCACTTGTAGGTCATGTTAATATCTCAAACACACACACAATATGACTAAAGATAACACGTACTACTATCTAGATTAAGCTACGTATAAAGAGAAATAAGATAATAAGCTATCTAAAGAAGAGAATAAGAAGAGAATAAGAAGAATGGAAGGTTTTCACCAATTGAATTACAAACGAGCAGAGCTTACGCACAATACTTGAAAAACCGACAATGATAATGCATCCCATGCCTTCTATTTATAGGCAATGGGAAGGGAATAATGCTAAGAATATTCCTTAGCATGTTTCTAGAAGAAATTAACTAAGATGGCCGGTCCATGGACTACTAATGGACCGGACCATAATTACAAACAATATAGTCCAAACTAAGCAACATCTATCGCATTTGATCAAGACTTGAATATTACAACACGTGTTCCTAACACTGAGGTTCCAGGAAAACTAGCAGCTCCAGATGCACCAAACGGTGGTGGAGGTGGAGGTGGAGGCAGATAAGGAGGAGACCCTGGTGGTGTGTATGGTTTGCTCTGACTCTTCTTTTTCTTCCTCCAGAAAAACTAGCAGCTCTAGATGCCCTGACGTCTTGCCCGTGAGACATAGGTTGATGACTGTTAGGAGGGTTGGTACAAGTCGTAAGTGCTGACTCTAAAGAGAGTGTGGATGGTTTTGGGGTAACCCAGATCATTGACAAAGTTAATAAGTTCCTCAGGTGCTGGTGGGGAAGTGAACGGTTGGTTCTTGTAAGATCTATACTTATCGGTTGTGTGGATTGGGTGGTCTTGGATTGTGGAAGAACATCTTCATTGTTGAGTTAGAGAGAGAGACTAGAGAGAGAGTGGGAATCCTGAGAGAAAAACCTGAATATTAGATTAGAGGTTCCAAGAGTTCCAACCCTTCCCACCCTTGGGAAGGGGTATATATACTATCTAACATATGGTGCCCCTAGTGGGCTGTGGAGTGAGCTGACAGTGGGTAAAGACCCGATCCACTCCACAAATATAAATATAAATACACTAATAATACTAATAATACTAATAATAATAATAAGCCTACGAGCTACATAAATGCTAAATAGATACTCGGGGTGACCGAGTCTTCACATGAATATTTATATTCCTAACAATCTCCCCCTAAGGGAGGTCACCCCGGAAATAATAATTTGAATTCTAGCATTCTGTCTTCTGAACTTGACTTCATAGCTCGTAGTCTTTGATTCTTCAATGTCTTGAAACTTTGTGCTTTCAGCAGCGAACTTTTGATGAATGATCTTTTGTCTTGGATGATCTCTGACCATTCTTTGAAATTACCATCTAATATTTGTCTTCAAATCATTCGCTTGCAGTATTTTCTCCATGTGATGTGATATTCTTTGAACCGACATGCTCACACTATTTAGTGTCATGATCTTTCAGCATCAGAGTTTGCAGAAGTTGTGTTGAAGGTCTTTTAGTTTATCATGACTTCTTTGATTATAATGATGATGTAGTGTGAACATGTGGTGGTGGATTGGCATCTTGTTCGGCAATCTGCTACAACCGCATCAGCTGCAAACTCATTCAGCTACAACCGTAAACAGCTGCAACAGCAATCAGCTACAACTGCCAGGTGTTCCTGCATACGACAGTTAGCAATAAACGTCTTGGTACTTACAGGTTCGGACTTCGAGATTGTTAACAGCATAGTGTGAAAACTCTCTCTAATCCTTACCAAGACCTTTCCTAAATCGGAAACCCACAGAGGGTTTTAAAGATCAACCGTAGCAAATCAACGATTAGGTGAGTCGCTGGAGATCACTCCACGACTGTAGACCATTTGAAACCGCCGCGACCACTAAGCATAATCCACAAGGAATTACCAAAATGACCTACTTTCAGGGCTGTTTGATGTTGACCCTGGCAGGAATTTCCATTCAATCACTGAGAATTACATTTGTAGATTTTCTCATAAATGTTCTGGCAGATTGGTAAGATCTGCGTAGGACTCATAAGTTTACAACTGGTGTCCTTAATGTTGAACAACCAGTGTAGAAGTAGCATGTGTTCCTATGAGATCTTATTATGCATCTCGTGGCTCTAGACTCAATTGTGCGATTTGATTTAGTGATCGAAGGCTGGAGAGGACTGCCACCTTTTCAATATCATCTAACTCGGAGTGAGATAGACGATAGAAATGTATTGATCTCCGTGGCAAATGAAACAAGATTCCTCTGAGGGACCTTGAGTGGCTAGGGAGGGTTGTGCAGCATATCACTGTGTCCATGATACTTTGTCTTCAATGTCAGCAATCAACCAAGTTATTCTGACAGCATATGTATTGACCCGGTTTCTACCTAAAGTGTAAGGAGGGCTTCTTTCTTTTCATCCTTTATCTTTACATTTCTTTTTCATTCTTCAACCCCTTCAGTGTTTACCGAGACTTCATTACTAGAACCTTGTTGGGTTTGTTCTAGAACTAGCTCCATCTCAGTCGGCACTCTTCCCTTATTCACACTTTTCTCCTTTTTAATCATTCCTAAGGACTTATATTCTAACTAGAGGATTGTCCCTGGGAAGATCCCTCCGGCTCTGGCGGGATTGTGGGAGCTTATACCTAACCTTACCATCCTTATAACTACATACATTAAATAAAATGGTCGGTCTTTGGTGTTCTTCCACAATCGCCATTAACCAAATCTTAGAAAAATCTCTCAAAGTATTCATGATTATGAAACACATTTTTGCAAACACTTTGAGGGTTTTATATTTTTCAAATACTCCCCCTCAACATGTACTCGGATGATTTTATAAATTTGTACATGTTGGGTAGAGCTTGCACTTTTTGAATTGATCCACTTTCAGTGAACATGACCGATTCGAGACACGCTTACATCACTAGTTATACTAGCTTGAAATTGTTACCCGGCCTGGTCAAGTCCACAGAAAGCTTCTCGAAATGGTATACTTTACTCAGATACGTCCTCTTCGAGACACGCTTACATCACTAGTTAGACCAGCTTGAAATTATTACCCGGCCAGGACATTTCCTTTCGATTAATGACAGTTAATGTTTCGTCAATTCATTGGTTAAGTCTGAGCCGTGCTCACATGAGATGCCAAATCCTTTTTGTCCATTTTCTCCCCTCAATATGTGCATCGATATACGAAAGAGTTTGGCACATATAGGAGAGCCTAACATTTAAGTCCAGAACATCACATTTTCACCAGGTTTCATATTTAAATCACATTCTCTCTTCCGATCAAAAATTTCAAACCTTTTGAGATTTGTGATCCCAATTGATTTAAATAAGTTAGAAAATGTGGGAGAAAATGTGTCCAATTTAATGTATTCTGATGATGAAACATACTATGCTCCCCCTTAATCTAAGAGGGAGATTCACTGCTTATTATGCACAAAGCGACTATTATGACACAAATGATATTGACCTTTTTGCGCAGATGATATGATCATCCGCTTCTCTGAAGATCTCCACTTGGCGAGATCAGAATAAGAACTGCTTTGTTGAAGTGAAGGTGGTGGTGGTGGTGAAGGTGTTGTTGTTTTGCTGCCGATGTTGTTGTCGTGGTGAATTCCAGGCCAATCAATAGAGTTTGAACATCTGATCAAATGGTTAGAGCTGGAACTGGCACATTCATATTGGCTATGGAATCTGCATAAGAATATCAACACAGATATACATACATACAGATACACTATTCATTAATAGCTACCACATAGCAGCTTGCCACATCATAATACCAAGTTCATCTCATAATCAAACCACAATCAGGAAATACATCAAACCACTATCTAGCATGAAGAGCAATTAGCAATCATGAACATGGAAATTCACTCATATTTCAACATTCAATTCAGGATCTTAGGGACAAGATTCTAACATGATAACTATATACCTAAGCGAATCCTGAGAACATATGCACTATATCAACAACAATTAAGCAGCAATCGACTACCAAGAGTCAACCAACATTTGATACTCATTCATTTAGATCATACAAATGTCAGTGGAGTATTCAAGAACATCAAATTCAATGGGTTTTCTAACTTCTTTTAGATTTTGAGTTTTAAAGTATTTAGGGGATTAAACGAAGATTCCTAAGTAACACAAATGAATCTTCTAGATACGTAAAGCCAGGAAACTATAAGAAAATTGCACATAATGTCCTAAACTTTCTAGCAACTAACGCATTTGGCCACTTGATATAAAGTTTAGCAATTTCCTCTTCAACGAATACCCCATTAACTAAAAAACCTTTTCTAAGAGTTATGAATTAATCAAGAAACCCGTTTGATGATATAAAATTTGAATTCACTCTCCCCCTCAATCAATGACCCGTATTCTAGTTAAAGATTTGTAGTCGTTGATTGAGTGACAAATTTTATGCACAATCCAAGTCTAAAAGAATTTCAAGCAACACATAACCACCAAGTGTCTCAAAAATAATTTTCAGAAGAATCATAGAATGAAAACTATTTGCATACAAAGAAGATTTCTCTTCCTTTTCAAGAAATGATGCACTGAAACGTACATCAGATCGAAGAAACATGGATATAAAGTAATCCATGCCCAGGTGAACATCACCCAGTTGGAGGAACAACCGTCTTTTTGGCGACGTGCTTTCCCCATTTTGAGGCGCGGGTTGCTATCTAAAGTAATAGCAGGCCATTTAGACATGTTTTAACAATCCATTTTAACTTCTGCTCGAGCTTCATTTAAAGACTCGTGCCATTATTGAATGACATTTCTAAGTCCGTAAATTTTATCGATAAACAGAAGACATGCCTAGGTGAAACTATTTTTGGTATTTTCTATTTTTCAATTTTTATGGTTTTTCTGGTTTTACGTTTCTCTATTTACAATTTGCAGGTTTTCTATATATCTATTTACAAAATGGTATAAGATATGAACAAAAATGTATGAAGCAAATATATACAAGGATACGAAGCAAAAACCATTACTCCTCAGCTTCCTGAATCTTCTCCGCTGCCATTACTTTACTTGCTGAAGAGTAATGTGAGCACATTTAATTAGGGATTAATTCTGGCTTTTCACTCTCCCCTAATTAGTGCTCTCCCCCAATCCTGACCACCTTTCTGATAAACGCCCATAATAGGAAGGAGACTTTGGATGAACGCCCATAATATGAAGAAGTCTTTTGATAACCAAATGCATGTCGTCTTTAGTCTTCTAACCCACAGCGGAGAATGTAGAATAGACTGAAGACTCGACCTTCTTTAAGATTGTCCATTTGGGGGAACAGAATACCAATCATCTTCATCTCACCAAATGCCTTCTAGTAACCTTTCATATAACCCATCAGTCCGCAACGTACACATGAGATGATAACACCAAAGTAACAAGTTGAACCACTGATCATCAATAATATGTATCCTGAGATATTAAGCCTGATCACGTGAACCTGTTGTGCATCCTTGATGTACACATTCTCTCTCCCCTGATGGTTGCGATTAATCAGCCCATGACGTACAAGTGAAATGATAATACCAAGGTAACAAGTTGAACCACTGATCATCTATAATTTGTATCGTGAGATATTAAGCCCGATCACGTGAACCTGTTGTGCGTCCTTAGTGTACACATTTCTCTCCCCTGATGGTTACGATTAATCGGAATCATCATAATGATGTGTACATGAAGCATAATGACGTGTACAAGAAGCATTGACTAGAAACCCTTTGACACTGATTGTACCAGCCCGTGAGAAGATGTCGATTAGCATTCCATGACCATGTTCTTCAACACCTTGGTGAACGAAGGAAGATGTAGTGTTGAAGAAGCATAGTTTGTACGACACCTGAACTGACGTATTCAGGAGTCGTATGACCATTTCTCAATCATCAATCAACATGTAGGTTATTCACCCTTTCCCCCCTCAAAAATTGCATATGCCTGCCAACTGCAATTTTTGATGATTGAACGAGTGAATACAAATACCATCAACGGTAAGTAGCTGCACTTGACGGTTCTTGAAGACTGACATGTTGTTTATTCACCCTTCCCCCCCCCTCCCCCCTCAAAAATTACATATCCCTGTCAACTGCAATTTTTGGTTGAATAAGTGAATAAGAATATACTCCAATGTGCGCCCATGCATGTGAAGACTGAATAAGCATGGACAGAGCATAAAGCTTGTTGATGAGAATGGCCATAAATAAGAAGATTTCTCTTCTTCCAAAGATAAAGTGCACTTAAGCGTACACCTTTCTTTTCTTTGAGGAACGGGGCCTGAAGTGTTATCTGCAGACGCCATAATGTTGAGGCCCGAGGCTTGAACTGCCGTGTTCAAATGTCATAGCCAATGAAGAACGAGGCCTGAACTGATTTGAAAAGACGTCATCTCTCTCTCTTCTACATCTCTCATTTAACTCGTTACCAACCCCATTATCAATCTGTCGGCTTGATGTCGTGACTACTGATGGAGAATAACCCAATATGATGAACTTGAGACTGAAGTAACATAACCCGAACTTGTGACTTAAACTTGCACTAATGTGTGACTAAGAGCGGTGTAGAGACTTCGTGCAACATTGAATCCCTAAGTACTCTATACTCTTCAACCAACCAGCCATCAAGTATGAGAAGTACATCACCTCTCGGATATCCACAACTCCGTGTGACACTAAGAACTACAACGTAACTCCTTAAAGTGATAGTTATTTTGTAATAGAGAGGAAGAAAAAATAACTAGATATCCAAGTCCTCGTCATTGTAAAGGTTAAACGCTCGAACAAGGATCTCGAAGAATCTTCATCCAACCACCCCGATATCTTCAGATACTAAGTACACGCACCCATGAAATTTCACTTCAGCCTCAAATAAATAATAATGAATTAACGCCGTAGTCACATCTTGTCATTTAAATGCCCCAATCTAGGCCTTTATGATGTATTAGCTGAACGTTGATAATGGTTTTAACCCGATCACGGTCAAGAGCGCATAACCCATCATCACGGGATTTTACAAATCTATGATTTAAACCGAGAAATAAGTTCTTTCGTGGGATTTTACAAAACCAAGAAGAAACCGTGAGACAGTAACAAACTGAATGTGGCATGACTGATTTGATTTTGGTGAATATCAGTTTGGGTTAAGAATGTAAAACCCCGAAACTTAACATAATATGAAAGGACTAAAATACCCTCTGAATTTGAACTTTTAAGAACTTGTAGCATTATATAAGTATCATCATTTGTAACTTAACCCGAAGTAAATTATGTCCTAAGTATTTGATGAACTAAGCTTCCAATAAAACTATACATTATGTAAATAAGAAGTAACAAATAAATAAAATCCTACATTGTACATGCTAGGCGAAATTTATTTAATTTATGTACCTATGATCTTCCAAAACTTCGGCCCATATTAGTAAATAAGAAGACATTGGTCTTGATTGATCCTAGCCCAAATTAAACCCATTCATTCCCTATTTTGGCCTATCAAAAACAATCGGTAATCCCATTATTTTCTTATAACCGGATTTTACAAAAAACAGATAAACCAAGAAACCCTAAACTCCCTTCACAAAAGATCGGCCTCCTCTTGTGTTTCCCCTATTCGATCTTCTGCTGCAGCCAAAGGAAGTTTTAGTGTGTTCTTGTTCTAGTTGTATCCAAGGTAAGCATGTTCTTATGTTTTTCAATCCATTCGAACCATTAACACAAACCCTAATTCGACCTTTCTTGTGTTTTCTGCCAATCGACCCAATTGTTTTCCTATTCTTGCTGCTGTACGAATCAAGAGAAGAAGTAGGAGACCTTGTGGTGATTTAATCTCGTGTTGTTCGTGTTCTTCGCGTGATCTTCGAGGGTATTTTGTATCATCCTTATTGATTTCATTCTTGTTCTTGGTCCTTGTTGAATCGTATGAAAGAACTATACATAAAATAATGAAAACCCTAAAAACCTAATATGTATAATCGAACCATGTGTATCTGTGATGATTTTGATTGTTTTGATTATGATAAGACCTGTTATGAATCGACCTAAACATGTTATAACTCATCTATAATCGTTTTATGTCAAGAATTAAAGGTTGGAATGACAAAACCCTAAGATATTACATGATATGATAAAAACAGTGCTGTCCAGGAAAAAGGGTCCAACTAAATCGATTGTATCTAATTGATGGGAACGTATTTTTGGGTGTTTTCAGAGTCTAAAACTAAGTTCAATGAAATAGCTATCTGGTAAAATTAGTCTTGTGATTTTTGGAGGCCTGGAAGGTTACTTTTTGATTTTTGGAAAATTAAGTGTCTAATCGAATTCGTATGTCTGGAAAATTAGTCCGTGTTTATGAATTTTAATTTCCAAACCGTGTCGAATTAGAAGGTGTCCTTTGATCTGAGTAATAGTCAATATGTCTATTAATAACTGGAATTGTTATAGATTTTTTTGAATTAATCTGAAGGGGTAAAAAAGTACAAACTTTTCGAGTGCTTCATCAGATACGATTCTGGAACATGTTGAGGAAATGGATTTTTAAGTTGTACCTAGACAACTTAATAAAATCTGGAAAAATTAGATAAAATACTTAAGACATTGAAGAACGTGTGTGAATTTTTATAGATTTTATTTCAAAGTACTAATGTGATTTATAAATTATATGAAACGTGTTAAAATCGTATGTATAAAAGGCTGTTAAGGTTAAAAGATATTAAAATGGTGTTAGGTGTTTATTTTCTAAACTAAAGGGTCTAAAGTGTTATTCTTTTAAATTAAAGGACTAAACTTATGAAAACCTGTAACTTTATAGTAATTACATTTTATACCCTAATTTTATAAGAATTGCATACTAACCCCTAAACTTGTTATAATTACATAATAAACCCTAAAATTATGGAAAATTGCTATTTTGGGAACTTGTTAAATAAGGAAACTTTCTAAAAATGGAAACCTGCTAATCTTGGAAAGTTACTAAAAATAGAAAGCCGACTGAAATGAGAAATCTGATTTAAATAAGATATTAATAATAAGACGACCATGTATTCGTGTAGATTCGCTGAAGATGTAGTTTGTTTTCGATCTTTGTATTTCTAGATGTGTTTTCACTTGCGGTATAAGGTACAGATATTCTACCCTTTTTCAGTAAGGGTGTTTTCTCCTCTCATGACTCATTTATCTTGATTCGTTTTAAGATTCCCTAAGCCATTGCTATGTTCCCCTACACTTTGGTTCGTTTGTTTGATTCATTTTGACTTTGATGTTTGATATGACCCTTTTTGCTTTGAGCCTCTATAATGATCCGTTTGATATTCGTTTGTTACCTTGGGATATTAGTATTCGTATCACTTGATGCTTCGAAGGTTCATTTGATTTTGGTAACTAGATGTGAAAACCTTTTAATTATATCATGGAAATGCTTTGAGGAAAACTTATTTTAAAATGATGTTTATGAAATATGCGATACCACTTTTATTTGGAATCTTACTAAACTTTTATGAAAATTACTTTTAAAGACTACTTTTGTGAAAATAATTAATAAAGATCATTTTTGATGAAAACCATTTGATAAAGATTTCTTTAAATGAACCATTTGATTATGAACCTTTGATCGGTTCGTTTGGATTCGTTTGACTTTGATATTGGATATGAACCCTTTGCCATGAACCTTTGATATTTGGACTTTGACTATGATTCGATGACTTAGACTATTTGAACCTTTGCTATGATTTGGACCTTTGACCTTTGACCCTTCAGTTTGATACCCGAGCCAAGTTCGTTTCCTAGCCATGAAGGTAACATGGCCGTGTCATTGATGCACCAATGGCATGACTCCAGTGTGTTCGAGTGATGTTACACACCATCCCCATATTGTTCGTTGCATGCACATTATATTTATTATGGCCTATATTATTGTTCGGGGGGCGTATGGATGCATCCTAGGTTCGTGTCCGTGTTCGTGGACTTAACATGATTTGATATTATATATTGTTCGGTGACTGATGCTGGGTGCAATCCACGTCTTTCACAAGTTCGGGACCTAGCTACTCCATTTGAAGAATGAGGACACCCCTCATATTATCTGATTATCTGAGAGGTCTCCCCTCTATATGATTATGAAGATTTGGTTACTATATTTGATTTGTGTTCGGGCTCGTGGTGGATTACTGACCCAACCTTTTTCTTTCTTACTGGTACTCTTTGACTATACCTTTGTAAACCCAATGCACCAAACTATACATGTTCGTTTTCTTTTGCTTTCGTTTTCGTTTATATATATCTGTTCACTGGGCTTTTTAAGCTCAGCCGCATTTCTTTCCCTGCGGCAGGTTTTTAGTTGGAAGCTGGGTATGAGTGAAGAGACTTTTGGACTTAGAAGACCTTGATAGTTATTCTGAAGTAGAGACTATTAGAAGGATTTGCATTTGCAGACTTAGTATTTAGCTTTTGTTTCCTTTGTAGCCTTGTATTTTTAGTATTTCATTTGTAACCTTTGAGAACCCTTGTATTACTGTTGATGTACGCTTTGTTTTGATCTGATATGAAACCATTATTATGACATCTTTACCCTTATCGGGTTGGGGTGTTACAATTATGGTATCAGAGAAACAGGCTGCGATTCGTAATACATTTACCCTTGGCCTGTGTAAGTTAGGACCACTAAGTTTTCCCTGTAGGCGCTCGTAAGACAACCTTTGAAAACTTGCTTTAAGATTTCCCTATAGGAACGTAAGTTTTGACCAGTGAGGAATGGGTAGACTATAAGGCATTTGTTTAAGTATCATTGCTTCCGCATCACTCTGATTCGTGCCTTGCTTTTGGTTAAAGCTTGTTGAGATCACTTTTGGAAATTGAAAGCTTATGCTTTGCATCACCTAAGATTTGAAACCTAATTAAATCTTGAGGGCATTGAGAATTGCATAGTAATTGCCTGACACTATTTGATCCTTATCTTCAGATTTTGACTCTGACCTCTGATCCTTTCGTTAATCATTTTGATGCCTCTTCGGGCACCCTGAGAACCTCCATGGCGATGACGTATTTGATATATTTTGTTATTTATCTCTTGCTTTTGATAAGTATCTATGAATCTTCCGACACTATTTGATTTCGTTTCACCCATCTCTGTCCCTATGAGAAGTCTTGTGGTGTGTAACCACGAGTATAAGAATGTTTTCCCCTCACTTTTGAATGATAAAGATTTGATTTGTGATCCGTCTTTCTTTGGATAGTTAACTTCGATTTTATTCTGACAAGGAATTGGTTGGTTGATCATTCAAATATTGACAACTATCCCCCTATGTCTCACCTTTGGCGTTTGCAACAATTTTGAACTCCCTACCATGATTACCGATTGTTAAACCCTTTGCTATCACCATTACTCTGGAGACTCGTGTGTTATTTTCGTTGTTATGAAGTTTTTCCTAGAACCCATTTCGTACACCAATGAATGAACCTTATCTTGAGAGTTACTTGGCACCCTGCGTTTTCTGAATATGATTCCTAGTCTAACCACCAAATTTTCCACCGGAGCGTGAAGTAGGATTTGACATGTTACCGAGAGATTGTCTAGTCACCGAGCGAAGGTGTCTTACAGATGTGTCCGGGATCATACCAGTTGATTTGAGCAAACCGGGAAGAGCAGCAGCCGAAGACCAGGAAGCAAGTTTGCTTAAGTGTATCTTCTGGGCGTATTGCAGTTTCGTTCGCGATTAAGAAGGATGGTGACAGGAGATATGTAGTGTTTATTGGAAGCTGAACCGTATTGCTGTTAGGAACCATTATTTCTCTACCCTGAAACGTCTATGTACCTGTTCAATTTCAGAGCGCGAAGTTTCTTTCAGATGGAAGTATAAATTGAAGTTATTCTTGAAATCGCCTTCCGTAATTGTAACGACTGCTATGACGGTTAGTGACGCTAATAGTATTAGCTAAAGCTCTGACTGTTTCGTGAATTTGATAAATAATGCTTTCTCGTGAGTACTTGGGCAAATGGTCATTGTATGACTTAATAGTACGTTCGGAGACGAGGAAGAGCATGAAAATCATCTTTGCACTTTGTTAGGAAATTCGTCGATCATTTGTACATTCTGAGAGATTGATATTTGTAGAGACAACGATGTTCTTAATTGAGGATATCTCTTTAAATTCCGCAAGTTTTGAAAACTATCACCAAGTGGTCAAGACCGATGACAGAATGAAGAACTGAAACCTTTTTGAACTTTGCAGAAGAATTCTAGATGATGTTTACAAGTTGCGATACCATTGAGAAATTTCGTGAACCGAGAGAAACAGCTTAGTTTGATTGAGAATGGAGTTTTGGAAAAGCTGAAATAGAAATTAGCTTCCTTACCCTCGGGCGGAACAATTTTGGGATATTTCAGAAAGAGACTCGGTTTTACTCCCTTACAGCACAGAAGGTTTTGCGTATGCATCAAGACAACTAGAAGCGCATCAGAAGAATTACTTCATTGTCTGACCTGGAGTTGACAACAACGGTGGCTACCCTGAAGAGTGAAGACATTCCTTACAAGGCAGAAGTGTTAGCGATGCAGAAGAAGAAATTCTAGTTGAGATGGCGAACCTAGTGCTGATGAAGACATGCAGTCTCACTTCCCTATTCATCTTGGTTGTACTAAGACGAATTGAGAGCGGAAGTAGACTGGATGATGAAGAGATTTAAAGATCGTGCAAGAAATCCTCGTTACTCCATCACATTCCAAGAAGAACTGCAGGAGGCTTGATGAACCAGACAAAAGTACACGATTTTGTTTCACTTCCAGATTTATGGACAAACGAAGACAGATTAACCGGACTTGAAGAGATTGGATGTGTTGAATGAACAGATTTTTGAAACAGACCCTTTATGTTTGGAAGAATTTTGATTCTATGAAGGCCGAAGTTCTTGGCGTCTAACTTTCATTTTCGTTGACCCTCTTAAGTTTCGTTATAAGATCCTCTAATGATTCAAGTTCCCTGGAAGCATTTCATTTCCGTGTTTATTTTTCGTATGTTCGGTGATGACTTTGTTTTGAGAGATTTTGGCGCATTGTGGAAGATATGATGCTTGTGACGGCATACCATAATTCTGCTAGACAATCTGGGATTCCGATACTCTTGCGAGTAGTTTGTTTTTCCCCCTTGACTATGACATTGATTTTGTTGACCTTTAAGACTGTAGAAGTACTAGGTGGATTAAGATAGGTTGTTCTACTTACGACTCGAGATAAAGTATGATCATCAGGAAGGCATATTTATGTGGTGCTAGTATTATGACGTCTGGCCAACGTGATAAAACTTACACCATATAACGTGCCCTCATTGTGGCCATAGGATATCTTGGGATGTACCTAAGAAGTTTATAACTTGACCTCCGTTGGATTATCCGTGATTAGTAAGACTTTAGGTTCATTCTATCTATGCGTATACCTTGCCTTCGTTCATTAGATACCTGGATGAGTTTGGACTCTCGTTTTGCATCCTGTTGACCACAGTTATAAATCTTGAACTCTTGTAGAGATCTCTACTGTTGATACAGTTAAATTGACTTGAAATCTTGTTCGTATTCCATATGAGCTTTCCTGAAGATTCACCTATCATCCTGTAACACCCCAACCCGGCAAGGGTAGAGATATCACAAATACATGGTTTCATATCAGATAAACATAGCATACAATCAATAGTAATACAATGGTTCTCAAAGGTTACAATGAAATCTTGCAATACAAGGGTTACAAAGGAAAATAAAAGCTGCCTATAAAATCCATAAGTACATCTCTTCTAATGGCTTCTACTCAAAGTCTTCTAAGTCCAAAAGTCTCTTCACTTATACCCAAACCCGTCGTCCTGCTTATAATCTGCCGCACACGAAAAGAAAACGTGCGGCTGAGCTTAAAAAGCCCAGTGAACAGATATAACGGAAACAAAGCAGTAGCATAATGAATAATACATGAGTAAATGAGAATGGAAGCATGAATACATGGTGAGAATACAAGGTAAGAATACATGGTAAGAATACATGGTGTCATAAGGGAAAGGGTAAAGGTGCAAGGTAAGGGAAAGTTAGTAATCCACTACGAGCCCATAACATGAAATCATAAGCATAATCATAATCATAAACATGTAGAGGGGAGACCTCTTAGTATCCTGTAAATATGAGGGGTGTCCTCATCATGGGTATCTTGTAAGTATGAGGGGTGTCCTCATCATGGGTATCTTGTAAATATGAGGGGTGTCCTCAATCATGGGTTGGAGTAGCTAGCTCCCAGAGTGTGAAAGACGTGTATCGCACACACCATCAGTCACCATGAATAACATAACATAACATGAACATGAACAAATCTAGGATGCATCCATACGCCCCCGGTGGCCATAATCTGCCTCTACATAAACATGAATCATAAACATAAACGTGCAGGGACGGGACAGGTCATCACTCTCCTGCCCTAGAGTCATGCCATCGGTGCATCGACTGACATGGACATGAAACCCTCATGCCTAGTGAGTGGCTCGTAGTATCAAACTGAGGGTAAAGGTCAAGTATCATGGATCATGTTTTAGTTTACTTGCATAGGTCAATATCATGTTTCATAAGTTCATAATCATGGTTCATAATCATGGTTCATAAGCATGGTTCATAAGCAAAGGTTCATAAGCAAAGGTTCATGGTCAAGGGTTCATAATTGAAAGGTTCATAATTATAAAAGGTTCAATATCATGATGGTTCAAAAATTGGAGTTCATGAATAAAGGGAACATGGCAATAGTATAGGGAAAACCCTAACATGAGTCATAATCAGAGAACGAAGGCCTCTTAATAAAGAAGCAGAATATCTGTACCTTATTGCTTGACAAGGATCACACTGAAATAGGATGATAAAGAGCACAGGACTACTCCCTCTTCACACCTAGAGGAGTAAAGACATGATTACTAAAGATCCCATTTCCACATTAAGTAACTTTCTATTTTTAGCAGGTTTCCATTTTTTAGAAAGTTTCCATATTTAGAAAGTTGGATCAACATTCTTAGTTAAATCATTATTTCTGGAATTAGGGTATCTTTTATCACATTTACATATTAGTTCCTTAAGAATTCACAATTTACACTTTACACCCTTTAGTTTCAAAAGTTACACTTTAGACCCTTAATTTATCAAAGTTTCACAATGGTCACTTATTTTATCATATTATAAGAATGTATCCTCAATTTTATAGAATTTACACAATAGGTCCCTCTAGTTTACAAAGTTACATATTTAGTCCTTTAATTTATAATTTCAACTTTATATTAATAATAATTACATATTAACCCATTAAATCACCAAATTAACACATAACCCCCTGAATGTATTATTTTACTCAAAATAGCACTAACTTTACAGAAAATTACAAGTTTAGTCCCTCTATTTAATTATTTTATAATTCGAACTATAATTAAACCCTAAAAACATTTTAATCCCCTAAAATACAAAAATGACACTAGACCCCCTCCTTTAACATTTTATACGAATTATACCTTGTTCAAATAACTTACAAAAATTATCCCTTGAGTTTTTAGAATTACAAAACACACCCTTGGATTTAATTATTCAAATCGATATATATAAAATTAACAAAATCAAAACCCTAATTTCACTAATCATTACATCATCATTACCACATCATTTAAACACTTCAAAATTCCAGATTTAATCATAAGAATACCTAGGTCGATTTGATTTTAGGGTTTTCCATAATTTCACTTTTATTTCTATTTAGCCGATCCATAAACAATTTCCCCAATAATAGATTTAGGTCTCCACAATTCAAAGTAACATTTTTCTAGTGTTATATGATGATCATAGATGTCATGAAAAATAATAACATGGTCCATAAAATTTGCATGCATGCCTTTTGATTTTATATTCGATTCTAGGGTTTATATCACCATATTTTCCATACGATTTATCCATGATGCATGGGTTGTTTTTATCATTTTTCCCAGGTTGTATTCGCCATGAAGATCATCAGAAAAATGGCCAATGAATTTTAGAGGTGTCGTAGAATTAATTTAGGAATTACCTTGTTTACTAGCGCACGAAAGGAAATAATTCTCCAAAAAATAGAGATCGACCAAACAAAGCTTCACCACTATTTTTCCTAGGTTGAACATGATATAAGTAGCATGAGAAAATTGAGAAACGAATTTTTTAAAGGGTCGAATGATTTTATACAAATTGTTACCTTTCGTATGGATAAAATGGAAGAAATTCGACAAGGCTTGATCTAGGCTCCTACAATTCGAATGGCCAATTTTCCAAGCTTCTTTGCAATGTGTTGGACTCCAGAAAAATGCTCCTTGGCCTTAGAAAATTTCGGAATGAATTTTAGAGAGATTTGTGAATTTTCGGCTAGGGTTTTTTTAGTTTTAAAAAGGAGAGTAAATCACATATTGATATAGGGATGATTTGTGCCGAGTCAAAGGGGGGTTATTGACCAAATTTCGGAATTTTGGTCAAAAGAATTAATTGCCTTGATTAATTACTTTTAATGCCTTCTTTATTTCCCTTAATTACCTTTATTTAACTCATAAAGTTTGAATTTAAATTTTATTAGGCGCCCAAGGGCATTTTGGTAATTTTATGACTTGAATAAAAGTTAAATGAAGTTGTTAAAATTATTTGGGATCATAACTTGTTCATTGCTAGAAGTTTGGAATTTATTTTGTGCTTTACATATGTTTTATTTAGGTTTTAAATTCCCAGGGGCAATTTGGTCATTTTACATGTTATAGAATTTCAGGTATTACAACTTCTTCCCCACTAACAGAAAAATTTCGTCCTCGAAATTTGAAGTCGCCAAGTTAAACGAAGTCGTAGCAAGTCGCGAAAGATTGTCACGAACATTTTCACGCCCGGGGAGGTTCTTTCAAAAGGATCGCTTATAAGGAAATGTGAACATGATTTTAGATCAAATTAACTGTATCAACAGTAGAGAGCTCTTCAGGAGTTCAAGATTCATAATTGAGATAAACAGAATGCAAAACGATAGTTCAAACTTATCCAGATTTCTAACGAACGAAGGCAGAGTATATGAACAGGTAGGATGAACCTAAAGTCTCGCCAATCGAGGATATTCCAACGGAGATCAAGTTCTAAACTTATTAGGTACTTCCCAAGACATCCTATGGCCACAATGAGGGCACGTTATATGGTGTAAGTATTATCACGTTAATAATACCAGTACCACATAATTATGCCTTCATGATGATCATACTTTATCTCAAGTCGTAAACAAAACCACCTATCTTAATCCACCTAGTACTTCTATAGTCTCAGAGGTCAACAAAATCGATGTCATAGTCAAGAGGGAAAACAACTACTTGCAAGAGTATCGGAATCCCAGATTGCCTATCGGGTTAAGGTATGCCGTCCACAAGCGTCAGATCTTCTCCAATTCATCAAAGCCATCATTGGACGTACGAATAGACACGGTACTGAAATGCTTTTAAGGAACTTAAATCATCAGAGGATCTTAAATTTGAGAATACTCGGAGGTGAAACAAAATTGTGAACTTGCGTCTGGTTCGTCAAGCCTCCTGCTGTTCTTCTTGGAGTAATGTGAATTTCTGGCACGATCTTCAAATCCTTCATCCTCCAGTCTGCCTCCACTCTCAATTCATCTTAGTACAACCAAGGTGAATGGGGAAGTTAGACTGCATGTCTTCATCAGCTCCAGGTTCGCCATCTTGAGTAGATTTCTTCTTCCGCATTGCCAACACTTCCACCTTGTAAGGGATACCTTCACTCTTCAGGGTAGCCGCCGTTGTTGTCAAAATTTCGAATGTTCAATCAACCAATCCCTTATCAGAATAAAATTGGAGTTGACTATCCAAAGAAAGACGGATCAACAAGGCAAGTCTTATCATTCAAAAGTGAGAGGGAAACATTTAAACATCACAAGACTTTTCATAGGGATGGAGAGGGGTAAAACGATGTCAAATAGCGTCAGAAGATTCATAGATGCTTATCAAAAGCAAGAGACAAACAACAGAATATATCGAGTACGTCATTGCCATGGAGATTCTCAGATTTGCCCGAAGAGGCATCAACATGATAAACAAAGGATCCGAGGTCAGAGTCGGAGTCTAGAGATAGGGATCAAATAGTGTCATGCAATTATTATACAGTTCTCAAAGACATAAATCTTGTAGGCATAAAATTTCAATCTCCAAGAGGGATTCAACAGGCTTAAAAGTAAGGCACGAATCAGAGTATTGCGGAAACAAAGATACTTAAACAAATGCCTTATAGTCTACCCATTCCTCACCGGTCAGAACTTAAGCTCCTATAGGGAAATCCTAGAGCAATTCTTACAGGTCATCTTATGAGCGCCTACAGTGGAAACTTAGTGGTCCTAACTTACACAGGCCAAGGGTAAATGTATTACAAATCGCAACCTGGCTCTGATACCATAATTGTAACACCCCAACCCGGCAAGGGTAGAGATATCACAAATACATGGTTTCATATCAGATAAACATAGCATACAATCAATAGTAATACAATGGTTCTCAAAGGTTACAATGAAATCTTGCAATACAAGGGTTACAAAGGAAAATAAAAGCTGCCTATAAAATCCATAAGTACATCTCTTCTAATGGCTTCTACTCAAAGTCTTCTAAGTCCAAAAGTCTCTTCACTTATACCCAAACCCGTCGTCCTGCTTATAATCTGCCGCACACGAAAAGAAAACGTGCGGCTGAGCTTAAAAAGCCCAGTGAACAGATATAACGGAAACAAAGCAGTAGCATAATGAATAATACATGAGTAAATGAGAATGGAAGCATGAATACATGGTGAGAATACAAGGTAAGAATACATGGTAAGAATACATGGTGTCATAAGGGAAAGGGTAAAGGTGCAAGGTAAGGGAAAGTCAGTAATCCACTACGAGCCCATAACATGAAATCATAAGCATAATCATAATCATAAACATGTAGAGGGGAGACCTCTTAGTATCCTGTAAATATGAGGGGTGTCCTCATCATGGGTATCTTGTAAGTATGAGGGGTGTCCTCATCATGGGTATCTTGTAAATATGAGGGGTGTCCTCAATCATGGGTTGGAGTAGCTAGCTCCCAGAGTGTGAAAGACGTGTATCGCACACACCATCAGTCACCATGAATAACATAACATAACATGAACATGAACAAATCTAGGATGCATCCATACGCCCCCGGTGGCCATAATCTGCCTCTACATAAACATGAATCATAAACATAAACGTGCAGGGACGGGACAGGTCATCACTCTCCTGCCCTAGAGTCATGCCATCGGTGCATCGACTGACATGGACATGAAACCCTCATGCCTAGTGAGTGGCTCGTAGTATCAAACTGAGGGTAAAGGTCAAGTATCATGGATCATGTTTTAGTTTACTTGCATAGGTCAATATCATGTTTCATAAGTTCATAATCATGGTTCATAATCATGGTTCATAAGCATGGTTCATAAGCAAAGGTTCATAAGCAAAGGTTCATGGTCAAGGGTTCATAATTGAAAGGTTCATAATTATAAAAGGTTCAATATCATGATGGTTCAAAAATTGGAGTTCATGAATAAAGGGAACATGGCAATAGTATAGGGAAAACCCTAACATGAGTCATAATCAGAGAACGAAGGCCTCTTAATAAAGAAGCAGAATATCTGTACCTTATTGCTTGACAAGGATCACACTGAAATAGGATGATAAAGAGCACAGGACTACTCCCTCTTCACACCTAGAGGAGTAAAGACATGATTACTAAAGATCCCATTTCCACATTAAGTAACTTTCTATTTTTAGCAGGTTTCCATTTTTTAGAAAGTTTCCATATTTAGAAAGTTGGATCAACATTCTTAGTTAAATCATTATTTCTGGAATTAGGGTATCTTTTATCACATTTACATATTAGTTCCTTAAGAATTCACAATTTACACTTTACACCCTTTAGTTTCAAAAGTTACACTTTAGACCCTTAATTTATCAAAGTTTCACAATGGTCACTTATTTTATCATATTATAAGAATGTATCCTCAATTTTATAGAATTTACACAATAGGTCCCTCTAGTTTACAAAGTTACATATTTAGTCCTTTAATTTATAATTTCAACTTTATATTAATAATAATTACATATTAACCCATTAAATCACCAAATTAACACATAACCCCCTGAATGTATTATTTTACTCAAAATAGCACTAACTTTACAGAAATTACAAGTTTAGTCCCTCTATTTAATTATTTTATAATTCGAACTATAATTAAACCCTAAAAACATTTTAATCCCCTAAAATACAAAAATGACACTAGACCCCCTCCTTTAACATTTTATACGAATTATACCTTGTTCAAATAACTTACAAAAATTATCCCTTGAGTTTTTAGAATTACAAAACACACCCTTGGATTTAATTATTCAAATCGATATATATAAAATTAACAAAATCAAAACCCTAATTTCACTAATCATTACATCATCATTACCACATCATTTAAACACTTCAAAATTCCAGATTTAATCATAAGAATACCTAGGTCGATTTGATTTTAGGGTTTTCCATAATTTCACTTTTATTTCTATTTAGCCGATCCATAAACAATTTCCCCAATAATAGATTTAGGTCTCCACAATTCAAAGTAACATTTTTCTAGTGTTATATGATGATCATAGATGTCATGAAAAATAATAACATGGTCCATAAAATTCGCATGCATGCCTTTTGATTTTATATTCGATTCTAGGGTTTATATCACCATATTTTCCATACGATTTATCCATGATGCATGGGTTGTTTTTATCATTTTTCCCAGGTTGTATTCGACATGAGGATCATCAGAAAAATGGCCAATGAATTTTAGAGGTGTCGTAGAATTAATTTAGGAATTACCTTGTTTACTAGCGCACGAAAGGAAATAATTCTCCAAAAAATAGAGATCGACCAAACAAAGCTTCACCACTATTTTTCCTAGGTTGAACATGATATAATTAGCATGAGAAAATTGAGAAACGAATTTTTTAAAGGGTCGAATGATTTTATACAAATTGTTACCTTTCGTATGGATAAAATGGAAGAAATTCGACAAGGCTTGATCTAGGCTCCTACAATTCGAATGGACAATTTTACAAGCTTCTTTGCAATGTGTTGGACTCCAGAAAAATGCTCCTTGGCCTTAGAAAATTTCGGAATGAATTTTAGAGAGATTTGTGAATTTTCGGCTAGGGTTTTTTTAGTTTTAAAAAGGAGAGTAAATCACATATTGATATAGGGATGATTTGTGCCGAGTCAAAGGGGGGTTATTGACCAAATTTCGGAATTTTGGTCAAAAGAATTAATTGCCTTGATTAATTACTTTTAATGCCTTCTTTATTTCCCTTAATTACCTTTATTTAACTCATAAAGTTTGAATTTAAATTTTATTAGGCGCCCAAGGGCATTTTGGTAATTTTATGACTTGAATAAAAGTTAAATGAAGTTGTTAAAATTATTTGGGTTCATAACTTGTTCATTGCTAGAAGTTTGGAATTTATTTTGTGCTTTACATATGTTTTATTTAGGTTTTAAATTCCCAGGGGCAATTTGGTCATTTTACATGTTATAGAATTTCAGGTATTACACATCCAATTTACGTTGCGTGGACCTTTTGATCAGAATCAACCCAATTTGTCTCCTTCTGAGAAATTTGAACCCACATTGTTTTGATTGAGTCATGAGAAACTAAAACCATTCCGTTCGTGAAGATTCTTTGGAAGAACCATCCTGAGAGCGAGGCTACTTGGGAGACCAAAGAATCGATACGATCCAGTTATCCGCATTTTTCTTTTTGACTTGGTACGTATTCATTTTGATATTGCTTTCGATTTCGCATTTCAATTTTCGAGGACGAAAATTCCTTTTTAAGAGGGGAAGAGTTGTAAAACCCCGAAACTTAACATAATATGAAAGGACTAAAATACCCTCTGAATTTGAACTTTTAAGAACTTGTAACATTATATAAGTATCATCATTTGTAACTTAACCCGAAGTAAATTATGTCCTAAGTATTTGATGAACTAAGCTTCCAATAAAACTATACATTATGTAAATAAGAAGTAACAAATAAATAAAATCCTACATTGTACATGCTAGGCGAAATTTATTTAATTTATGTACCTATGATCTTCAAAACTTCGGCCCATATTAGTAAATAAGAAGACATTGGACTTGATTGATCCTAGCCCAAATTAAACCCATTCATTTCCTATTTTGGCCTATCAAAAACAATCGGTAATCCCATTATTTTCTTATAACCGGATTTCACAAAAAACAAATAAACCAAGAAACCCTAAACTCCCTTCACAAAAGATCGGCCTCCTTATTTTGCCAGGGTGTGTTATCCCTTTTACCCTAAAATCCCTTCAAAAAAGATCGGCCTCCTCTTGTGTTTCCCCTATTCGATCTTCTGCTGCAGCCAAAGGAAGTTTTAGTGTGTTCTTGTTCTAGTTGTATCCAAGGTAAGCATGTTCTTATGTTTTTCAATCCATTCGAACCATTAACACAAACCCTAATTCGACCTTTCTTGTGTTTTCTGCCAATCGACCCAATTGTTTTCCTATTCTTGCTGCTGTACGAATCAAGAGAAGAAGTAGGAGACCTTGTGGTGATTTAATCTCGTGTTGTTCGTGTTCTTCGCGTGATCTTCGAGGGTATTGTGTATCATCCTTATTGATTTCATTCTTGTTCTTGGTCCTTGTTGAATCGTATGAAAGAACTATACATAAAATAATGAAAACCCTAAAAACCTAATATGTATAATCGAACCATGTGTATCTGTGATGATTTTGATTGTTTTGATTATGATAAGACCTGTTATGAATCGACCTAAACATGTTATAACTCATCTATAATCGTTTTATGTCAAGAATTAAAGGTTGGAATGACAAAACCCTAAGATATTACATGATATGATAAAAACAGTGCTGTCCAGGAAAAAGGGTCCAACTAAATCGATTGTATCTAATTGATGTGAACGTATTTTTGGGTGTTTTCAGAGTCTAAAACTAAGTTCAATGAAATAGCTATCTGGTAAAATTAGTCTTGTGATTTTTGGAGGCCTGTAAGGTTACTTTTTGATTTTTGGAAAATTAAGTGTGTAATCGAATTCGTATGTCTGGAAAATTAGTCCGTATTTATGAATTTTAATTTCCAAACTGTGTCGAATTAGATGGTGTCCTTTGAACTGAGTAATATTCAATATGTCTATTAATAAAAGGAATTTTTATAGATTTTTGTGAATTAATTTGAAGGGGTAACAAAGTACAAACCTGTCGAGTGTTTCATCAGATACGATTTTGGAACATGTTGAGGAAATGGATTTTTATTTCATAGCTAGACAACTTAATAAAATCTGAAAAAATTAGATAAAATATTTAAGACATTGAGGAACGTGTGTGAATTTTTATAGATTTTATTTCGAAGTACTAATGTGATTTATAAATTATTTGAAACGTGTTAAAATCGTATGTATAAAAGGCTGTTAAGGTTAAAAGATATTAAAATGGTGTTAGGTGTTTATTTTCTAAACTAAAGGGTCTAAAGTGTTATTCTTTTAAATTAAAGGAATAAACTTATGAAAACTTGTAACTTTATAGTAATTACATTTTATACCCTAATTTTATAAGAATTGCATACTAACCCCTAAACTTGTTATAATTACATAATAAACCCTAAAATTATGAAAAATTGCTATTTTGGTAACTTGTTAAATAAGGAAACTTTCTAAAAATGGAAACCTGCTAATCTTGGAAAGTTACTAAAACTAGAAAGCCGACTGAAATGAGAAATCTGATTTAAATAAGATATTAATAATAAGACGACCATGTATTCGTGTAGATTCGCTGAATATGGAGTTTGTTTTCGATCTTTGTATTTCTAGATGTGTTTTCACTTGCGGTATAAGGTACAGATATTCTACCATTTTTCAGTAAGGGTGTTTTCTCCTCTCATGACTCATTTATCTTGATTCGTTTTAAGATTCCCTAAGCCATTGCTATGTTCCCCTAAACTTTGGTTCGTTTGTTTGATTCATTTTGACTTTGATTTTTGATATGACCCTTTTTGCTTTGAGCCTCTATAATGATCCGTTTGATATTCGTTCGTTACCTTGGGATATTAGTATTCGTATCACTTGATGCTTCGAAGGTTCATTTGATTTTGGTAACTAGATGTGAAAACCTTTTAATTATATCATGGAAATGCTTTGAGGAAAACTTATTTTAAAATGATGTTTATGAAATATGCGATACCACTTTTATTTGGAATCTTACTAAACTTTTATGAAAATTACTTTTAAAGACTACTTTTGTGAAAATAGTTAATAAAGATCATTTTTGATGAAAACCGTTTAATAAAGATTTCTTTAAATGAACCATTTGATTATGAACCTTTGATCGGTTCGTTTGGATTCGTTTGACTTTGATATTAGATATGAACCCTTTTCCATGAACCTTTGATATTTGGACTTTGACTATGATTCGATGACTTAGACTATTTGAACCTTTGCTATGATTTGGACCTTTGACCTTTGACCCTTCAGTTTGATACCCGAGCCAAGTTCGTTTCCTAGCCATGAAGGTAACATGGCCGTGTCATTGATGCACCAATGGCATGACTCCAGTGTGTTCGAGTGATGTTACACACCATCCCCATATTGTTCGTTGCATGCACATTATATTTATTATGGCCTATATTATTGTTCGGGGGGCGTATGGATGCATCCTAGGTTCGTGTCCGTGTTCGTGGACTTAACATGATTTGATATTATATATTGTTCGGTGACTGATGCTGGGTGCAATCCACGTCTTTCACAAGTTCGGGAGCTAGCTACTCCATTTGAAGAATGAGGACACCCCTCATATTATCTGATTATCTGAGAGGTCTCCCCTCTATATGATTATGAAGATTTGGTTACTATATTTGATTTGTGTTCGGGCTCGTGGTGGATTACTGACCCAACCTTTTTCTTTCTTACTGGTACTCTTTGACTATACCTTTGTAAACCCAATGCACCAAACTATACATGTTCGTTTTCTGTTGCTTTCGTTTTCGTTTATATATATCTGTTCACTGGGCTTTTTAAGCTCAGCCGCATTTCTTTCCCTGCGGCAGGTTTTTAGTTGGAAGCTGGGTATGAGTGAAGAGACTTTTGGACTTAGAAGACCTTGATAGTTATTCTGAAGTAGAGACTATTAGAAGGATTTGCATTTGCAGACTTAGTATTTAGCTTTTGTTTCCTTTGTAGCCTTGTATTTTCAGTATTTCATTTGTAACCTTTGAGAACCCTTGTATTACTGTTGATGTACGCTTTGTTTTGATCTGATATGAAACCATTATTATGACATCTTTACCCTTATCGGGTTGGGGTGTTACAAAGAATATCCCGTGAGAATTACTGATCACATCACAACTATTAAAACCTTTGGCCAACTAACCAACCTCGTACTCAGACAACAATTTGTGACCACTTGATGAAAGAAACCTGATATACCAATATTGAAAACAGAAATAGAATTCCCCAAATTCGTTACTTAAGCTTGCACTAATGTTGGAAGAACGGTGTAGAGAATTAATGCTCCAAGCAAATCTCTAAGTGCTCAATACCCAACCAAAGTATGAGACATTAACACCTCTTGCGATTATCGACAACGTCATTGACGTGTGACACTGAGTACTCCAACGTAACTCTTAAGTGATAGTTACCCCGACTGCTGGTAACTAGATAACCTAAGTCTTCAACTTAAAATTTTAAGCATGAGCAAGTTATCATTGAAGGTCATGCATCCAACCAACACCGACTTCAAGATAAAATAAGTAGACGCCTTCATGAAATTCAACTTCAATCTCAAATAAGAAATACCAAATTAACCTTGTGATCATCTTGTGCTGTTGACTAGCCAAAAAGAGAAGAAACATGCGCTAATTCTTATCAGTGCCCATGACTCATAGTCAGTCCTATCAGGCATAGCTGTCTGACCCAGCTGCTTGGATGTCATCAGATGCAGTGCATGGTATAGTTGTCATACTGTATACAGGATTTTACAGTTCTTGAGATTTAACCGATAAATAAATTCAAGAACAAACTGCACAACAATAAGTATCAAACCACTGAAATCTTAGGCAAATCACTAAGACCCAAACCGCTGAAAACTAAACCATTGAAACTGGAACCGCTAAGATTCAAACCGCTGGAGATTAAACCACTGAATCCTGAACCTCTACGATCTGACCCGCTGTAACTGGAACCGCTAAGATTCAAACCGCTGAGAAACACGCGCTAATTCTCCCCCTCAAAAAGGGCATGCAATGACCTTTTTGCCAATGCTGAGAGTCCGTGATAGTTGTGAATTTGACAGGCACAACATAGATACATGGAAAGAGGCAAATAAAAACTACTGCAAAGACGATGGTGATTAAGACTCTCTTTTAGTAACCCCTTTTTTATCTCCCCATCAATGGTTTAGCAGATTAAAAAGTTCACTGAAGCTCGTAATATGCCAAAACCGCTTGATGAAATGTGTTTAACATTAGGGTGAGTAAAAGGTTGAAACACGTCTCTGAACAGTCCACCTCCTGTCTATAAGTCTGACCACCTCTTGAGAAAATCTTGTACTACAATCCCATTAGAAGCTTGAGAAACAACAATCTCTTGATGAAGCTTGATAAAAGACAAATTCGTGACTTATACTTGCACTAAATTTGTGATTTAGGACCTATATTGAGCACAATAACGTAACTTCTTTAAGTATAAGTAGTGGTATATACCCAACCTTCCATCCTTTATTGTATATATCCACCTCTAGAACATCCAAGTCTAATCACCATAAATATGCTCAAAAAAGGATCATCAAACATCATGCATCCATCCAACTCTGAGATGTTTGAGACACTAAGTACACAAACCCGTGAATTTTCAAGCTATCATAATTTCCCAATTCCAACTGATCTCGCAGCACAAACTTATCCCAAAAAAATAGTCAAACCCTGTAATTTCTTATTATGTCTAAATCCAAGTCTCGCCTACTTGTCCAAAATTAATTTGACGGGATTTTACTACTCTTGAGATTTAAACCGAGAAATCGAATCTTTCGCGGGATTTTCTAAAATCTACAAGAGAAACCGTGAAATCAACAAGAATAGCCAAGAGTGAAGTGCAACACCAATCCTTGAAATTCAGGTCAGAGAAGTCAAATCTCAACTTGATCAAATCGCAACGAGTCAAGTCACAGTTTGTCAAATTGCAATCAACCAAATCGCAACTGGTACCATCGCAATCAGTTAAGTCGCAACAATTCAAATAGCAACTTGTCAATTCGCAATTAACCAAATCGCAATTTGTTAACTATAACTCAAATCGCAAAGATTAAATTGCAGGCTCACTCAAATCGTGGGCACCAATAGGACAATGCTGCCACATCCACAACTCTGTAGTCACGTTGACATTCATATACCCAAAGATATTCTTCCCCACCAAAATGTTGTACCATTCGTCTATATGAAAAAAAACTTAACCAAAATTCGTCCTTGTGTTGAAAGTCCAATGATCAGCCTAACCAAAAACATTCCATGTCGACCTTGTGATTACAGTCCACAAACTTTAGTCCATCTTATCCTGGCCCAACATCAACTCCATAATAGGCCCACTTCACCAACAGATTAAAACAACCCTAAAGAGTGTGACTTTACAAATCACACTTTAATCACAACGAGGTTGGCGACGATCCGCCGCGTTGCGGCGGGGCGTTATTTTATTTCGTTGATTATTGCACGATATTTTTATTAAGTAGAGAGTAGGCCGGTTGCGCGGTTTTTTTTGAAGTATACATTTATAAAAGAAACACAATAGCATAAGCGGAACAATATTTAGAGGCCATAGTTAACCAAACATGGAACAACAAAAAAAAAAGTCTTAAGATTTTAAAAAAAAAAAACAGTCGCGGTAAAAAAAAATATACTTTTTTTCCCCCGAAAAAGTACTCATTTTGCAAAGAGTCGCCAATGTCAGGGTTATTTTTTGCCAATATTCGAAACATTTTTTTTTGATAAAAGGACTATTTTTGCAAAGAATCGCCAATGTCAGGGGTAATTTTTGCCTATTTTCGAAACATTTTATTTGGAAAAAGGACTATTTTTGCAAAGAGTCGTCAATTTCAAAGGTATTTTTTGCCAATTTTTGAAAGTTGATTTTTGGGCCTGAAAGTGGGCCAGCCCACTACTGTACTACTATAGCAACTGGTAAAAGTAAATCGCATGACACGACGCCGTTTTAAACGGCATTTAATATATATATATATATATATATATATATATATATATATATATATATATATATATATATATATATATAATATAACCCTAAACCTAAAACACGCAGCCACGTTTACTCCATTTGACCACAACACAGTCACCAAATCTCTTCCATCAAAACAAGTTACATCAAATCACTTATCATAAATCCGACTCAAACATAAACCCTTGATTTCATTCACAGTCGACGAACACGCAAGTTCCTGAAAGATGCTATTAAAGTCTTGCAAGCAAGGTCACATGTAGGGTGTTGTTTGAGATTACGGATAAAAGGAAAGTTATGCTTCGAAAAGACTTAGTGATGATATTTTCTTAATTACCTTTGTTTCAAAAATAACGCTTTGTGATACTTAGACGAGAAGACTGAGATTCATTATCTATTGTGTTTTAGTTTAGGGTCAAGTCTAAGTGGGATGAGATGATTGTTGAATGAGTTGTGATGAGGTGTATGTTAAAGATTAGCGATTAGAAATGGGTGTTTTTATTATTATTATTATTATTATTATTATTATTTTATTTTTTATTTTTTTTGAGACTGTTGTGATGAGGCACTGATTATGTAGTGGTTTGACTTTCGATATGTTGTTGTAATTTGTTGTAATTTGGTTTGTAAAGAATGAACAATAGAAATGAATTTGTTATGTTGGATTGGTTCATTCTTCGACCTGAGTTTCTTTTTCTTGTTCACACTTGATGACTCAACTATGATGAGATAATGTCAAATCGCAATTTTGAGCAAATCTTAACTGATATTAGGAGATATCAACTCGCAAGTATTAGCAAATCTTGGATGCCAAATCGCAGCCGCAAATCAAATCGTAACTCCATAAAGACAAGCAACAAACAAATGCAAGAGACAGTGTGGTCACATTCATAGAATTGTCACTTTTTCCCTTTACAGTTAAAGTCCAAGAATGCAGGTAACAGACCTAGCAAATCGCAACCCAATTTTAAACTAATTGGATGCCAAATCGCAACATCAATTAGACAAACTGCAACACCACAAATCGCAAGTCACTTTCACTTTTCAGTTTTGCTTTTTCCCATTTTAGCAATAAACCAACAGCTCAAGTACAAGACCTGTCAAATCGCAACAACCTTTTTCCCTTTTAAGTTCAAATCGCAAGCAATGACCAAAATCTACTACCAAATCTCAACCAAGAGCATCCAAAGTCTTCAACAAATCGCGGTGAAGAAATACACTTCCAGTTTTCAAACCAAACCACCAACTAAAAATAAGCAATCGAATACAGATGGATTATACCAGTGAATATATAGAACAAGAAATACATAATATTTCCAAGTCTAAACAAACTCAAGGATTAAACCTTGATTTTCAACTCGAACTGTTAAAACCCAACCATTCTAACTGTTAAAGCCCAACTTTAAAGAATTTCTTGAAGAACTGTTGGAACAGTATATCCAAAGTGAAAGACAACTTTAAAGCCCAACTTTTCGAATTGTATATTCAAAGCAAGCAAATGACATTGAAATACAGTTGGACTCAAAACAAAGAAAGGAAAGAAAAAAAACAATAGAAACCACAAATCCAAGCTACACGATCAATCGAACCTAACCATGGCTCTGATACCAATTGTAAGATCTATACTTATCGATTGTGTAGATCGGGTGGTCTTGGATTGTGGAAGAACATCTTCATTGTTGAGTTAGAGAGAGAGAGAGACTAGAGAGAGAGTGGGAATCTTGAGAGAAAAACCTGAATATTAGATTAGAGGTTCCAAGAGTTCCAACCCTTCCCACACTTGGGAAGGGGTATATATACTATCTAACATATGGTGCCCTTAGTGGGGTGTGGAGTGAGCTGACAGTGGATAAAGACCCGACCCACTCCACAAATATAAATATAACTACACTAATAATACTAATAATAATAATAAGCCTACGAGCTACATAAATGCTAAATAGATACTCGGGTGACCGAGTCTTCACATGAATATTAATATTCCTAACATTCTCAATGACAGGTGTGATTTGAAGTGCATTTCTGATTGTGTCTTTGTTAAGTGTGAACCATTGTTCATCCAGTTGACAACTGTAGTTTGCAGAGATCTTGTCATATCTCACAGTGTCCCAAAACTGGTGGATATAAATGGATGGAATAGATGAACAGGCTACAAACGCTCGAAAGAAGTTTGTTTGCTTCAGAATATCCACAACAAGCTTGTAGATAGGGTTGTGTTGCGATCTGTCCATATCAAGATAATAGTTGCTCCTTCCAATGGCTATCCAGCGGTCATGAGGTAATATCTGATCATCTGTACGAACCGGTGGAGGAATCGCTGGAGCTTGAATCGCAGGTGCGTTGGGGTTAGACATTGATGGTACACATTTACCAACACAAGAAAAATATCCAGGTAGGAAGTGTGGTGTTAGGTGAGAGATATAAGTAACAAGTATGATACGTGCAAGCAATAGCCAAAACAGAGTGCCATAAGTGTCATAAGTGTACGATGATCACATGATAGTGTCAACTAAGAGATTAACAAATGTTAACACATCTTATGTCAGGACATACCCCTGTGACCACGGCACTACGATCATACAAATATATCAGAAAAGGCACATCGAACCAATGCTAAGCATAACGTATACAACTTAATGAACGTGGCATAGACAAAGCAAGACATGACCCATCAAATAGCACAAACAAATATCACACAACAGGATGCAGTCAAACGGCAGTTGGAAAAATCCAGCAATCAAGCCGCAGTAGAACTATATACAAAAATTATCAAACCGTAGTGATACAAACTGCAACGATCAAACCGCAATGATACGAACCGATGTGATCAAATTACAATGATCAAACCAAAGTGATACAAACCGAGGTGACACGCAAACCGCAATGATATTAAATTCTGATATAGTTAAACCACAGCCAGATGTAAACCGCAAGATTATTATTTTAAGAAATAATAAAACCGCATTTATGTTCAAACCGCAAGAATATAATATTTGGTATTAATCAAACAGCAATGACAAGCAAACCGCAGTAACATTAAATTCTGAGAATAGTCAAGCAGCAACAACAGGCAAACCGCAAGAATATAATATTCAGAGATAATCAAAATGCATTTATCAGCAAACCGCAAGAATATTATAATCAAGAATAATCAAACCACATTAACACACCAACCGCAGACTATTATATTCTGACAACAACAAACCGTAACCAAGCATGTTATCCGAACACACACATCAATCCATAGACAAAAACTATGTAATAGCAAGCACTCCATCGTATTAGTTGACTCACGCAATCAAGACACCATAGCATACTAACCCTCAATCTTAACCACAAAACAACAACCCTACACTTATATAAACACCAAAACCGCAATCAAGAGTTTAAATATTAATCTAAACTAGGGCATTGCTTCGCGACTAATAACATACATCTGAGCACAACACCATTAATCAACTTCCTAAACCTCATCCTGGAAAAAGTGTCAAACCGCAGTCAAGAACACGATAGAGAGACGCAATCTAGAATATGCCATACATCTGTAATTCAACATTTACTTTGACAACACTCACGGTATAATTAGTTTGTAATTAATTACAACAAATATAATTACTCCAGTAGCAATTACACATTTCATTGACCCTTTTAAAAGTCAACATCATTTCAAAAAATCAATATACAACATAAACGAGAAGAGAAACTGATTAATCACTCAGCGAAGCACTCAAAACATATTTCAAGTAAATCCCAACAATTAGTTCACAAGGTTAATCACAAACCTAGGAACAGGAGATGAATCGAGTTGCAACCCTAGACAAAACATGATTTGAGTGAGATTCGAGCCAAGATGATACAGATAATGTTACATACTATAGATTAGAATGTGGGAAAAACATTACCGAGGCAAAGATCACTTGCGGCTCGAGATCAGATAAATTCGTGGGTTTTGCGGTTGGGAGAGAAAAGGTGAAAAGTTTGACCAAAATTTCGTTTAGTTTTGACTAGGTCAAACCGCAGGGGTGTTAAATACTAGACCAAACTTTCAAAGATTTACAATATTGGTTCCTGTCTTACCTACTTTGGATTTTAACTTACAATAAGGGCAACAATGGTCCTATACTTGCACATAAACCTAGGAGACATATTGAGAACCCTAATTTGACATTCGTATGTCATTTCTTAATCAATTAACCTAATAAATTGAGAATGCCTGATGATTGACATAAATTACTCTCCCCCTCAATCAATGGCCAGATTTCTACAGGAAGAACTGGAGTCATTGATTGAGTAAAGATTCATGGAATCAAAATTCCAATTGATTTTTCAAACGCATGTAACTGCTTTGTGAAACCCAAATTCTTTCCTCAAGAATCATAGACTAGAAAGAATTTTGAGATTTGCTGAAGATTTCTCTTCAGATGCAGGAAATAATGTACTGAGCCGTACATCAAATCAGAGAAACATGGATTTAAAGTAATCCATGCCCAGGTGAAGTTGGAGGAACAACCGTCTTTTTGGCGACGTCCTTTCCCCATATTGAAGAACAGGTTACAGTATAAAGTAACTGCAAGCCAATTAGGCATGTTTTGGAGACCATTTTAAAATTCTGCTTGAACTTCATTTAAAGACTCGTGTCATTATTGAATGACATTTCTAGGACCGTAAATGTTATCGATACCAGAAGACATACCTTGAAAAATTATTTTTGCAGTTTTCTAATCTTCAGATTTTTATGATTTTAGAATTTTCTATATACAATTAAGACTTATACCTCTCTGTTCTATATATTGATATAAGATATATACAAAGGATACATGAAGAATAACCACCGATATTCTTCCCAAAATATGATGTTGCAGTACGAGTTCTGAGCTGAGTAGTTCAGAAATCATTATGCAAGAACATCACTGTTAAGTTTTCTGAACCCCCAAATTAGGAGATTTAAGTCCTATTGGCCGCCACACCATGAGTTTTTCCTTGAAGGAAATGGTAGATGTTCCTGCATTAAGGTAAAGATTTCCTGCACTAACACAACGATATTGCTCACATTTATATGGGTTAGTGATAATGGTATCCTGCCTTTTGGGATTTTCACAATCATTCTTGGAAGTGCTTTCTGTGTCAGTAGGCATCCTTCTAAGACCAACTTTCTTAAAAATTCTACCTGTCGGTAACCACCTAAGGCAAGATCTCAGAGTGTTAGATTTCTTATACACCTTAGAATGCTTATTGGGAGAATCTTTTAGTCCTACAACAATCTGCCCACTAGGTTTTTGAGGATGACTCTTTGGTCCTACGGGCCTGTTGTGGATTCTGGTCTTAGGGGATTGCATCTTAACATGAGCATCTACTTCTATAGTCTTTGACTTATGAGACTGAGCCTTAGAATGACCAGTAAGTAACTGAACATTTGTCTAGGATGTGAAGTGATTGGTTTTGACAAAACATGTTTCACATCAACTTGGGTTGTACACCTTAGGTTAGATGATTTTGATCGTTCAGATTTACACACACTTGGTTGTCTAACCATTGTTCTGTTTCTAAGAGGTTGTGAAACTGGTGTTCCCAAGATTGATGGTTTTGCAAACTTAGTGTTCACACTATTTCCAGTTAATTTCCTTAATTCGTTCTAAAGGGCGGTGACTGTGAAACCTTTCTCTTGAATTTGAGCTTTGAATGCATCAGTTTTGTCCATCAAAGAGGCCATCTATTATATACACTTAGATTTCATTTCTTTGATATAATCACGTTGGGTTTTACATTTCATTTTCAAAGACTCGTTTTCAGTAAATAATTCAGCCACTTTCTTATCATGTTTAGCCTTTACTTCATTGCTCATGTTACACATCTCAGTCAAACTATTTTTCCGGTTTTTGATTGTAAAGTTTTTGGCTTCTAGCTGAGCTTTCAAATCACTTATCATGAAGAATTCACAGAATTCAGGGAGTTCAGGATTTTTACATGGCTGGTTAGTTTGAAATCTTTCTTCCTTTTGTTGCATTGCAATTTCAAGGGAGATGCAATGTTTTTCTAGCTGTAAAAATATGTTTGAGAGCTCATTATAAATTTCCTTTTTAACCATATCATTTGTTTTGTAAAGCTTAGCCATAACCAAAGACCGTGACGCATCGTCATGTTCAGCATCCTGATCAATTTCTCCCTTCTTATGACTTACATTTGATGAATCAGAGGTGATATTGCTATCAGTATTTTCCATCAGATATGTGTCATAGGCAGGTTTCATTTGATCAGTATGTTGTTGTTCATTAGAAAAAGCATTATCTTGATCAGACAGATGTACCTCAGCAGACAATACTTGGTGATTTTCTGGTTTGTGAACTGCATCCACACTCATTGTAATATCAGCTCCAGTGCTGTTATCATCATCATACTTGTCTGATTCTATCCCATTTCCCATATGTTGAGCCCTATCATTTATGAACCCCTTCACATTACTCATAAGTAGGAGTAATGTCCTTCTGAACACGTCAACCTCAGTTCCAGTATAATTAGCAAAACACTTTTTCGTCATTTGACTGTCATAATCATAGTCCTCAGTGTATTGCGAATCAATGAACACCTGGAGTTGGTTATTGATAACACAAAAAGCAGCCATGGATCTACCTTCATAAAATTCTTCTTTGTCAAGTTGTTGTTCAAGTTTATATAAGTATAGAATCATTTTGACAGTGAAGTCCGGAACATCTTGACCAAAAAGTGTTACGAAAGCCCGTTTGTTACCTCCCAAGTACCCAGGTTGTTCAAACAAACTTTTGAGATGTGAGTGAAGTAGTCGAAAGCATTCAATTCGACTTTCCTTTTCATTAATCAACATCAGTGGCTGTGGGCATTCTTTCTCGTGAGAATTCGAGAATGACAATTCCATATTAGCATTATCAGAATCATACACGTTTGCTTGATGTGTAGGATTGGAAGTCACATACTTATCATTCGTGTCGTACAGTTTAAGTACCTCAGATATGAAGGCATTTGAATTGGTTAGCATTGTGAAAACGTGTACGTGATTTTACAAGTCTATGATTTAAACCGAGAAATCGTTTCTTCCACGGAGTTTTAAAAAATCAAGGAGTAACCGTGAGATAATGATAAATTGGATGTGTTATGATACATGTTGGATCGTTACGATGATTAGTGATTGTATGATAAAAGTGATGATTGTTTGTAGGATTAGGTGACTTATGGTGTTGTTATGTTATGAGTAGGTTATGCTGGGCTTACGTGATGGATTGGATAAGTCACAGTCAATAGTCAAAGATCTAACCTCAATGAAGAATGTTGAACAAACCTCAGTCTAAGTTTGAGTCAAACCTCAACCAGGAAATAATAAACCACAATATGGATTATCAAACCGCTAAAATCAAACCGCAGTACCACAACACAAGGGTCAAACCACAGTCCCTAATTGGTCAAACCGCAAGACTCAAACCACAACTTTGAGAAACCGCAGAACAAAACGACAAACCGCAAACGACAATAAATCACAAACCGCAACCGCAAAAGGACAAACTGTCACTTTTAGTACTTTTTGTCGTGTTTCCCTATATGGCTAAGTTCCAAACCGCAGTCAGAGATTTTGATCAAACCGCAAATAACAATTACCCATAATACTCAAACCGCAACTATGAATCCCGTAACGAGAAGCAGACCGCAATGAAGAATGCCCGTCCGTGACTCAAACCGTAGTCAAGAAAAACCTTAGATCTTTCACTAAACACACTAAATAAACCGTAGATTGCCAAGAAACTAAACTAGAGAACTATGTGAACACAGAAGTACTAAGTTTTAACGATTTGAGCCACACACAAATCCAAACTAATGATTTTCTTGGCAAGACTATACGACCCACAAAAATAACACAAAAGTGCCAAAATCTCACCACAAATCAGTGAATATGTAATAGCTAGAACCTAACCATGGCGCTCTGATATCAATTGTAGCATATTCACTAACATATAACACATAAAAGATAAGATATTGGCTGAACACTTAGAGATAGAAAGAGAATGGGAGTTCTAGAGAGAGAAAGTGATGGAAACTATGTGTTGAATGATTAAAAGCTCCAACCCATCCCATGTGTAGGAAGGGGTATATATACTACAAGGTTTAGGTGCCCCTAGCGGGCTGTAGAGTGAGCTAACAGTGGGAAAAGACCCGACCCACTAAACAAATACTAATATAACTAAACTAATACTATTAGTACTAATAATCCTACGAGCTACATAAATGTTAAACAGATACTCGGGGTTACTGAGTCTTCACATGAATATTTATATTCCTAACAATATAAACCAAAATAAGTCAAATGCCCATTGGCATTATGGCTAGACCGAGACAAGGACGCCCACGGTATAGGTTGAACCGTGGGTACACAAATAAGCACAACACCCTTGTGTTGTCTTGTTAATCCAACAACAGACCTAAACCACCCTTTTGTTGTCTTGTATCACACCAAGCACACAACCAAGACAACCCTTACGAGGGTGTAATCCATCCCAGACGAACCATTCCAAAACTGAAGGACCAAGACTACCACTACAACAATAGTAACACCACACTAAGTCACAGATTCAAACTAAGAGCTAATCCACGTCGTGACTCGTAACGAGTCACGACTCAACCCATATGGGTCAACACATACAAGACAACAATAATGAAACCGGAGGCTAAAATAACAAATACAACCACAAGCATAAACATAAACAAGCAAATCGTAGCTGGAACCGGTCAACTCAACTCAGTGAGTTAACTTGGTCGAGTTGACTCAACTCGCTGAGTTGAGTTGACTCGACCATGAGTCGAATGGTTTTCGTTTAAAAACTATAGATCCACACGAGTCTATTAAGATAACGTTTTGTTTATTAGATTTTAACACAAAACCGTTTAGGGTTGAGTTATTACCGATTAGGGTTTGATATAAAATGAAAAAAAAATAGGGGCGCGTGAGCTTTACCAACAAAGAGAGAGAGAGATGTGGGGAAGGTGGCGGCGTACGGTGGTGGTTGATGGTAAGTGGCAGTGTTGCTTCCAAACGTACCAAACGAGTCCCTTTGGTGTCTATGAGCTCCAGAAATGATGAGAAGAGAAGGATCTAAGTGGCGGTGAGATTTTTGGGGTGGTCGGATATTGGCCAGATTCCGGTGACGGCGCCGGAACAGTGTTTCCGGTGTTGGTGTTTTCAAAATCGGAAGAAACCCTAATGTGGGGATTTTATATACAGAGGAGGGGGTGAAGTTGGTCAAATGAAAGTAGGAGGGACACGGTGTAAGAATAGGGAGGGGGTAGAAATTATAATTTAGCCATTCTTTTAATAAAATCCTTGTAGGCCCCTTTTGACTTAGTAAACAAGCATTTTAAATTACATAACTTGCGTCATTGAGTCTGAAATAATTTTTCCAATGAAAACGAGTATTAATACGTATAACTTTCTCGGAGTTAATTTATTAAATAAATCGAATCGTTTCGTGCGTTTTAGGTTGTGCCGGCCCAATAAAGGAATAACATTTGCGCTTAACAAGATATTTACTGTTTTAAAACTCAAACAGATCAGAGAAGTTTAAAAGCCAAGGGATTTTAAAAATACACATTTTGGCTAGAAAAATAATTTTTGAAAATTTGTCGGTTGTTATAGAAGCTGGTGATGATCTTGACAATGATCATGAGGAACCTGACCAAGAGCACCAGCCCTCCCCTTCTCCCAAGCCTGAACAATCACCTTTTCTACTGGTTGAATCATCAGGATCAGAATCCTCATGTTCGTCTGCCTTTAGGGAGTTTGACAATACACTCCCTCCCACTGAAAGGCAACTGGTTCAGTATCTACACCAAACTCCAAGCTCCTTATTCAAGAAAATCACTAGCTGACAATGGGAACAACACACTGCAGCTACTGCGAGTTATGTTGATCTCTAGGCTACAATTGAAGCCTTTTCTATTGAACGGGTTGATCACCAAGCAAGGACTGAGAAGCTCTTCACTAATAATCTGACAAATCTTAATCAGTATCTGATCAAGCTCTCAACTCCTTCGCTGATGTGACCACCAGTCTGAACACTATCAAGGAAGCTGTCAACAATGATCCTACTCTCACCAAGAAGATTCTTGAAGCCTCAGAGACCTATCTCAAGAATTCTACATCTCTTTCTGAGCTCATCTCTATACTCAACCGCATTGACCATCAAGGCCTCAGCTCCTCCTTGCAGGGACTCATCCCCTCCCTCGCTGCTCAGACTTCTCACCTGGAAAGCTTGGCCCAATCCTTAAGCTCTATGTCTTGGAATCTCGGGTCTGGACTGACTGCCGTTGAAAGCTCCTAGGCTATCATCTGCTCTGATTTATCTGTCATTAAACATGATACCTCCAAAATCAAATCCATGCCGAAGGAATTCCTTCAGGCTGCCAGCAACATCTCTTCCGCCACCTTGGTCAGTGTGCCAACATTAACAACTAATCTCGCAATACCTCAATAACAAAGGCAGCCCTGACACCAACCCAGTAACTCTTCAGGCAGCTGGATCCTAACAAGACATCTTTCCCTCCTCTTTCTAAGGGGGAGCATGCCACTACATCAATCACCATAGTAATCTCAAAAACAACTCCTCCAACAATCACAGCTATAGTACCCTTACAAACCTACGGATCACCTTCAATTGAAACTCCACACACTAACAACCAACTTCATCAGCTCAAATGAACAAAGGAAAAAGTATCCATACCGACACTGAGTCTAAAAAACCAAAATTGGTGCTAGCATCCAAAGAAGTTCATCAAGACCCTGATGAACCTAAAGGGGTTCCCTACATGATAGATGGAATGTTGCACTTTCTAACCAAAGAAGAACTAGATGCTCACATGGAAAAGGAGGATCGAATAAAGAAGGCAGATGAAGAAGCAAGAAGACTAGCCTTAACAAACTTGGAAGTCACCAAGATTGTAAAGGAAGATGCACCAATGCTAAGGCTAGGAAAACATACAAAAGGCTTAGAAAGAAGCGTCAAAGACCCTCAAGCAAATTCACCAGAAAATGGCTGACAGAAGAAATCAGAAAATCGAACAATATCAGTGGTGCATGACTCAGAGACTCAGGCCTAAACCAATCACTGATGCGAATATTCAAGCAAATACAAAGCCGGAAGCTCTCAATGTGTATAGAGGAGCTGACAAAAGGAACTTTGAAGTTCATGATCCTTTTACCTTCACTGACTTTGGGATCATTGAGCTGGAGGAATTAGGTCTAATCATTGAAAAGAAGAAGAATTTTATTGTTAACGACCTAATGAAATCTCTGAGCCACATGTATAACAAAACTAAGGAAGATGGCAGGAGAACTTGGAATTCAAACTGCCCTACCTGCTCTAACTGTTCAACAGTCTCAGGCTCAATCCTCACGAAAAAAGAGGAAAAACATTAAACCATAACCTAAAGTCAAAATCCCAGATCTGGAATGCAATAGGAGTCTTCCTAAAGGTGTCCGCTTTGTTAACAACATGGTCTTTGAATTTCCTGAATATGGTGTCTTTTTCACTGATGAGTTTGGAAATGAAGCTTTTCAAAGATGGAGTAATATTGATCATGCTTGGATCGAGGCTATGATGGGTTACTTGATGATGGCTACAAAGATCAAGACCTTTGAAAATGCAAAGTTCTGTCTAGACCTGAGGAAAAAGATTAAAGAACATCCTGATCAAGAAAAACTCAAACCAAAGAAGATAAAACTAGAGAAGTTGGGATGCTAACTGGACTAAAGAATCCATGATAATGTTTTCTAGTGGCTATGTTAGGAACCTTGTAATCAATAAATAAACAAAGCATTTTAAGTTAATCAATGTTCCTTAGCTACTTTAGAGAATCTTCAGTGTAAGAAGAAGCCCTTTGCTCACTTACACTGATCAAAACACTTAGGCTTATTTTATATCCAAATAGGGGGAGATTGTCGGGTCCATTGATTACCCAGACACCCCTAATCTTGGATTTGAATAGAAATTGTAACACCCCCTAAATTATAAGTTAATAGCGGAAGACTAATCAGGGTATTACGGGGAGGATCTTTGTCATAATCATAGAAAATGGCTCAAAAGAGGCGTTTTAAAAGTATTTGTTTATTCAAATAAAAGTTGAAGTACAAAAGGTGAAAATATCATAGTTGAAACATCCCATAAAAGGGTGTAGTAGTTTGAAAGTGAATGACATGATTTATTTTACACCACAAAAACCATCAGTTTAATGCCCACTCTGTGCTTTGACTACTCTGTTAATTACCTGAGATAAACATGCTAAATAGTGTCAACACAAAGGTTGGTGAGTTCATAGAGTTTGTAAGTAAACAGTTGATTCAAATAGTTTCAAAAGTGGGTGATAGTTGTAATATACACAAATATTGGTGAAATAAGTAATGGGTTGCGTTGTGATACCCCCATAGTTTGTTTGTTTGCTCTAACCGGGTCAACACAAAAGTAGTTTGTTTGTATACGTATCAGTTGAACACAAGTTTCAAGTTTGAGTGAAAATGGGCTACATTGTTATACGCCTTTAGTTTAACGTATATGTGGGTGATATCATAAAATGATATAAGTAACGGTGTTTGTGTGTAGGAGTTTGTCAACTTCTTGGAAGTTCTCCAATAAGGTGCATTTGGCTATCAATCCGGCTAGCATAAAGACTATCAATCCGGCTAACACAAATGGGTGAATAGTGTGTATTTGGCTATCAATCCAGCTAACACAAAGGCATCGATCCGGCTAACACAAATAAGGTGCATTTGGTTATCAATCCGGCTAGCACAAAGACTATCGATCTGGCTAACACAAATGGTAATTCGTGAAAGTTTAAAGTACTCGTGTAAGTAAAAGAAGGTGTTATTTTTTAATAAGCGAATAGAGTGTGTCATCAATCATGTACCACTTTTAAAGTAAACGAGTAAAATTTGTATGTAAAACAAGCATGTATCTCCCCCAAAGACTATAAAGTCATTAAACGAGTGAAAGTTGGGCAATGACTCACCTGGAGTGTAACTGGCAAAGGTGAAATGTGAAATCAAGTGGATTATAGGAACGGCTCCAACACACGACCTGAATAATAGTGAAGTCTGAGAATTTGATAATTTTGACTTAATATGAATAGTGAATGTGCAAAAGAGTAACGGATAACGATTTGATTTATGATGAGTGTGAGTGAGTGATATGCTTAAAATGCTTAAAGTTTAAAAATAATATTATAAATAATATTATCTTGTTTTTATGTTATTGAATCCAATAAGATCGTTTCCTCGAAAGTGGTTGAAAGAAACGTTTAAGTTAACCGTTAAAATTCGTTATATAAATGTATAACCGTTACGTGATAAAATATAGTACGAATTGTCAAAATGCAAGTGATTGAGTGGGAAAGTGTAGAATGTGAAATAGAAATGAATATGATATAAAGTTACTGTAACACCCCAACCCGACAAGGGCTAAAATGCTACATTATGGTGACAAATCAGAACTTACAACGCAAGCGGAAGACTTATAAACATAAAAGTTACAAAGGTATTCTAATGGTAGCTACGCTATACAAAATAATTTCCAAAACTGAAATACAACTTCAAACTTAATCTAATTGAAGATAAATCAAAATCTAATCCAAAAGCAAACGGGTATCTATCGTCAGGGTATTCCACTAAGAGCTCTTACACACTCTTCACTCAAACCCAACTTCCAACCTAAAACCTACCGCAGGAAAAGAAATGTGGCTGAGCTTAAAAGGCCCATTGAACAGATATATATATAACAACGAATAATCAAACATATATATATGAAGAAAAAGGGAACACAAGCTCCTGTTGAAACGAATATCATCTGTCAAAAGAATGAGAGATCAAGATCATCTAAACAAATGTCATAAGTCAGCTGAAATGGAGAAAACGGAATATGGTGCATTGGGGAATAACAGAAAGTATATCAAAATGTATCAAGGTGTAAGGGTTGTCAGAAATCTACCACGAGCCCAGAAACATATCATATCATAACATCATAATCATAATCTTCATAAATAACCATAGGTAACATAATGGTGTGATCAGCTCCCAGAATTGTGACAGGCATGTATTGCACACAGTACCAATCACCAGAAATATAACATATAACATAACAGATCAGATCTAGGATGCATCCATACGCCCTTGCAGAAAATCATAATCATCGTGGCCATACATAATATATAATAAAAGGGACGTGATGGGTCATCACTCCTCCACCCTAGAGTCATGCCATTGGTGCATCAATGACATGGTCATGGAACTCCTATGACTAGTGATACAAATACCGAGTACATAATAAGAGCCATCATAATCACATCAAGGTTTTATAGCAAAGGTTCATGTCCAAAGGTTCATAATGAAGGTTCAGAATTATGGTTCATGTCAAAGGGTGTATAGTAAAGGTTCATAATCAATGGAAAACATAGCAAAGGTTCATAATCAGGGAACATAGCAAAGGTTCATAATCAGAAGTTAAGTAAATCAAAAGATATGAAAGGGATCATGAGAAACCTTATAAGAAAGGTCAGAATATCTTTACCTTATGCAAATAGACAAACGGATAAAAGGCGGATCACAAAGAACGAAAGGTCACTCCTTCTTCACCGAACCTAACAATTAATAATCACATCTTACGTATAGGCTCATTTTAAATCAGATTACATGGTTTTGGTTTCTTTATGTTTTTAGAAACTTTTTATTTTTAGTAACCTTCCAGATTAAGTAACTTTCTATAATTAGTAACTTTCTATTTTTAGTAACTTTTCATATTTAGTAAGTTTTCATATTTAGCAGGTTTCCACATTTAGTAACTTTCCATATTTAATAAGTTTCCATATTTAACAAGTTTCCATATTTAGTAACTTTCCATATTTAGTAAGATTCCATATTTAACAGGTTTCCATATTTAGTAACTTTTAACAAGATTCCCCAATTTAGTTTAAATTCGGTATTGGGTTCAGGATTATCAAATAATTAAACATGTTCACACACAAGTCAAGAAATCACTAACATATCATACAGGGCATAGAAACATGTATAGGGCATCAAGTATTAAGAGATACACCTTGAACATATAAGTAACACATGAACACTTGTTGATAGATTTTACCATAAAATTAAGCCCACTTAACGAATTTTACAAACGTACCAGAAGCCCAAACTAAAAATCCACAAAATTACCACAGTAGCCCACATGTCTTAGGAGTCTACTGGAATTTTTCCAGATTTTATTATCAATGGTAAGACCCTTTGTAAAATCGTTCAATTTAATGTGTTCAGATTCGTAACTGCAGTTACACATCAAAAGTATGCACCTAACTCCTGTAAAATTGTGGCCACTAACTCGCTATGGTTTGGAAACTAAAAATCAAAGAAACTGACTAAAAAATAACTCATTAACCAGATTTTGACATACGAACACATAAAATTCAGAAAAACATTCATATCATACTCAAATTCGTTCAAACCATTTGGAATACTTTCCTAGGACCCTAAACTGTGTTTACAAAAAAAAAATCCAGCATTAAACATCAATTAAACTCATCTCATGAAGCATACAAATTTGATTATTACTGCGGTCCCAATTGAAAACAACACCTAAACCTTAAATTCCTTTTTCCTTTTATTCTAATTAATTTTAGTGACCAATATACATAATATTTACAGAATGTAATCATCAAAAACACATCTACAAACATCTCATATGAATCATCCAAGACAATTAAACAAAGCATTCACACAAGTAGATCAATTAACAACATCAAAATCATAAAAACCCTAATTCTTTCACTTTAACATCCATGATTTTATGTGACGATTTTAGTGTTAACTAGAAACATAATGAACCGATTATTATGTGTATTATAACATGTTACTAATTAGGTTTTCTTGGAGATTAATTTTAGATTCATGGTATTATCTTTGTGTCTATTTAAACAAAAATAAAGAACAAGAGATGGATTGATATACCTTATGATCGACGGAACCAAAGAAAGAAAAACAACCCTAGAATTTCAATACTTGATTAAACGCAAATTTGCAACAACAAAAACCCTTGAATCCTTTTGATCTTGAGAGAAAGTTGAAGCAGGAAACTTGTGTTCTTATTTTTTTGTGCCGTGCAATATGGAAAGGGAGAGAGACCGAATTTTGGAGAAAAGTTAGGAGAAAGAGCGGCCTTTGTATTTAGGAAAGGCTTAATTGTACATTAATTTGATTGATATTGATTTTGCAAATTTCCTGGAAATCTTTATGGTCTAATTGATCTCCTATTAATTGTGCAATTTATGAGTTACTTGGGCTATGGGGCTTACAAGGTTTGCTGGGCTAGGAAGGTTTGATGGACTTAGTTAGAATTTATATTCATAACATATAATTTTAGGTGTTAAATTATAATGTGTAATTTAATTACAAGATAATGACATATGGTTAAACTTAGATTAAAATGTATAATGCTCTTGTATAATTTATAGTATGCTCTTATAAATTTTAAAAAATTTCAGGGGCAAAATGGAAACTTCAAATGAACGGAAATTTAGGGTTTTACACTTACAATTTGGTCCTTGTACTTATAAAAATTTTACACTTTTTACCCTAACGGAGTTAATTTTGCACCGTTAGTCCTTGGTTACAATTTGAGTCCAAAAAGGGTCAAATGTTACATTTTAAGCCTAAAGTTTACTGTTTTAGCATTTTCTACCCTCAGGTTACAAATTTAACAGTTTTGAACATAGTTTTGTGAAGTTGGCAATTTTAACCCGAAATGGAATATATTTTGCAAAACAAGTCCAAAATTCATAAAAGTGAGGTGAAATGTTTTTCGAAAGTTATAATAACTTTGTTAAGCTTATTTGAGTCTTATCCAACTGCTTATTTGCAAAAAGTGCTTATTCTACGCTTAATGGACTTAAATATTACAATTTAAAGGCCCATTAAGGTTTTTCGATCCAAAGGATTTGAGAACAAGTTGGACCTTAGTTTGGGCTTATTTTAAGGTCTTAAAATCATTACCATTGAGCTTATTTGAACTGCTTATACAAAGTGCTTAAAATTTGCTTATTAGGCTTAAAAGCCCAATCGGTATAAAAAGGGTTTTTTATAGTCTGTCCGAATAGCGTTTGGTTAGAGGTTCACAAAGGGCTTATATGAGCTTGTGATGAGTGCTAATTACTTCAGATTATTAGTTGGTCTTATAAATGAGTTGGTATAAAAATAATTATGACTTATAAATGTGTTATAAATATATACGATGCAACATATGCTTAAAATGAGGTTCGAAATGCATAAAATGAATACGTAAGGATTGGATGATTGTTTATATCATATATCTAGCCATCCATGAAGGAGGTCATACGTATAAAACACAAAAATAATACAAGAAATATGTAAAATGCATAGAAAGTAAGTATACGATCGTATGAGATTATGAAATGTGCGTGGAACATAGAAATCAATGTATTAAGTAGGAAAAGAGTTGTAAAAGGCTTACAACACCCAAAGGTGGGCAGTTATACATGAAAGAAAGGCTAGAACTCAAGATATTAGTATATAGCACGTTTGTATGATCACCAACGATTCGAGAACAATACTTGCGAAATGGAATTGGATCGAGATTGCTATGGAATTGTTCTGGGTTCTTTGAGGCTCTCGGCAAGGAGGTAAACTAGAGAGAATATGTCTGTGAAAGTGTTTTATGTGTGAGTGAAGGAGTTTGGGTGAAATCGTATATATGTATGCAATGTATATGTCGAATGTATTGTAAAATATTAACACAAGTTGCTATGATGGGATGGTGAGCAGGGGATAAGAGATTCTTATGAGAAAAGAGTGTATTTATACTTGAGTGTTATAGGTATTAGGAAGGCTTTGTAAGGAGCTTTTGTGCTTGCTTATGATTCAAGTGGCATGTAACGTTTACATATATACATTCGACTAGCCAAAATGGTCCAAAACAAATATGCAACGTGACCAAATGTAAGAAAAGGTGAGGAACAATGTTATGAAGTCACATTCGACTGGAAATAAATGAAGGAGTTAGGGGAAAATTAGTTTAAATCGATTTTGATAAAACAAGTAATTAATAAGTGAACTTGAAATCGAGTCGAGGGTGATTCACTTTGGACCTCGTTAGGTGACCAAACATTCAAATGAGGGAGTGAGAGTGGTCGAACTTGTAACACCCCAACCCGACAAGGGCAAAGGTGTCACAAATACGGATTCTTATCAGAACAGATATAAGCATACGACATACATAATACAATAGAATTCAATGGTTACAAAGGAAATAAGAAAATTACAGGATTTCAATGATTTCTAAGTCTAACATGAATTCTTCTAACCATCACCAAAAGCTAATCCCAAGCTGCTAGTAAAATTCTTCTAAGTCCAAGGTCCTCTCTATTAATAACCCAGCTTCCAACTAAACCTGCCGCACACGAAAAGAAAACGTGCGGCTGAGCTACGAGAGCTCAGTGAACAGATATAACGGTAACAAGCAGTAAAGGTAAAGTAGTGAAGTAAAATGAATGAATACCAGATGTAACAAGAATCAGGAGCAGGAAAATGCAGATTATACAGATATAACAGGACTAGAACTAGTTACAGTAGGTAAGTGAAAAGGAAATCGTAACCCACCACAAACCCAAGTCAAAAATCAGGTTCAGTATTAATTCATGTATCATGCTATAGGGTAGCAGTAACAGTAATGGAAAGTAAAGGTTATACAGACATAACATGATTAAACTAGTTGCAGAATAGTATAAAATGTAATCCGTAATCCTACCACATACCAGGTCAGATCCAGCCAAGTCAAGTGTTAAGTCATATTCCAAGTTACAGGGTAACAGTAATAATAATGGTGAGTAAAGGTAATCGGGTTATAAGGTTACAAGGTGCAGGGTAACAGAAATCCTCTACGAGCCCAGTATCAGTAATCAGTAACAGTAATCAGTATAATCATGTAGAGGGGAGACCTCTCAGTAATCAGTAAATATGAGGGGAGTCCTCAATCAGTAAATGGAGTGATCAGCTCCCAGTATGTGAAAGACGTGTATCGCACACACCATCAGTCACCAGTAATACAGAAATCAGTAATCAGTAACAGTAACAGTTCTAGGATGCATCCATACGCCCCTGGTGGCCATAAACCTCCCAACACACCAAATAAAATACAGAAAAGGGATGGAACAGGTCATCACTCTCCTGCCCTAGAGTCATGCCATCGGTGCATCAATGACATGGTCATGAAACCCTCATGACTAGTTATGGCTCGTAGTATCAAACTGTGGGTCAGGGTCAGGTATCATGTATCATGTGTCAGGTGTCATGCCTCAGAAATCAGTATCATGTATCAAGTATCATGTATCGGAGATCAGTAACGTGTATCAGATATCATGTATCAGGAATCAGTATCATGTATCAGAAATCAGTATCATGTATCAGAATCAGTATCGTGTATCAGGTGTCGGATTCAAGTATCAGGTGTCAAGTATTCAGGTGTCAGGTTCAAGTATTAAGTGTTAGGTTCAAGTATTTAAAGGTCAGGTAGTCCAGGTCATGTTTTATATAAGAGTTCAAGACAAGGTTCAGAACAAAGGATCAGAACAAGAGTTCAAATAAAGGTTCAAGTCGAATGGTTCATATCAAGTGAATCAGGGTTCAAGTTAAGTTTATAGCAAGGTATCAAGTATTTAAGTTAGTTGCATAAGTCAATTTCCATTTCAAAATATCAGAAGTTCATATCAGAGGTTCATATCAGAGATTCATATCAGAAAGGTCATACCAGTAGGTCAATATCAGAAATGTTCAATATCAGACAGGTTTAATATCAAAAGATCATATACCAGAAAAATCATACATCAGAAAGATCATATATCAGAAAGATCATGCCAAAAGCTCATAATATCATGAAAGAAGCAAGCAAGGTTCACAGAACAAGGAAACATAGCAATAAATCAGGAATCAGAAAGTAGGTTCAATATAAAAAGGTCCAATGTCAGAAGGGTCAAGTATCAGGGAGTCCGAAATCAGAAGGTTCACATCAATTTGTTTCAAGGTTCATAACAAGGTTCAATTTAAAGGTTTATATTAAAAGTTCCTATCATAGTTCAAAAAGTAATCTCTTACAATAGCTTTCATGAAAGTAAACCTTAAAACAGTCTTCATAAAGTAGGTCCTTTAAAGAAAGTTTTCAAAACATTTTCACATGTAATTAAGAAGAGTTTTTACATTTAGTTATAAAATCCTATGAACCTTCAAAATATTCCAGGGTCATAAATATTCACATTACAGGGTGATGGACAGGTCATATCATGTATCAAAAGAAATAAAGCAAAGTTCATGAATTATGGAAAACATAACAAAGGCATAGATTCAAATAGGAAAGCCCCATATAAAAGGCTCAGATCATAACCAACTGATATGCATAATGAAGAACCAATCAGAGTATGAGACAACATAACAACGGCTCAGAGAAATACTAAGATGAATCATAGATACTGAATGAAATAAGCAAGAGGACACCCTTACTGAAAAAGGGCAGAATATCTGTACCTTAAACCGCCAGGGAAACACACACTAGAAACATAAGGATCGGAATAAACTCCTTCTTCAGCGAATCTACACGAATTAATGATCGGCTTATTAATAATAACTTATTTAATTCAGATTTCTCATTTTAGCCGGCTTTCCAGTTTTAGTAACTTTCCATTTTAAGTAAGTCTCACAAGTTTTAGGGCTTAAGTACGAGTTTACTTATTTCACACATTACCCTTTAAGTTTCATTATTTACAACTTAGTCCCATAAGTTAAATTAATTACAAAATGTCCCCTTAAGTTTAATTATGTTCAAAACCTTCCTTAATGTCAAATTAATTGGAAAATCATAGCTTATGATCAATTTCACCTTCCACGACCAAGTTATAACCTTAATTAGTCTTTTAGTTGTATTTTCAGCTTTTATTCATAAACAGGTCACCACTTTCCGAATTTTTAAACCACATCATAACTCAAAAGAAAAATTCACTAAAATTCACACCTGTACTTCAATGTATTTAGAACCCACACGAATTTTCCCAGAATTTATTTCTTAGTATAAATACCCAAAGAAAAATCGTTTACCCAGACCTACCCAGAAAATGAACTGCAGAAACACCCCGAAAGTTGGCTCTTGGTTTACCCATTTAAACACTTTAGAAAAATTTACAAAAATTCTAGAAGGTCACACATATACCAAATATCACTCCTGTAAAAGGAGAGCCCATAACTCTTTATGGTTTGAAAATTAAAAATCCCCTACTCCAACTGATTTTATGTTTCCAAAACTCAGATTTGACACACGATCTCATAAAATTTAAAAAGCTTACCTCCCGACTTCCAATCACCATGAAACTTATATTTCCAGAAAGTAGACAAGTAGTACTTATGTTTAGACTCAAGAATCGTTCAAAAACACATCTTTATCATTAATTTATACCCACTTCAATCCGACACAAAATTCTGCACTGCAGAAAGTTCACAAATTCGTAACAAACCCTAACCTAATAAACCCTAATCGAACCCTCACTAATCCTAGGGTTTCCCTCATTTAATTCCATCAATTTTACCATGACTTCTAGGGTTATATATCAGATTAAACCTTCCAATATCATATGTTCACAATTACAAATACATGGGCCGATTTATATAGGATACAAGATCGTTATTTCATGTGGTTTTTCTATGATTTTATGTGATACGTGTAACATTTTATCTTTTAATCCAATTCTTAACAAAACAAAGCATGAATTAAAGGATCAACTAGGAAGAGTTTAGAGCAAGGATGATAGGATACCTTGGTGTGGATCGAATGGACAAAAGAAAGCACCAGGAGAAATAAGTCGCTACATTTGTTTATCAAAAATCGGTTTAGGGTTTCCTCTCTTTTTTTTTTTTTTTTTTTTTTTTTTTTGAAGCGTACACTAGTTGTGGGGAAGGAAAAGAACACCGGCCTCCCTTCTTATTCTTGTGGTAATTTCGAAATGGGCTAGGCCTAGGAGGTCATGGGCTCAAGTTTCGTGGGTTATGGGTTGAGCTAAAGTGGGTTTTAGTAGCGTAACAAAAGGAAACGGCCCAAAACAATGTCCATGAAGTGTAATTAGTTGTTCTCGTATTTTATTTATGTCACGAAATTATTTTGGAGTTCAAAAATGTTCAAGATTTCTAATATGATGTTTCATTAAAATTTTATGGACTTATTGTTAATTCGTTAAATTATATTCGCGTTTTTAATTATTTGTATCGTTATTTAGAAATTTTAAAATTATACGTAATTTAGGTATTCGAGATTTAGGGTTTTACAACTCTTCCCCTCTTAAAAAGAAAAATTTCGTCCTCGAAATTTGCAAAGAGTCAGAAATGAAACGAATCGAAACATAACGGAGACATACTAGATTAGAATGCAAAATGAGGATAACTAGTTCGAATAGACTCCTCGGTTTCCCAGGTAGCTTCCCGCTCTGGGTGGTTCCGCCAAAGAATCTTAACAAAAGGAATAACTTTACGCCTCATAACTCGCTCTTGGCGATCAAGAACAGCTTCCGGCTCCTCCGGAAGAGACATATCGGGTTGAATCTGATTGAAAGGATAGGACACCACATGCAGAGGATGGTAATTGTATCCCCTCAAAAGAGATACAGGGAATACGTAGGATCTGACGTATATATATCGTCCGTTGAATTTGGTTAGACAAATCATATGAGAATGTATCAATTTGCAGAAGATATGAGGATGATACATACACTTAACTCTTCAGATTCTTAAATAGTCTCGTCTTCAATATAACCTTTCAAAGACATTCTCATAAGCAGACACATTTTGTTTCTCAGAATTTAAAAATCTCATATCTTACTCATAGCAGATCATGGTGAAACAGGTTCAACAGATGCAAAACGTACAGATAGCAGGAAATAAGTGTACTTCCACACGGAATACACATGGACAGAAAATAGATAGATCGATAAAAGTAAACGGTAGGAAGCTTTACAACGGAGCCTAAGATTCTTATCAGAAGCACAGAGATCAACAAACTCATGTCGATCATCCAAACGTATCAAGTCGTATAACGATGTAGGAAGATTAAATGTTCAGGCAGAATGAACCTAAAGTCTTACCAAACTCAGATGATCTTGATCAGATGCCAGAATTCTAAAGCTTCTAAGGCGCTCCTCGAAATATCCTATGATCACCATAAGTGCACGTTATATGATGTAAGTATTATCACGCTGGCCAGACGTCATAATACTGGCATCATATACATATGCCCTCATGATGGTCATACTTTATCTCAAGTCGCGAACAACACAAACTTATCTAAATCCACCTAGTCCACCTACAGTCTCAGAGGTCACCAGAATCAAACAACATAACTAAGAGAACGAAATTACTCGAAGAGTAACGGAAAAATTTCGTTTAGCTTCTTAGCATAAGTAGCAGGTAGGATGTGTATCATTGGTAATACGAACATCGTATAATTGTCAATTGTGGGATGTACAGAATCTCAGTTATCAGCATCATCATGCTTAGTTAACAAATCCATACAGAGATAGTATTTAGATCATATCCTTCCAAAGGAAATGGTTGGCAGAACAAGGTTCATCATTCAAAGAGAGGAAACAAAACTTCTTATATTCGTGGTTCATAACTACCAGAATTCTCATAGGAGTAGTAATGGATCATACAGAGTTAAGTAGTATCGGATGATACATTCATACCCAGCATAAGTAATGAATTCACAGAATGTGTTGAACACATTGTGGTTGAATGACCTATGATATGGTCGAAAAGGTGTCAAACAGCTTATCAAACAAATCGGAGGCGGAGATCAAAATCTTAAGGTGAAACTTAAATGTGTAAGGTATCCAGGTAGGTTTCCGAGGTATTCCAAACTTACTTGGTTACTAAGCTTAAGTTGCAAAACTTCTAACTTCTGAAACAAAGGTCCTTATAAGGCTTATCTAAGAGCAAAGGCACGATCAGAGTGATGCGGAAACAAATGATACTTACATAAATGTCTTAGTCTACCCATTCCTCGCTGGTAATAACTTAGGTTCCTAGGGGGAATCCTAAGGTAAAGTTTCAAAGGTTGTCTTACGAGCGCCTACAGGGAAACTTAATGGTCCTAACTTACACAGGTCAAGGGTAAATGTATTACGAAATCGCAGCCTGTCTCTGATACCATAATTTGTAACACCCCAACCCGACAAGGGCAAAGGTGTCACAAATACGGATTCTTATCAGAACAGATATAAGCATACGACATACATAATACAATAGAATTCAATGGTTACAAAGGAAATAAGAAAATTACAGGACTTCAATGATTTCTAAGTCTAACATGAATTCTTCTAACCATCACCAAAAGCTAATCCCAAGCTGCTAGTAAAATTCTTCTAAGTCCAAGGTCCTCTCTATTAATAACCCAGCTTCCAACTAAACCTGCCGCACACGAAAAGAAAACGTGCGGCTGAGCTACGAGAGCTCAGTGAACAGATATAACGGTAACAAGCAGTAAAGGTAAAGTAGTGAAGTAAAATGAATGAATACCAGATGTAACAAGAATCAGGAGCAGGAAAATGCAGATTATACAGATATAACAGGACTAGAACTAGTTACAGTAGGTAAGTGAAAAGGAAATCGTAACCCACCACAAACCCAAGTCAAAAATCAGGTTCAGTATTAATTCATGTATCATGCTATAGGGTAGCAGTAACAGTAATGGAAAGTAAAGGTTATACAGACATAACATGATTAAACTAGTTGCAGAATAGTATAAAATGTAATCCGTAATCCTACCACATACCAGGTCAGATCCAGCCAAGTCAAGTGTTAAGTCATATTCCAAGTTACAGGGTAACAGTAATAATAATGGTGAGTAAAGGTAATCGGGTTATAAGGTTACAAGGTGCAGGGTAACAGAAATCCTCTACGAGCCCAGTATCAGTAATCAGTAACAGTAATCAGTATAATCATGTAGAGGGGAGACCTCTCAGTAATCAGTAAATATGAGGGGAGTCCTCAATCAGTAAATGGAGTGATCAGCTCCCAGTATGTGAAAGACGTGTATCGCACACACCATCAGTCACCAGTAATACAGAAATCAGTAATCAGTAACAGTAACAGTTCTAGGATGCATCCATACGCCCCTGGTGGCCATAAACCTCCCAACACACCAAATAAAATACAGAAAAGGGACGGAACAGGTCATCACTCTCCTGCCCTAGAGTCATGCCATCGGTGCATCAATGACATGGTCATGAAACCCTCATGACTAGTTATGGCTCGTAGTATCAAACTGTGGGTCAGGGTCAGGTATCATGTATCATGTGTCAGGTGTCATGCCTCAGAAATCAGTATCATGTATCAAGTATCATGTATCGGAGATCAGTAACGTGTATCAGATATCATGTATCAGGAATCAGTATCATGTATCAGAAATCAGTATCATGTATCAGAATCAGTATCGTGTATCAGGTGTCGGATTCAAGTATCAGGTGTCAAGTATTCAGGTGTCAGGTTCAAGTATTAAGTGTTAGGTTCAAGTATTTAAAGGTCAGGTAGTCCAGGTCATGTTTTATATAAGAGTTCAAGACAAGGTTCAGAACAAAGGATCAGAACAAGAGTTCAAATAAAGGTTCAAGTCGAATGGTTCATATCAAGTGAATCAGGGTTCAAGTTAAGTTTATAGCAAGGTATCAAGTATTTAAGTTAGTTGCATAAGTCAATTTCCATTTCAAAATATCAGAAGTTCATATCAGAGGTTCATATCAGAGATTCATATCAGAAAGGTCATACCAGTAGGTCAATATCAGAAATGTTCAATATCAGACAGGTTTAATATCAAAAGATCATATACCAGAAAAATCATACATCAGAAAGATCATATATCAGAAAGATCATGCCAAAAGCTCATAATATCATGAAAGAAGCAAGCAAGGTTCACAGATCAAGGAAACATAGCAATAAATCAGGAATCAGAAAGTAGGTTCAATATAAAAAGGTCCAATGTCAGAAGGGTCAAGTATCAGGGAGTCCGAAATCAGAAGGTTCACATCAATTTGTTTCAAGGTTCATAACAAGGTTCAATTTAAAGGTTTATATTAAAAGTTCCTATCATAGTTCAAAAAGTAATCTCTTACAATAGCTTTCATGAAAGTAAACCTTAAAACAGTCTTCATAAAGTAGGTCCTTTAAAGAAAGTTTTCAAAACATTTTCACATGTAATTAAGAAGAGTTTTTACATTTAGTTATAAAATCCTATGAACCTTCAAAATATTCCAGGGTCATAAATATTCACATTACAGGGTGATGGACAGGTCATATCATGTATCAAAAGAAATAAAGCAAAGTTCATGAATTATGGAAAATATAACAAAGGCATAGATTCAAATAGGAAAGCCCCATATAAAAGGCTCAGATCATAACCAACTGATATGCATAATGAAGAACCAATCAGAGTATGAGACAACATAACAACGGCTCAGAGAAATACTAAGATGAATCATAGATACTGAATGAAATAAGCAAGAGGACACCCTTACTGAAAAAGGGCAGAATATCTGTACCTTAAACCGCCAGGGAAACACACACTAGAAACATAAGGATCGGAATAAACTCCTTCTTCAGCGAATCTACACGAATTAATGATCGGCTTATTAATAATAACTTATTTAATTCAGATTTCTCATTTTTGCTGGCTTTCCAGTTTTAGTAACTTTCCATTTTAAGTAAGTCTCACAAGTTTTAGGGCTTAAGTACGAGTTTACTTATTTCACACATTACCCTTTAAGTTTCATTATTTACAACTTAGTCCCATAAGTTAAATTAATTACAAAATGTCCCCTTAAGTTTAATTATGTTCAAAACCTTCCTTAATGTCAAATTAATTGTAAAATCATAGCTTATGATCAATTTCACCCTCCACGACCAAGTTATAACCTTAATTAGTCTTTTAGTTGTATTTTCAGCTTTTATTCATAAACAGGTCACCACTTTCCGAATTTTTAAACCACATCATAACTCAAAAGAAAAATTCACTAAAATTCAAACCTGTACTTCAATGTATTTAGAACCCACACGAATTTTCCCAGAATTTATTTCTAAGTATAAATACCCAAAGAAAAATCGTTTACCCAGACCTACCCAGAAAATGAACTACAGAAACACCCCGAAAGTTGGCTCTTGGTTTACCCATTTAAACACTTTAGAAAAATTTACAAAAATTCTAGAAGGTCACACATATACCAAATATCACTCCTGTAAAAGGAGAGCCCATAACTCTTTATGGTTTGAAAATTAAAAATCCCCTACTCCAACTGATTTTATGTTTCCAAAACTCAAATTTGACACACGATCTCATAAAATTTAAAAAGCTTACTTCCCGACTTCCAATCACCATGAAACTTATATTTCCAGAAAGTAGACAAGTAGTACTTATGTTTAGACTCAAGAATCGTTCAAAAACACATCTTTATCATTAATTTATACCCACTTCAATCCGACACAAAATTCTGCACTGCAGAAAGTTCACAAATTCGTAACAAACCCTAACCTAATAAACCCTAATCGAACCCTCACTAATCCTAGGGTTTCCCTCATTTAATTCCATCAATTTTACCATGACTTCTAGGGTTATATATCAGATTAAACCTTCCAATATCATATGTTCACAATTACAAATACATGGGCCGATTTATATAGGATACAAGATCGTTATTTCATGTGGTTTTTCTATGATTTTATGTGATACGTGTAACATTTTATCTTTTAATCCAATTCTTAACAAAATAAAGCATGAATTAAAGGATCAACTAGGAAGAGTTTAGAGCAAGGATGATAGGATACCTTGGTGTGGATCGAATGGACAAAAGAAAGCACCAGGAGAAATAAGTCGCTACATTTGTTTATCAAAAATCGGTTTAGGGTTTCCTCTTTTTTTTTTTTTTTTTTTTTTTGAAGCGTACACTAGTTGTGGGGAAGGAAAAGAACACCGGCCTCCCTTCTTATTCTTGTGGTAATTTCGAAATGGGCTAGGCCTAGGAGGTCATGGGCTCAAGTTTCGTGGGTTATGGGTTGAGCTAAAGTGGGTTTTAGTAGCGTAACAAAAGGAAACGGCCCAAAACAATGTCCATGAAGTGTAATTAGTTGTTCTCGTATTTTATTTATGTCACGAAATTATTTTGGAGTTCAAAAATGTTCAAGATTTCTAATATGATGTTTCATTAAAATTTTATGGACTTATTGATAATTCGTTAAATTATATTCGCGTTTTTAATTATTTGTATCGTTATTTAGAAATTTTAAAATTATACGTAATTTAGGTATTCGAGATTTAGGGTTTTACAGAACTTGACTCTTTGGTGTGTGAGGAGTCGAGTGATGTAAAATGTTGCCTAGATTGCGTGTCAAATTCTTGAATAAATGGGGTCAAGTGAGGGTGAGTTGAACCGGGTGAAGTATATGATTTAATAAAATTTATAAATGTTGGGTTGGCTGTGAATAGTACCAGGCCAAAAATTTTGGGCCGAGAATTGGTATAAGGATCCGTTTGGTGTATAATGAGTGTGTTTGATTCGTTGTGTTCCGCGTATTAGCTCCTTCCAATGTGTTTGTGAATTATGTATCAATGTGTTTGTAATAAACAAAATTTCAAATTTTGCCAATAAAAATGGTTAACTGAACAGTAATGGTAATTAATAATTGATTAACGTTTACGAATTATTGGGGAATTTTACAGGTTGCTACATTACCCACCCGTCAAATAGAATTCTATCCCGAAATTCAAGTCTAGGGTAGTTGTTAGGCTCGTCGATGTGAATAAATGTCGGTATTCGTCGCGAATTTGGTCCTCATGTTCCCATGTGTATTCTGGTCCTCGCTTAGAATTCCATCGAACTTTGACAATAGGAATACGGTTTTGCTTTAGTTATTTCACCTCTCTGTCCATTATTTATACTGGTTCTTCCGTGAATACAAGTCCTTCAGTCAAATTTCTTTCATTGGGATGATAGGTAAAAGGTGTAGATATCTATAGAGTGTTGTCAATAGGGATGTTTACGAACAGTTTGTCTTGTCGCAAGCTTTGCTTTTGAATGAAGATTGTTTCTGGAGATTGAAAAGATGACTATTTCATTCATGACATGATTCTTCCCAAATTAGACATAGGTGATCAGGCTATGTATAATTGAGGACAATGATGTGATGCTTGACTCAGTCAAAGTAGTATTTAGGTTTTTCAAGAGTTTTAGATGGTGTTCAACGTGTTGTTTTTGTAAAATGGCAACCTAAATAATTTTTCAAGGTAACAAAAAAAATTGGTCTGCATGACGGTGTTAGATTAGATACTTCTGGGGTGGTAGCAGGATAGCTTGAAATGGATCCTAGTGTTTGTGAGAGAACCTTATAGGTTGATAATAGTCTGTTGTTCGTTTAGAAATGAAATTAACCAGATTCCTAATGGGATAGCAGTGTATTTTTACGAAATGGTTATGGTGTAATAGATGTAGGTTGAGATTATCGTGGAAATAGTACAAGATAGTGATCTCATTAGATAGAAAGGTATTTGTTACACTCAGGTTATGCCATCGTACCTAAGGTAAAGTACAAAAAGGAAATACAACCATATAGGGCTTGAACTATGGTTCATTATTATAGTAGAAACTTCTTCTTCTATTTAAACATTGTTGCTGCCTTTTGACGTTGTTGAGGTTCTAACGACTTCCATTCTCTTCCATTGGCCTTGTTGTTCTAATTGGTATTCAGATTTGGGCACTGATTCCTGTAGTGTCCTTTCCAACCACATCTGTGGCATACTACAGCTAATGGTTGTGCCTTATTGTCTGTGACCTTGCAGTCTCTTGTTTTGTGGCCTATTTCCTGGCATTTTCCACACTTAGCATAACAAGGCCCAGTGTGATACATCCTACATTGGTTGCACAAAGGTTGTTTCCCAAGGTAACCATTTCCTTCAGCAGGTGTGGCAATGTAGCCTCTGCGAGCCTCCTGCCTGCGATTCTGTTGATGTTGGTAGTTGTTGCGGTTTTGCTAATAGTTGTTGTGGTTCTTGTTGTTGTTGTTGTTATTGTGAGTGGTGGTTCCATGATCATCTAGCTTTTGCTTATGATCGTTGTTTTTGGAGGTAGAACCCCGTTTTATTTCTCGTTCTAGTAATCGTTGTGCAAGTGTGATGGCTTCTTCCAGAGTTGATGGTTTCGATGAGGTGACATTTCCCTCGATGCTTTGAGGCAGCCCCTCGACGTACTTCTCCAATGTCCTTTCAGGATCCGGCACCATAGATGGGCACAGTGTGGACAGTTCGTGGAACCTTCTATTGTAGGTTCTTACATCGTTCCCCTTTACAACCAACTAGTGGAACTCCTCCTCCAGTTTCCTAATTTATGTACGCGGGCAGTACTTCTTTAGAATCTTTGTTCTTAGTTCGGTCCAGGTAATCTGATACGCTCCATCCATACCCATGGTCTGTGTGGTAGCGTTCCACCATGATAATGCATCCTCCAGAAGAGTACCTGTAGCAAAGGTGACCTTGCTATTATCTGGACAATTGCTTCTCATGAATACCGTTTCCGTACGCTCAAACCACTGAGCTAGTTCGGTCACTCCTTTTGAACCTTTGAAGTAAGTTGGTTGGCAATTCATGAAATCATTATAAGTACACTTGCGAGACGCAGATGCCTCGCTTTCAGCGGTTGCCCTGTTGTTGCTACTTGAGCGGGCTATGGTAGCTGCTTGAGCTTCAAGAGCTGCAGCAACGCCATCGGCTACCAGTTTCTGGATAGCTGCAGGAGTCATTGCTTGTGCGGGGGTGGTAGTTTCCTTTCTTGTGTGAGCCATAAGTCTATTAATGCCACAAGAAAGCACAGATTTAGAATCCACATAATGACCATGTTAGAATACATTTGAGTAATAGGGTGATTGCATACAAGTCCTAATAATATTGCCACAATGTGAAATCATAACCAACTGATAATCATAAAACCATGATGTGTTTTGGTACTATCATAAGTAAATGATCAACTCTTGGTATAGGATTGCTAAGGAACAAAGTGATTCATTATCTATACAAGCTGAAGTTCAGCAACTTTCTCTTCATTCATCAAGTTTCTTCTGAAAGTTTCTAGTAATGATGAGGGAGATGGATTACTGGGACCTGCTATGCGGGCCCGACTCTGAGAGGGTAAATCCTCCTCTGGAGTCGGTTCCCGTTGGTGAGGTGCAAATAGGTATGATTGTGTGAGTAGGTTGAATAGGTGGTCGGGTCTAACCGACGGTGGAGGGGGCGATGATAGTAGTGGTGGTAAAGTATGCTTAGGAGATAATGGCGGTGTCATCCCTCTTGTAAGGTGTATGCTTTTTGACAGGATAGTTGGGGTGGTTCCGAAATGGTGTCATGAATGGTTCGGGCTCATAGGGTACTAAAATCCTGACTCGTCTGCGCCAAGCTACCGATGCAGGTGGGGGTGGTGGTGTAGGTAATGGAGTCTCTGAATCAGCTGCAGGTATCACTGCTGAGTCTGCAAATACTGATCATCTGTAAGTGGGGTGTATGTGGGAGGAACTGGACGGTTCTCCGAGTGTGGTGGTGAGATGTGTGCCCGTCTAGCTAGTATGTATGGGTCTTCTGACAATGGTGAGTATGGGTTACCTATTGCAATAGGTGACGTGGGTGGTTTAGTGACAACTTCACCCTCCCCAAAGGGCTTCGTTTCGTCTGAAGTGGTGTTCGACACTGTAGCAGTCAAAGTGCTGGGAAATATGGGTAAGGGGATAGATGTCAAGGTGTCCTCGGATTCCATATCCGATGATGAGGAGCTAAGGTGTGATACTGTCGACATGGTACTGAAGTAACCCGAAAACGTAAATGTAAGTAATCAATAACATCAGGTGTGTGAAAATCAATGTGAATAATCAGGTGTGTGAAGATTTGTGTAAAATAATCTTAATAGGTAATATATTGAGCACGATGTTATGCAGTCACAGAGGGCGTAAAGTGGAATGGTGTAAAATCATTCATTTCGAAAGTGTAGTTATAGTCTAATATTTGAAAACATTTGGTTCTCTATAAGTATGTCTCTGATGCCAATCTGTAACAACCCCTAAATTATAAGTTAACAGTGGAAGACTAATCGAGGTATTACGGGGAGGATCTTTGTCATAATTATAGAAAACAGCTCAAAAGAGGCATTTTAAAAGTATTTGTTTATTCAAATAAAAGTTGAAGTACAAAAAGTGAAAATATCAGAGCTGAAACATCCCATAAAAGGATGTAGTAGTATGAAAGTGAATGACATGATTTATTTTACACCACAAAAGCCATCAATTTAATGCCCACTCCATGCCTTGACAACTCCGTTAATTACCTGAGATAAACATGCTAAAAAGTGTCAACACAAAGGTTGGTGAGTTCATAGAGTTTGTAAGTAAACAGTTGATTCCAATAGTTTCAAAAGTGGGTGATAGTTGTAATAAACACAAATATGGGTGAAATAAGTAGTGGGTTGCGTTGTGATACTCCCATAGTTTGTTTGTTTGCTCTAACCGGGTAAAACACAAAGTAGTTTGTTTGTATACGTATCAATTGAACACAAGTTTCAAGTTTGAGTGAAAATGGGCTACGTTGTTATACGCCTGTAGTTTAACATGTGTGTGGGTGATGTTGGGTTTTAAAGGTTTCTTGAAGTTACTGCTGCTTACATTGATAAGACTGCTCAGGTACTACAAAGGAAATACAACAAGTCATTACTGCTGCTGGTTATGAAGTTAATGCTGCTTATGGAAGATTAATGCTGCTACAAGATTAATACTGCTAGAACACATAGTTAGTATTGCTAATACATTGTTAATGTTGCTAGAGTATTAGAGTCGGTTATTATGGATATTATTTTTAGATAAGTATAGAAAAGATTCTATAAAGATTTATCTTGTGTAGAAAGTTATTGTAAGCCAACTAGGACTCCTTAGTCTATAAAAGGAGGACCTAGGGCATAGAAGAGATAGATGCTTTTTACGATAGAACTTCAAGGTTGTAAACCCTAATACTCAGAGAGTATTCGTATTGTTAATAATATTGAAGTGTTTAGTTTTATATTCGTTGTTCATTGTTTCATTCATTATAAAGTTATTCTCAAGATAAAATACAAGATTCGGCATTGTGTTTGATAAACTACAAGGCAGTTTCTATACCTAGTTGTGTTAGATTTATCTAGCATAGCTAAACCTTTACAAGCTAAGGGATTCGATCAAATGCTCAACTGGGATCAACAAGTGGTTTCAAAGCTTGTGATCTAGATACTGTGAATCAAGAAGAACCTGTTGCAACTCATCTCACTAAAGAAGGAAGACTTGGACTCAGAATCTACTCACATGATTACTGCATCAAAGGTCCCCATGCTCAAGCCTGGAGAATTTGACCTATGAAGAATGAGGATAAAGCAGTACATCCAGATGTTTGATTACTCTATGTGGGAGGTCATAGAGATTGTCAATACTTTACCTAAAACAGAAACTTCTGATGCTGGTGTTGTCACTATCTTGCCTATTAAAACTACTGAAGACAAGGCACAAAGAAGGCTTGAAGTAAAGGCCAGAAGTACTCTTATGATGGGGATTCCTAATGATCATCAGCTAACCTTTAATCATATCAAGGATGCTAAACAGTTGCTACAAGCGATTGAGACAAGGTTTGGAGGGAATGCTGCAACCAAGAAGACTAGGAAGAATCTCTTGAAGCAACAATATGAAAACTTTACTACTTCAAGTTCTGAAAATCTGGATCAAACTTTTGACAGGCTTCAAATACTCATCAGTTAATTGCCACTTGCAAAAGTCTCAATTTCTCAAGAAGATGTCAATCAAAAGTTTTTGAGAAGCTTATCACCAGAGTGGAACACACACACTGTGGTATGGAGAAACAAGGATGATCTTGATACTATGAGTTTAGATGATCTGTACAACAATCTTAAAGTTTATGAACCTGAAGTTAAAGGGTCATCTAGCTCATCAACAAGCACACAAAATTTAGCTTTTGTGTCCTCCTCCAACAACAGTTCTAGCAGTCCTAATGAAGTAGTTAATACTGCTCATGGCGTTAGTACTGCTGGCACACAAGTTAATGCTGCTGGGTCTACAACCCTTGATAACTTGAGTGATGTTGTTATCTATGCTTTCTTGGTTGGTGCATCTACTAGTTCTCAAATTGAAGATTTGGAGCAGATCTATCCAGATGGACTTGAAGTGGCAGATGGCAATGTTGACTGTGAGGGCAAGAAGATTTTTGAACAAGACTGGAAGAAATCTCAAGATTATTGGGAACGATAACTTGGGTTTTGATAAATCCAAGATTGAATGCTACAACTGTCATAGGAAGGGTCACTTTGCAAGAGAATGCAGAGCTCCAAGAAGCCAAGATTACAAGACTGGGGAAAGCTTGGGAAAAAACAACTTCTACAGCTTTGGTGTCTCAATGTGATGGTCTTGGAGGATATGACTGGAGTGATCAAGCAGCTGAAGGACCTAACTTTGCTCTTATGGCCTATTTTCATCAAGTTCTGATTCTGAGGTATCTAACAGTTCTAGTTGTTCATATAAGTCTTGTTTAGATACTATTGAAGAACTTAAGGCTAGGAATGAAAAGCTAATGGAAGAGGTAAAAATGTTAAAATTAGACAATTTAGGCTATAAGGTAGGTCTAAAATCTGTTGAGAAAAGACTTGACTTTTTCAAACAAAATGAGTTAGAATATGTAGAAAAAGTAAATGTTCTTGAAGGTAAGCTTTTTGTAAAAGAACATGAAGTTAATGGACTTTCTAAAAGATTAGAAAAGGCTGAAAAAGAAAAAGATGCAGCTTATAAGGAATTAGAAAAACATCAGGTTAAGGTTAATAAGCTTGAGTTTGCATCTGAAAGTGTAAATAAGACAATTGAGTGTCAGTTAATGAGGAGAGATAGTGGCATAGGTTATAATGAAGTTCCTCCCTCAATAACAGGAAAGTATGTACCTCCTATTCCAGAATTGTCATGTTTAAGTGAGTAAAATGGTAAGTCTTTAGGAGAAAGTAGTGAATCTAATAAGGAAAAACCTAAGACTAAAAGAAAGTATTCTGATGCACCAATTATTGAGGATTGGGTGTCTGATGATGATGAGGAACAGGAAAAGGATAAACTTAATGTTGCAAGTGTAACAGAAAAACCTAGTGTTGAGCAAACAAAATTTGTGAAACCTAGTTTTGGTACCAAAGTGACTAAGAAATTTGTTAGGTGCACTGAGCAACCTAGGCAGATCATAAACAGGCCTAGAGGTAACCAGAGAAGTTGGAATGGGATGATATCTCAAAGGTTAGGAAGTGACTTTGAGATGATCAATAAGGCTTGTTATCATTTTGGTAGTTTTGAACAGTTACAAGATAATTGTTTTTACTATAAAAAATCAGTGTGGAACTATGGTAGGAGGGTGAATCATAAAAGTTTTTCTAAGAATACTCACCCACATGCTAAAAGAAACATGGTTACAAAAGTAGTAGAAATGAGATCTGGTGTAGTATCAATTACAACTGTTGATCAAAATGTTTCTAAACAAGCAGTAGTAACTAATACTGTTAAGTCAGTTAGTACTGGTAACACCAAAAGGACAGTGAATGGTGCAAATAAATTGTCGAAGTTGTCAAACAAAGCACATTCCACTGTAAAACAACCCATTCAAAAGCCAACAACTATTAGTGCTGCTAAGGCAAAAACAGTAGTTTCTACTGCTAAGCCAAAATTAATAACTGATACTGTTTTGAGAAATCATTTTTATGTTGTGAAGTCCTCAGCTTGTTGGGTCTTGAAACCAAAGGTTAAAGTTTTAGATCATGTTTCCAGAAACAGCAGTGCATCTATAGTTTTAAAAATATATGATTATGTAGATGCACAAGGCAGATCCAAGTCAGTATTGGCTTGGGTCCCCAAAATGAACTGATTTTCTTACTTTATGAGCAGGGTAATCCACAGGTGGAATTTGAATATAAGGGAGTATTTGATAGTGGATGCTCAAGGCACATGACTAGAAACATGACCTATCTTGAAGATTTTGAAGCTATAGATGGAGGATATGTTGCTTCTGGGAGTAATTCGAAAGGAGGGAAAATGTAACACCCCGACCCGACAAGGTCAAGATATCACATTATGGTGTCATACAAAGCATACATTACGCAAGCGGAAGTATTTTAAATAAATAACTAAGTCTCGAACATCAAGACTAGTATCAAAAGATAAATCCCAAATGCATAGTGGGTTAACCAAACAAACCAAAGTAAAGAGATAATATTCAAAGTACTGAAATAAATGAATGTCCGAAACAATGGACAACGAAATGATAAATAAATAGGTCTTTAGGTTATACTCTATCTCTCATTCCCAAGCCCGTCGCCCCGCTTATTACCTGCTGCATAAGAAAAGAAAACATGCAGTTGAGCTTAAAAAGCCCAGTGAACAGATATATATATATATATATATATATATATATATATATATATATATATATATATATATATATATATATATATATATATATATATAACATAAACATAACGGTAAATAAGAATAAGCAACGAAGGAAATAAGAGTACAAAACGAAAGACATAATCATGAAAGAGAACTAAAAATCAAGAGTGTATGAGAACTGAATAGAAAATGAATCAAGGGATTAATGAAATAAGTAAAAGTTCATATAAGGATGTGCCATAAGAACTCCATATCATAATCTATCAAATCATACTAAAACAATACAAGTATACGAAGAGGGGAGACCTCTAAGTAAATAAAAGTAAAAGTGTGAGAAGGAGTGCAAGGCACACACACCTGGTCACCATAATCACATGAAACATAAAACCTAGGATGCATCCATACGCTCCCTAACATAAGTATGTATGTCAGTACTAGACTAAACACACATATAAAGTTGGCCAATAGTGCATGCAAAAATAAATCATAACATAAAGGGGAACGCCGTAGATCTATCACACCTCTACGGGAGTGTCATGCCTAAGGTGCCATCAAAGACGTGGTCATGGTAACTAGGTAAGCTCAGGCACAGATCTATCATAGCATACAACAAATATAATCTAGCATGGCAAGAGAAACAAGATAGTAACTCAAGTAAGCATGGAAAACATAAGCATAGCATGGCAGAGACATTTAAATAAATGTCAGAATGAATAAATAGGAATGAAAATCATACAATGAAAGTCATGAGTCAAATAAAGGGAATCATGTCAGGCATAGGATCAACAGAAATATCCCTACTGAGAAGGGAAAGAATATTTGTACCTTCACAAAGCACACAAGCAAAGCAATGAAATGAAAAGAAGCATAAGATCACTCCTTCTTCACCCGATCTACAATAATCATAAGTTTACTTATAAGTTTCATAGTCTCATAATCATAAAGGTTTCATTTTAGTTTTCTTTCCATTTTAGGTAACTTTCCATATTTAGCAACTTTCCAAAAATAGTAACTTTCCATATTTAGAAATATTAGTTATAAACATTTAAGGTTATCATTTACTCAATTTAAGGTATTAAAGGTGACTATATTAGTAGCTTAAGGTTCATAATGCCATTTATGTTTGTTTAGGGTTCATAGTGTAGTTTTCATAAGTTTTAGGGTCTATTATGCAAATGAAACAAGTTTAAGGATTACAGTGTCATTATGGTAAGATTAGGGTATAAAATGTAAATATTATAAGGTTACATGTATTCACAAGTTAAGTCCCTTAGTTTTAGAAAAATGACAATTTAAACCCTTTAGTTAAATATTACACAAATAATCCTTTTAAAACCCTTTTTATACTTTTAACAGTTTATATATATGAACTGGTCACGTTTTGAATAATTTATGAATCACATTAGAACTTCGAAATAAAATCTGAAAAAATTCACACATGTACTTCAACATCTTAAGTATTTTATATAATTTTTCCAGATTTTATTAAGTAGTATAATTACAAAAGAAATATCAACTTTCACAACATGTTCCCGAATCGGATCTGATGGAACACACGAAAAGTTTGTATTTCTTTTCCCTATGTAGAAAATTTAGAAAAATCTAAAAAAATTCTAGTAATTACTAGACATACGAAATATGATTAAGTTAAAAGGGCATCTTCTAATTCGACATGGTTTGCAAATTAAAAATAAAAAACACGGACTGTTTTTCCAGACATACGAATTCAGTTTTACACTTGACTTTATAAAAATAAAAAAGTTGCCTTCCCGACCTTTAAAAATTACAAGGCTTATTTTTACAGAAATATATTTTCTTATACTTAGTTTTAGACTGCAGAAACACCCTAAAATACGTTACCATCATTTAGATCCAATCGAATCAAGTTAAACAAATTTCCTAGACAGTAGCAGATGTTCATTAATTCATGTGATCTTTTAGGTTTTCATTCCCAAGTATTATATATTGTTACAAATTGATTATGTAAAACACAAAACACATATTAGGTCGACTCTTAAAATGTTTTAACATGAACATATCAATTCAAATTGAACCACAACAGTAGGTCGATTAATATTAGGGTTTATAACTCATTATTCCATGTGGTAAGTTATCATTTTATGTGTCTATCTTTCTATGATTTTTATGTGTATGCAATTCGACAAGAACATCAAGTATGAATCAAGAATCAAACAAGAAGAACAAGGATGATACGATTACCCTTGTAGCGTGATCAACAAAACAAGAACAAGAACAAGAACAAGAACAAGAACAACAAGGTCGAATCACCAACACCTCTTTCCTTCTTCTTTGTGGTACGATCGGCAGAAAAGAAAACAGAAGGCAAAGATCGGTTAGTTTTGATCCTTTAGATTCGAATGGGTAAAATTATGTGTATTCAATTACCTTACGTGTGATACAAAGAGAACAAGAACACAAGATCAAGATCACCAAGAACCTCCTTTGTGGTTTTGTTTGGATCGAACAAGAGGAGAAACAAAGGGCAGCCGAAATTTTTAGATGGAGGAGTCTAGGGTTTGTCAAAAGTTTCGGTATATATGGTTTTAACAAACGGTATATTGTGATTAGTTTTAAAAAGGAAGGGACCAAGATTTTAGGGAATGATATCAATCAATATTAATATGTTCTTATCTCTTTTTTATTTTATTCCTTTGGCCGAAAATTAGGGGCTTGTGACACATCTAAAAATCGCCTAATATGGACTAAGATTTGAACATTTGTTTTGTGATTGTTAAATTATAATGTAAGGTTTTATTTAGTAGCTTAATTCATTAAATAACTTAGGACATAAATCATTTTAGGTTAAGATACAAATGATGCTACTTACGTAATTTTCATAAGTTCTCAAAATTTAAATTTGAGGGCATTTTAGTCATTTCGGATTGTGTTAATTTTGGGGTTTTACAATTCTTCCTTTCTAAAAGAAAATTTTTGTCCTCGAAAATTGAAATACGAATTCGAAATAGAAATACGAATTCGAAAGCGATATCGAAATGAATACGTACCAAGTCAAAAAGAGAAATGTGGATAACTGGATCGTATTGATTCTTCGGTCTCCCAAGTAGCATTGCTCTCAGGATGGTTCTTCCAAAGAATCTTTACGAATGGAATTATTTCAGTTCTCATGACTCTTTCCTGACGATCCAAAACGGCCTCAGGTTCCTCACTATACGAAAGATCTTCCCGAATCTGATCGAATGGGCAAGACACAACATGAAGCGGATGATAATTATACCCACGAAGAAGTGACACATGAAAAACATCATGCACATGCGATAATTGGGGAGGTACCGCCAATCGATAAGATACCTCACCAACCAGATCAAGATTCTCAAACGGACCGATATAGCGTGGACTAAGCTTCCCTTTCATACCGAAATGCTTAACGCCTCGAAAAGGAGAAACCTTCAAGAAAACCCGATCACCAGAGTTAAACTCGACATCACGAAGATGACGGTCAACATAGATCTTCTGCCTAGTACGAGCTTCCTTCAACTTCTCTTTGGCCACAACCACCTTCTCATTAGTAATCCTAATCAATTATGGTCCTTCAATGAGTCGTTCGCCAACCTCATTCCAACAAACCGGCGCTCTACACTTACGTCCATATAACATCTCAAATGGAGCCATCCTGATACTAGCATGCCAACTATTATTGTAAGCAAACTCCACCAAACACAAGTAATCATCCCAGTGGCCTGTCCACTCTAAAGCACAAGACCTCAACATATCCTACAAGGTCTGAATCGTCCGCTCCGACTGTCCATCAGTCTGAGGATGAAATGCCGTACTGAATTTAAGTCGAGTACCCCAGGCTTTATGTAACCTTTTCTAGAAATGAGACATATAACGAGGATCACTATCGGACAGAATAGAAGACGACGTACCATGCAAACGAACAATTTCCTGCTGGAAAATCTGAGCCAAATGACTCACCGAATAATCAACACGAATGGGGAGAAAATGCGCAGATTTGGTCAGACGATCAACAACGACCCAAATTGCGTCGTGCTTCCGAAGAGTACGAGGTAAACCGGTAACGAAGTCCATAGATATCTGGTCCCATTTCCATGTAGGAATGTCAAGAGGTTGCAAAAGACCACTTGCACGTTGATGTTCAATCTTAACCTGCTGACAGGTTATACATCTGGCCACATGCAAAGCTACATCCTGCTTCATCCCATTCCACCAAAAATGTTGCTTAAGATCATGGTACATCTTAGTCGAACCTAGATGAATAGAGAACGGAGAACTATGTGCCTCAGAAAGCACAACCTTATGAAGAGTAGGATTATCGGGAACACATAGACGATCACCAAACCAAACGACACCATCCGCATCCACACAAAATTCTGACTGCTTACCATCCTCAGCATTCTGTACAATAGCCCCTAACTCACCAACATCTTTCTGAGCTTCCTTAATCCTTAATATCAAATCAGACTCCACCTTCAAGCTAGCCCAAAAACCATCATGACCCCGAACACACAGCTCAACTTCCATAAGCTCTAAGTCATTAAGAATCCTCGGCTCGAAGTCGAGACTAGCAATCATTCCCGACTTACGACTCAAGGCATCCGCCATAACATTGGCTTTTCCAGGGTGATACTGAATATTAGTGTCATAGTCCTTCAAAAACTCCAACCAACGTCTCTGTCGCATGTTCAATTCCTTCTGGGTAAAGATATACTTCAGGCTCTTATGGTCATTGAATATATCACAACTCTCACCATAAAGATAATGCCTCCAGATTTTTGAAGCAAAGACAACGGCAGCTAATTCGACTTCATGAGTAGGATAGTTCGCCTCATACGGTTTCGACTGTCTAGAAGCATAAGCAATCACCTTCCCATGCTGCATCAAAACACAACCCAAACCCTTCTTCGAACCATCATTGTAGATCCGATAACCTCCTGAACCTGATGGTAGAGTAAGAATCGGCGCAGAAACAAGCCTCTTCTTCAACTCTTCAAAACTAGCTTCTCTCTCATCGGTTCATACAAACTTCTCTCCCTTGTGCATAAGCTGAGTCAACGGTAACGACAAACGAGAAAAACCCCAAACAAACCTCCTGTAATAACCAGCTAGTCCAAGAAAACTCCTGACTTCAATCACATTGGTCGGTCTTAGCCACTTGGTGATAGCCTCAACCTTAGCCGGATCCATGGTGATACCATTTGCGGAAACGACATGACCTAAAAATGCAACTTGTTCTAACCAGAACTTGCACTTGGAAAACTTGGCATACAACTTCTTCTGCCTCAAAGTCTCCAAAACAACACGGAGATGGCCCTCGTGCTCCTCCTTAGTCTTAGAGTACACCAAGATGTCGTCAATAAACACGATCATGCAATTATCTAAGTATTCGTGGAAAATCCGATTCATCAAATCCATGAAAGCCACTAGAGCATTCGTCAACCCAAATGGCATGACCAAGAACTCATAGTGGCCATATCTCGTACGGAATGCGGTCTTAGGAATATCCTGCTCCTTCACACGTAGCTGGTGATATCCAGACCTCAAATCAATCTTGGAAAAGAATTTTCTCCCTAAAGCTGATCGAACAAATCATCGATGCGGGGAAGTGAATAAAGATTTCGAATGGTAATGCGGTTAAGCTCACGGTAGTCAATACATAATCTCATGCTACCGTCCTTCTTCTTAAGGGATAACACCAGAGCACCCCACGGGGAAACACTGGGACGGATAAAACCAGATTCAAGCAATTCCTGCAACTGTTCCTTCAATTCCTTCAACTCAACAGGAGCCATACGATAAGGAGCCTTTGAGATGGTTTCAGCACCTGGAATTAAATCAATCGAGAATTCAACCTCACGCTCAGGCGGCATGCCTGAGAGTTTATCAAGAAATACATCTGGGAATTCATGAACAACCAAAAGGCTCTGCAAACTAGAACTCTCCAAAGATGAATCCTTAATCGAAGCTAGAAAACCTTCACAACCATGTGTCAGAAGAGAACGAGCTTTCATAGCGGATATGATCTTAATAGGTTTACCAAGCCGAGAACCTTGGTAGACAAATTCAGGATTACAAGGATCACCAAAAATCACACGCCTGGTATGGCAGTCAATCGTAGCTCGATGTTCTGACAACCAATCCATACCCAAAATTACATCAAATTCGTACATATCTTAAGGAAGAAGATTTGCAGGGCGAATTCTATCGTCGAAACGAAGAGGACAATTCACGTACTCATGAGTAATGGTCACAGACTTTTTCATTGGTGTAGATATAGATAAAGCATAGTTTAATGGTATTGCGGTCATATTAATGTGTTTAGTAGATGTAGAAGATATCACAGAGTGTGTAGCACCAGTATCAAATAAAACAAAAATGGGACAATTAAATAAATAAAGCATACCCGAGACAGTTCCAGAAGTACCCGCAGCCTGATCCCTGGTTAGTGCAAAAACTCGGCCCTTAGGAGCTTGCTGCCCACCATTTCCATTCCCACAGTTGGTGCCAGTCGCCTTCGGAAAATCCCTAACCCGATGTCCAAGTTCACCATAACTAAAACAGGCACCAGCAGCCTTATAACAAGTACGACCAAGATGATTTTTCCCACACTCAACACAAATAGGAGGAGGTGGAAGTTGTTCCCCCACATTCCTCTGCCCTACTGAAGAAGTAGCACCACGATTACCCTGTTGAATACCACGACTGTGCTGACCCCTGAACTGTTGGTCATGACCTGACCGCTGATTATGCCCACTGTTGTTGTTACCATGCCTGTCATTACCCCGAAACTCATTACCCCTCGAAACAACATTCCTCTGGCTACTACCCTGAACCTGCTGATGATCACTCTCCAGAGTCCTCTTCACCCCATGTCTAGACCTCTCTTGCATCAATTCCTTATTACGGACCGCATTGGAAACTTGTGCCACATCATTAAAATCAGTGTTTAGAATACCATCCAGCAACTCATCACGTAAGCCCTACTTAAAATGTAGAAACTGCTCCTTCGGAGTCCCAACCTTCTTACCCAAGAAACCCGCAAGTCTCACAAGCCTCTTCATATACTCCGCACTCGACTCCTTATCCAACTGGAAAATATGAAGATAGTCACGCTCAAACTTCTGTTTCTCAGATTGAGGGAAGTACTGAAGAAAGAATATCTCCCGAAACTCAACCCATGATAACCCAGCCACAAACGCATCACCCCCCTTAGTCAACTGATATGCCTTCCACCAACTGAGGGTATCTCCCTCAAACTTGTAACTAGCCAAACGTGCCTTAAACACATCATCACAACCAAGTACCTTGAATATCTTCTCAATGTGAGATATCCAATTCTCCGCCTCCACAGGAGAAGTAGCCGCACTGAACGAACGTGGTTTCTGCTTAACAAAATGCTCCAACCACACATGGATCGACACTGGTGGAGCATCACCACCACCACTACCATTACCATTGCCGCCACCATTACCACTACCACCACCATTACCACTACCACTAGCGGTGTTCCTCCTAATCTCATCCGTGATGCGTGCAGTCAAACTGGGAAGTAACGCATCAATAGCTCGCTGGACTGCTGCATCAACAGCAGCACCAGAGGGTTCTTCAAACTCATTCCGACGAGTAGTTACTATCTTAAAGGTCATAAACGAGAAAAAAAGACAAAGCATGCATAAGGGTCAAAATAGAAAGAAAGAGATCGCGTCAAATGAAAAGCCTAGTGTCGACCCAATATCCTCACAGGTCATTTCTAAGGTTCTACAGGTCAAACCCAGTCGCTCTGATACCATAACTATAACACCCCAACCCGACAAGGTCAAGATATCACATTATGGTGTCATACAAAGCATACATTACGCAAGCGGAAGTCTTTTAAGTAAATAACTAAGTCTCGAACATCAAGACTAGTATCAAAAGATAAATCCCAAATGCATAGTGGGTTAAGCAAACAAACCAAAGTAAAGAGATAATATTCAAAGTACTGAAATAAATGAAAGTCCGAAATAATGGACAACGAAATGATAAATAAATAGGTCTTTAGGTTCTACTTTCTCTCTCATTCCCAAACCCGTCGCCCCACTTATTACCTGCCGCATAAGAAAAGAAAACATGCGGCTGAGCTTAAAAAGCCCAGTGAACAGATATATATATATATATATATATATATATATATATATATATATATATATATATATATATATAACATAAACATAACGGTAAATAAGCATAAGCAACGAAGAAAATAAGAGTACAAAACGAAAGACATAGTCATGAAAGAGAACTAAAAATCAAGAGTGCATGTAAACTGAATAGAAAATGAATCAAGGGATTAATGAAATAAGTAAAAGTTTATTTAAGGATGTGCCATAAGAACTTCATATCATAATCTATCAAATCATACTAAAACAATACATGTATATGAAGAGGGGAGACCTCTAAGTAAATAAAAGTAAAAGTGTGAGAAGGAGTGCAAGGCACACACCACCTGGTCACCATAATCTCATAAAACATAAAACCTAGGATGCATCCATACGCTCCCTAACATAAGTATGTATGTCAGTACTAGACTAAACACACATATAAAGTTGGCCAATAGTGCATGCAAAAATAAATCATAACATAAAGGGGAACGCCGTTGATCTATCACACCTCTAAGGGAGTGTCATGCCTAAGGTGCCATCAAAGACGTGGTCATGGTACCTCCACAACTAGGTAAGCTCAGGCACAGATCTATCATAGCATACAACAAATATAATCTAGCATGGAAAGAGAAACAAGATAGTAACTCAAGTAAACATGGCAAACATAAGCCTAGCATGGCAGAGACATTTAAATAAATGTCAGAATGAATTAACAAGAATGACAATCATACAATGAATGTCATGAGTCAAATAAAGGGAATTATGTCAGGCATAGGATCAATGGAAGTATCCCTACTGAGAAGGGAAAGAATATTTGTACCTTAACAAAGCACACAAGCAAAGCAATGAAATGAAAAGAAGCAGAAGATCACTCCTTCTTCACCCTGTCTACAATAATCATAAGTTTACTTATAAGTTTCATAGTGTCATAATCATAAAGGTTTCATTTTAGTTTTCTTTCCATTTTAGGTAACTTTCCATATTTAGCAACTTTCAAAAAATAGTAACTTTCCATATTTAGAAATATTAGTTATAAACATTCAAGTTTATCATTTACTCAATTTAAGGTATTAAAGGTAACTATATTAGTAGCTTAAGGTTCATAATGCCATTTATGTATTTTTAGGGTTCATAGTGTAGTTTTCATAAGTTTTACGGTCTATTATGCAAATGAAACAAGTTTAAGGATTATAGTGTCATTATGGTAAGCTTAGGGTATAAAAATGTAAATATTATAAGGTTACATGTATGCACAAGTTAAGTCCCTTAGTTTTAGAAAAATGACAATTTCAACCTTTAGTTAAATATTACACAAATAATCCTTTTAAAACCCTTTTTATACTTTTAATAGTTTATATATAGGAACTGGTCACGTTTTGAATAATTTATGAATCACATTAGAACTTCGAAATAAAATCTGAAAAAATTCACATGTATACTTCAGTGTCTTAAATATTTTACATAATTTTTCCATATTTTATTAAGTAGCATAATTACGAATGAAAAATCGACTTTCACAACATGTTCCCGAATCGGATCTGATGGAACACCCGAAAAGTTTGTAATTCTTTTCCCCATGCAGAAAATTTAGAAAAATCTACAAAAATTCCAGTAATTACTTGACATATGATATATGACTCTGTTAAAAGGGAATCTTCTAATTCGACATGGTTTGCAAACTAAAAATAAAAAACACGGACTGTTTTTCCAGACATACGAATTCAGTTTTACACCTGACTTTATAAAAATCAAAAAGTAGCCTTCCCGACCTCTAAAAATTATAAGGCTTATTTTTTCAGAAAGCTATTTTCTTATACTTAGTTTTAGACTCCAGAAACACCCAAAACACATTACCATCATTTAGATCCAATCGAATCAAGTTAAACAAATTTCCTGGACAGTAGCAGATGTTCATTAATTCATGTGATCTTTTAGGTTTTCATTCCCAAGTCTTATATATTGTTACAAATTGATTATGTAAAACACAAAACACATATTAGTTCGACTCTTACAAGGTTTTAACATGAACATATCAATTCGAATTGAACCACAACAGTAGGTCCATTAATATTAGGGTTTATAACTCATTATTCCATGTGGTAAGTTATCATTTTATGTGTCTATCTTTCTATGATTTTTATGTGTATACAATTCGACAAGAACATCACGTATGAATCAAGAATCAAACAAGAAGAACAAGGATGATACGATTACCCTTGTAGCGTGATCAACGAAACAAGAACAAGAACAACAAGGTCGAATCACCAACACCTCTTTCCATCTTTTTTGTGGTACGATCGGCAGAAAAGAAAACAAAAGGCATGGATCGGTTAGTTTTTCCTATAGATTCGAATGGGTAAAATTATGTGTATTCAATTACCTGACGTGTGATACAAAGAGAACAAGAACACAAGATCAAGATCACCTAGAACCTCCTTTGTGGTTTTGTTTAGATCGAACAAGAGGAGAAACAAAGGGCAGCCGCAATTTTTGGATGGAGGAGTCTAGGGTTTTTCAAAAGTTTCGGTATATATGGTTTTAACAAACCGTATATTGTGATTAGTTTTAAAAAGGAAGGGACTAAGATTTTAGGGAATGATATCAATCAATATTAATATGTTCTTATCTCTTTTTTTATTCCTTTGGCCGAAAATTAGGGGCTTGTGACACATCTAAAAATCGCCTAATATGGACTAAGATTTGAACATTTGTTTTGTGATTGTTAAATTATAATGTAAGGTTTTATTTAGTAGCTTAATTCATTAAATAACTTAGGACATAAATCATTTTAGGTTAAGATACAAATGATGTTACTTACATAATTTTCATAAGTTCTCAAAATTTAAATTTGAGGGCATTTTAGTCATTTTGGATTGTGTTAATTTTGGTGTTTTACAGAAAATCACTGGTAAAGGTACAAAAAAGACTGGTAAATTAGATTTTGATAATGTGTACTTTGTCAAAGAGCTTAAGTTTAATCTCTTCAGTGTCTCACAAATGTATGACAAAAAGAATAGTGTTCTTTTTACTGACACTGAATGTATTGTCTTATCACCTGACTTTAAGTTGACTGATAAAAGTCATGTTCTACTTAAAGTTCCTAGAACAGACAACATATACAGTGTTGATTTAAAGAATATGGTTCCCAAAAGAGGTTTGACTTGTCTCTTTGCAAATGCCTCATCAGATGAATCTAAACTTTGGCATAGAAGACTTGGTCATTTAAATTTCAAAACAATGAATAAATTGGTTTAGAGAAACCTTGTGAGAGGTTTACCTTCAAAAGTTTTTAAAAATTCTGAAATCTCTGTTGCTTATCAGAAGGGAAAACAGCATAGAGCTTCTTGTAAGGCCAAAGTAGTGAACTCTATTAGTCAGCCATTACATATGTTGCACATGGATTTATTTAGACCAACATTTGTAAAAAGTTTAATGAAAAAGATGTATTGCCTAGTTGTCACAGATGATTATAGTAGGTTTACTTGGGTGTTCTTTTTAGCAACTAAGGATGAAACCTGTAGCATTCTTAAGGCTTTCATAACCAAGGTAGAAAAAATAGTTAATCATAATGCTAAAGTGATAAGATGTGACAATGGAACTTAGTTCAAGAATAGGGAAGTGAACCAGTTTTGTGAGATAGAAGGTATTGAGACACAGTATAGTGCTGCTAGAAACCCTCAACAAAATGGAATTGCTGAGAGGAAGAATAAGACACTTATAGAGGCTGTTAGAACAATGTTAGCCGATTCTAAATTACCTACTAATTTTTGGGCTGAAGCAGTTAATACTGCTTGTTATGTACAGAATAAAAGTAAAGTAGTTAAGCCTAACTTTTTCATGGTAGAAAACCATTGCTTGATTTCTTAAGACCATTTGGGTGTCCTGTTACTATCTTGAATACCATAGATCACTTAGTCAAATTTGATGGAAAGGCTGATGAAGGATTCTTTGTTGGATACTCATTGAATAGCAAAGCTTTTAGAGTATTCAATAGTAGGACCAGGAAAGTGGAAGAGAACTTGCATGTTAGGTTTACTGAGAGTACACCTAATGTTGCAGGAAGTGAACCAAACTGGTTGTTTGATATTGATTCTCTAACCAAGACTATGAATTATGAGCCAATTGTTGCAGGAACAGAGTCTAACAAGTGTGCAGGTACAAAAGCAAGTAATGATGCAGGTCAAGTAGGAAAGGAGCCAGAACATGAAAAAGATTATGTTTTGCTGCCTATTTGGACTGCTGATCCACCCTTCTCAACCCAAGAGTCAAAGAGTTCACAAGCAGATGACTTAGATGCAACTCCTAATGATGATAAAGAAGATGGAGCAAAATCTTTCAATAGTGATCAAGAGTTGCATGATCAAGCAAAGTATGATGTATCAGACGATATTAACACTGGCAGTTCTAACAAAGTTAATACTGTTGAGCCAAGTGTTAATGTTGCTAGAAAGCAAAGCATATCTTTTGATGCTGATGTCTACCCAGATGATCCAGACATGCCTGTATTGGAGGACATTTATCCTGATACTGATGAAGATGTACTTGGTGCGGAGGTTGACTTATCCAATTTGAATGTAGAATTACCTGTCATTCCTATTCCAACTACAAGAGTTCACAGGAATCATCCTAAGGAACAGATCATTGGATAGCCAAAGTCTGCTGTTCAAACAAGGAAAATGGTTAAAGATTTAAAGGAACAAGGTTTCTTTTCAAGATCCCTTCATCAAAGAAACAGTCACAAAGACCTTCAAAATTGTTTGTTTGCATGTTTTTTATCACAAATAGGACCCATGAATGCTTACAAAGCATTATAAGATCCAATCTGGGTGGAAGCTATGCAAGAAGAACTTCTACAATTCGAGCTTCAAGAAGTTTGGACACTGGTTGATTTGCCTAATAGGAAGAGGGAAACTAGTACTAACTGGGTTTTTAGATGCAAAAAGGATGAAAGATGCATTGTGATTAGAAACAAGGCAAGGTTAGTAGCTCAAGGATACACACAAGAAGAAGGTATTGATTATGATGAAGTCTTTGCTCCAGTTGCAAGAATTGAGGCTATCGGATTATTTTTGGCCTATGTTTCATTCAGAGACTTTGTAGTGTATCAAATGGATGTTAAAAGTGCTTTTCTGTATGGGACTATTGAAGAAGAAGTTTATGTCTCACAACCACCTGGTTTTTTAGATCCTAATATTCCTGATAAGGTTTACGTACAAGGTGGAAAAGGAACTATATGGCTTACATCAATCTCCCAGAGCATGGTATGATACATTGTCAGCATACCTGTTGAACAATAGTTTTTGCAAAGGGAAGATTGATAAAACTTTATTTATCAAAAGGCACAAAGATGATATCTTGTTGGTTCAAGTTTATGTTGATGATATCATCTTTGGATCAACACACAACGATTTATGTGTTGAATTTGAGAAACTTATGCATGAAAGATTTTAGATGAGTTCCATGGGTGAACTTACATTCTTTTTAGGAGTACAAGTTAGACAAAAAGAAGATGGCATATTTATCAGTCAAGATAAATATGTGGCTGAAATTTTAAAGAAGTTTGGATTTATAGATGTGAAGCCTGCAAAGACAGCTATGGAAACATCCAAGGCCTTGCTTAAAGATGAAGATGGTGAAGAAGTTGATGTTAAATTTGTATAGATCAATGATTGGATCATTGATGTATCTTACAACTTCAAGACCTGACATAATGTTTGTTGTATGTGTCTGTGCAAGATATCAAGCCACACCAAAAATTTCACATCTTAATGTTGTGAAAAGGATTTTTAGATATTTGAAAGGTCAGCCAAATTTAGGCCTTTGGTATCCAAAAGATTCACCTTTTGACTTGATTGCATACTCTGATAGTGACTATGCAGGTGCTAGCTTGGATAGAAAATCAACAACAGGAGGTTGTCAGTTTTTGGGGAGCAGGTTGATTTCATGGCAGTGCAAGAAACAAACTGTGGTTGCAAATTCCACAACTGAAGCTGAGTATGTTGCTGCTTCAAGTTGTTGTGGACAAGTGCTCTGGATTCAAAATCAATTGCTGGATTATGGGTAAAATTTTATGCATACTAATATATATACTGATAATAGCAGTACTATGTGCATTATTAAAAATCTTGTTTATCACTCAAAAACAAAACATATTGAGATAAGACATCATTTTATAAGAGATTGTTATGAAAAGAAGTTAATTCAAATTGTTAAAATATATTTGCTGACAAAAGCTTTTGATGTGGGTAGATTTCAATTTTTGGTTGTTAGTATTGGAATGATAAATCTTTGAAAAATTCTTATCTCTCTGTGTCTTTGTAAAGTTTTATAAGGATTAGTACTGTTATTAGGACAATAAATTGTTTCTGCTGCTAAGTTATACTTAGTATTCCTAGTTTTCTTAAAAATGCTATGTTAATGCTGTAAGTATACTTAGTATTGCTAGTTTTCTTAAAATTGCTATGTTAATGTTGCAAGTTATACTTAGTATTGCTAAGTATAATTGATGATGTGATTATTGTAAATTGTGTTTTGTTTGTGGTTTTGTGTTTTTGGGACTAATCTTTTGCAGGATAAGCTGAGAAAAGTGCTAGACTGCTAATTAAAAAGCTGTTTGGAGTGGAGACTGACTTTATGTTGCTAGGCATAAGTTAATGCGGCTAGACCTAATTTAGTGCTGCTAGGTTTCTGCTGCTATGTTCGAAAGAACAGGGTACTGTTTTGTAAATAGGAACGGTTAAGGGTTTATATCCTTCACTCATTCCCAAAAGTGTCTTTATCCGATCAAAACTCTTTCAAACATAAACCCTAACTCTTTTTCTCCATCAATTGTAAATCCTAGCCAAATCTTACCGAAATTTTTCAAAATTCACAAAGTCGTCTCTGTCATTCGCAGATCAACATAACATGATTGTGTTTTTGCGAAAGCCCAAAGAAAGTGAAGGTTTTACTGAAATCATTGATTTTCTTAATGCTGCTCATATTAGGTACGCATTAACAGGAATCCTACTATATATGTTTCCAACATCAAACAGTTTTGGGCTACTGCAAAGGTCAAAACTATTGATGAGGAAGTACAGATACATGCCCTTGTGGATGGGCAGAAGATTATTATTATTGAAGCTTCTATTAGAGATGTTCTTCATCTTGAAGATGCTGAAGGTATTAACAATCTTCTAAATTCTATAATTTTTGAAAACCTTGCATTGATGGGGTATGAAAGCCAGAGTACTACTTTAAAATTTTCAAAAGGTGCTTTCTCTACACAATGGAAATTCTTAATACACACTATCTTACAGTTTCTTAGTCCAAAGACTACTGGTTGGAATGAGTTTAGTAGTAATATGGCTTCTGTCATTATCTGCTTGGCTCAAATCAAAGAAATCAAAGATTTAATTTTTCAAAATTAATTTTTGATAGTGTGGTTAAGGGCTTGGATAGTTCATCAAATAAATATTACTTATATCCAAGGTTTTTACAACTTCTTATGGACAAACAATTTGCAAATAAAAAGGTTCATAAAAAGGTTTGTACTGCTCTATTGCATACTAAAAATATTTTTGCTAATAAGAAGAGAGAGGGCAAGGATTTTAAAGACAGAGCTACACCATTGTTTCAAACAATGTTGGAACTAGGGCAAACTCAAGGTGAAAGCTCAGCAATCCCAGCTGATGTTTATCCCACACCCATTCTTTTGCCATCCACATCACCAACACAAAAGACCCATACCCATAGGATCACTAAAAAGGGCACTCCACTACCTCAGGTTAGTGCTAGTATGGCTGCAGATGAGGATGTGCATAAGGAGAGGGTTCACAGTTTAGAAAGGGCAGTCACTACTGCTACTAGCTTAGAAACAGGGCAGGATAGTGATAACATAAGTAAGACCTAATCTAAGGCAACTTCTAATGAATCCAGTTCCTCTGGAACTGATTCAGGTGAAGGTCCCAGCCAACCGGATATTATGGGGGGTGTAGATGCTCAGGCTAGGTCTGAGGCTATGCCTAACTCACTCAATGATGGACCACTCGAGAGAGGTAACACACTCCAAAGTGCTGAGGTTAGTATTAAACATATTCATGAATTGACTGTAACTTGTGCAAACTTGTCAAGGGATGTTCTTGAACTCAAGAAGGATCTTAAGCAGCTTAAAATTTCTCAAGGAACTGAAATCACAAGGTTGAAGAGAAGGGTTAGGAATCTTGAAGGTCAACACAGGTCAAGAACACACAAAACTAAATGGTTATACAAGGTTGGAACTACTTCCATGGTTGAATCTTTTGATGAAGCACGGAGTTTGGAGAAGGATGTTTCCAAACATGGGAGGAATACAAGCAAAGCTTCTGTTTGGAATATAAATATTCATATGAAGACTCGGTCACCCCGAGTATCTATTTAGCATTAAGGTAGCTCGTAGGCTTATTAATATATGTTTAGTTATAGTTATATTAGTATAGTCGTAGTAATATTTGTGGAGTTTGGTCGGGTCTTTAACCACTGTCAGCTCACTCCACAGCCCACTAGGGGCACCTTAGCTAGTAACTACAAATACCCCTTCCCAAGTGTGAGAAGGGTTGGAGCTTTTCATTCTTCCTAATCTAACCATCCAAGTTTTTCTTTACTCTTTCTCTCTAGAAAAGTTCCCAACTTCTCCTTTATCTCTCTAGAATTCGATCTACTATATTCTTGTGTTTGTGCTATGATTTAGAGTATCCTACAACTGGTATCAAGAGCCTTGGTTTGATCTTGGGAACTCGGATTTCTTGGATTTGTTGTTTTTGTTAGGAATATAAATATTCATCTAAAGACTCGGTCACCCCGAGTACTTATTAGCATTTAAATAGCTCGTAGGACTATTAGTAATATAAGTAGTAGATTAGTTATTATAGAACTTATGGAGTGGCTCGGGTCTTTACCCACTGTCAGCTCGCTCCACATCCCACCCGGGGCACAAATATTATGTAGTATAAATACCCCTCTCCGCCTAGGGAGAGGGTCGGAACTCCTTTCATTCTCAAGCTAATATACTTACCTTTCTCTCTCTAGTTCCCACATTCTCCCTTTCTCTCTCTAAACCGCCACCTAAATCTGGCCATAAATCCACTATCTTTGTGTGTCTGATTGTTATGAATATGTTACAAATGGTATCAAAGCCAAGGTTTGGTTTTAGCTAGTCATATTCATGAATAAGTGGTGAGATTTTGGCACTTTGGTGGTTGTTTAGGTCGACTTAAAAAGTTCTAAGAAAATCATTGTTTAATCTTTGTTTGTGGTTAAATCAGTTGAAAACTTGTACTCTTGTGTTCATTAAACTGTTCTACATCTTTCTTGACAAGATACAACTTGGTTAGTGTCTGTTTGTGGAAGATTTGAAGAGTTTCTTGGCAGCGGTTTGAGCTACGGGTGTTTGTTCTTAGTAGCGGTTTGACGTGCGATAAGGTTTTCATAGTAGCGGTTTGAACTGTTCGGGTAATTCTTAGTAGCGGTTTGGTAGTTAGCGGTTTGTAGTGTATTCTTTTTCGGAAACATGACAAAACGTACTGAAAAGGACGGATTGTCCATTTGTGGTAGTGGTTTGTCAGCTTTTATCGCTAGCGGTTTGTCATTTTGTGATAGCGGTTTGACTAGTCCAGCGGTTCAGGTTTTTAGCGGGTTAATCTTCAGCGGTTTAGATCTTAGCGGTTCTGGTTTCAGTAGTTTAGCTCTTAGCGGTTTGACTTAGAGATTTGGTAATTATTCCAGCGGTTTGATTCTAGCGGTTTGAAACTCTGTTCCAGCGGTTCAATTCTAGCGGTTTGGTCTTCTGATATAGCGGCTTGACTATAGCGGTTTGAATAGTGTTCCAGCGGTTTGAATCTAGCGGCTTGACACTCTGGTTCAGCGGTTTTGTAATAGCGGTTTGGTCTTCAGTTTCAGCGGTTTGACTTAGCGGTTTGTTGTGTGTCAGCGGTTTGGATATAGCGGTTTGGTATTCAGGTTTAGCGGTTATATATTAGCGGTTTGCCTTGTGATTTAGCGGTTTGTTGTGTAGTCTAGCGGTTAGATATTAGCGGTTTGACCTTTGGTTTTAGCGGTTTGATATTTACTGTTTGAATTGCACTTCAGCGGTTTGTTCTTGAATTTTGTAAAATCCCGCGAAAGAACTCATTTCTCGGTTTAAACTTCAAGAATTGTAAAATCCCGTATACAGTATGACAACCATACCAAGCACTGCATCTGATGACATTCAAGCAGCTGGGTCCGATACCCGTCCTCCTATGCTTGATAGGACGGACTATGAATCGTGGGCACAACGAATACGGCTTTACTGCTTGGGCAAAGAAAATGGAGTTAACATTCTCAAGTCAATTGATGAAGGACCTTTTCAGATGGGTACCACCAGAGACGTTGTTACCACTGGTGAAGATGGAACAGTTACGTTGGGAATCGACAGACCTAGAATGTACAATGATCTTAATGAAGAGGAAAAGAAGAGGTATGATGCAGATATTAGAGCCTCAAACATTGTCATTCAAGGTTTGCCAAAGGATGTCTACAAACTCATCAATTTCAACACGGAAGCAAAAGCAGTGTGGGACAATGTAAAGATGCTATTGGCTGGTTCAGAACTCACAAAGGAAAATCGTGACTCATAATTGTATGATGAGTTTGAACATTTCAAGATGAACCCGAGTGAGAACATCACAGACTAATATGTGAGATTTCATAAGTTGGTAAATGATATGAGGATCATAAGAATAACAATGCTGAACATCCAACTTAACTCCAAGTTTGTGAACAATATGACACCTGAATGGGACAGATTTGTTACAGCGGTAAAACTCAACAAGGGATTGAGAGACACGAACTATGAACAGTTGTATGCCTACCTGCAGCAGCATGAGAAGCATGCTACCTATGATCGTAGGTAGCAGATGGTGATGAGTAGGGTTGATACTAAAAATCTATGACACATATAACTTGGTTGATGAACTTAAGATTCCCAAAAAAGTACAACAGACAGATGTGGTTGATTCAGATAATGTTGATATGGGAAATAGTAATATTATTCCATATGAACAATATGTGAATCACAACATCGTGTCTGATGTACAAGGTGGTGCATCTTCTGTTGATAATAATGTATGTGTTGTAAATAATGCTTGTGAGTGGCATGATAACACTGTGTTTATCCCTGATGATAACTTGACCACTAGGCTAAATATATATAAAGATCAGGTGGCCATATATGAACAGCGTGCTAAGTTTGAACTAACTGAACTTATAACAGAGCGTAATGTTAGGGAAGAAACATTAAAACAAGAGTTAAATTCTTTGAAAAATCAGTTGGATCAGACTGTTAAACAAAAACAGGAGGCCCAAAAGCACTTAAGTACACTAAAACAAGATTTCAAAGAAAAAGAAACACAATTCTTAAATGATTTCTCCAGACTTAAAACCTTAAAGAATAAGCTCGAAAACAAGTTGTACACCCAAGACCAAACCAGACAGACTCCTCAAATGATTCAGAAGCACAAAAAGCTGAGTGATAAACATAGTGAAAGTAATGTAGGTGAGCCTAAATTAGCTCTTCTTAGGATTGCTAAAGTAGCCTAACCTGCATTATATGATGCCAATCCGATGATTATGCCTAGTCATGCCCTACCTGAGGTTTTATCTTTGAGAGAGAGTGATGATATAGAAGAAAGGAATAGAGAAAGAATGAATGAGAAAATGAAGGATCCCATTTGCATAGCCAATCGAATAATAGTCAAACCCCATGATTATAATAAGGAGAATCGATTGACCGTGTTTGCACCACAAAAGAAGTTAATGCCTGAACAAATATTTTGGAAGCTAGACATAGAAAATAGAAAAGCTGATGAGCTTGAAGCCAAAACCCCATCCCTTAGGAAAATTGCTGCTGCAACGGTGTATCCTCCTAATACACCTAGACACTTGGTTCCTTTAACTCTTCCCACTGAATGTAAAACCTTAATTAGCATATATGTACTTTGTCAACTATTTGCTTATTTTAATAAAACATGTAAGAAGAGAATCACATCAACAGGAATTACTGAGTGGGAAAGGGGTTTCGAACAAACAAAAAGGTGTTATTTAACTAAGGTCATACCATTCTGTAAATTACTCAAAGAACAATTTGAAGGAATGCAAAACATCCTTAAAACAGAAGTTAATGACATGAAAGTAATTTTTAAAGATATGGAAAATGAGGTAGCTCAAAAAGTGATAGAAATTAAGAGTCATGAAATTGAGAGAAAGAATATTCTCATCACCAATGAGAATTTGATTGCTAGATGTATTGCTCAGGACATATTTTATACTGCTACTAATGCTGCAAAGTACACTATGAAAAAGCGATAGAAATTAAGAGTCATGAGATTGAGAGAAAGAACATTCTCATCACCATTAACAAAGTACACTATGAAAATGAGTGCTTTCGTGTTGAAAATTCAAAGATCAAACAGCATTACAAAGAGTTATACGACTCAATTAAAGTCACAAGAAACAGTCACAATGAAAAGATAACTTCTTTGACAAAAGAAATTGAGAATCTTAAGACACAGGTGAAAGGGAAAATGCCGATTAACTCTTGTGATTGTGTTGCACCAAAGGTTTCTGCTGTTAGAAAGTATGACGTTGATGTTGAGCCTATCCCATATCCCCTTCAGAATAATAGGCATGTCTATCAAACATATCTTAATCACCTTAAGGATAGTCTTGATGCACTCCGTGAGGTCGTAGAGGATGATAGAATAGAAAAACCACTTGACAAAGCAATTGTGGATGCCTGCTTCCTCACAAAAAGGTCACAGGAATTCCTAGAATATGTCATTGGCACAAAGCCTAAGGTTGATAACAAAAGAGATAGAGCTGTTGCATCATTATCCACTATTAAGAACAAGCATGTAACCTTTGATCTGCCACCTAGAACATCAGAACCCAGCACATCAAAATCAGGAAAGCAAATGACAGTAAAACAAACTAATGTTCCCATCATTACTTCTATAGGAGTAAACTGTGACATCAAAGCCAGCTGGTCAAAGCCTAGAGGCAATCCAAGGAAAGATAGGATAGAGCCGGCTAAGAGAGGTCACTTGAAGAAAGTAGAAGCCCAACCTAGGAACAATAAGTTTGCAATGAATGAAATGAATCATGTTGATTCTAGTATTAAAAGTACTGTAATTAATTTGAATTCTAAAGCTGTCTGTAAAACATGTAACGAATGTTTAATTTCTACTAATCATGATGACTGTGTTGTTTCTTTCTTGATGTCTTCTGTTCCACCCCAAGTTAAGAATGTTAGGGTAACTAAAATAAGCAAGAAAGTTTGGAAAGCAGCAAGAAAAACTTTTGCTAACGTTGGCTATCAATGGAAAACCACTGGAAGGAAATTCACTCTAGGAAGACAGTGCACCTTACCTAGAATGAATAATCATAAAATTGTGAAGGTTAAGGAATGGAGACCAACTGGTAGAATTTTGCCTTTAGTATCACAATGCCTTCCAACTAGGTCATGTACTGCCTCTAGTGTAGTTCCCACTGTAAAGACAGTAGCATTTGTGAACTCTGTGGTTCCAGAATTTGTGTGTGCTGACCAAACGGACCCCAACTGCACGTGGGGATCCACATTTTTCAGTTATCCATCGTTGTCTGTTTTCAAATGCAGGTCGTACAAATCGTCCTTTGGTATTTGGACTCAGGCTGCTCAAAACATATGACTGGGGATCGCTCACGGCTCAGAAATTTCGTGAAAAAGTTTATCGGGACAGTTAGATTCGGGAACGACCACTTTGGAGCGATTATGGGTTATGGAGATTATGTGTTCGGCGACAGTGTAATCTCACGGGTATACTATGTGGAAGGATTAGGGCATAACTTGTTTTCTGTGGGTCAATTTTGTGATTCCGATCTTGAAGTGGCATTCAGAAAACACACTTGTTTCGTCAGAGAGTTGGATGGTGTAGATCTTCTTAAACGCAGAAATGATGAGGTCCTCTCCTATCTGCTTGCTTTCAAAGGCCTCCAAGACTAAATCTTGGTTGTGGCACCGTCGTTTAAATCACTTAAACTTCGGCACCATAAACGAGCTTTCTCGCAAAGATCTTGTAAGAGGCATGCCCAGATTAAAATTTGAAAAAGATCACCTTTGCTCTGCATGTCAATTGGGCAAAAGCAAGAAACACACCCACAAACCCAAAACCATCAACTCCATCATGGAAGTTCTTCACACCCTTCACATGGATCTATGTGGACCAATGAGGGTGCAGAGTATCAATGGAAAGAAATATGTTCTTGTAGTAGTCGACGACTACTCTAGGTTCACTTGGGTAAAGTTTTTGAGAACCAAGGATGAAACTCCAGAGGTTATCATCAAACTAATCAAGCAGTTACAAGTAAGGCTAAACAAAACTGTCAGAATCATCCGGACTGACAATGGAACTGAATTTGTTAATCAACAACTCAGTCAATTTTATGAAAGTATTGGCATTACCCATCAGAAAAGTATTCCACGTACTCCACAGCAGAACGGCGTTGTTGAAAGACGAAATCGTACCCTTGTGGAAGCTGCAAGAACTATGCTAATATATTCTAAGGCACCGATGTTTCATTGGGCAGAAGCAATTGCCACTGCATGTTATACCCAAAACCGCTCCTTGATACACTCCCTTCACAACAAAACTCCTTACGAGTTGATACATGGCAAGCAACCAGATCTTTCCTTTCTTCGAGTGTTCGGTGCCCTGTGCTATCCGACTAATGATGGACAAGATTTGGGAAAATTAAAAGCTAAAGCAGACGTAGGTTTCTTCGTTTGGTACGCACCAGATCGCAAGGGATATAGAATCTACAACAAAAGAACCCGACAAATCATGGAAACTATTCACGTAACATTTGATGAGCTGACTGAGCAAACGACTCCTGGACAAACCAGTTCTGGACCCACACCTAATCTTTTGACACCTGGACCAATTAGTTCGGGTCTTGTACAGAATCCCACGCCTGTAGCTCTTTATGTACCTCCCACCAGTGAAGAATTAAAGAAACTATTTGATCCAGTGTTTGACGAATATTTTGAGCCACCCACGGTTAATCACACAACGGAAATTCCACCTGTACTTCCGGGTGCTGATCCTCATGTTCCACAAAACTCAGAAGGTCCATCAGTATCTGTCTCAATCAGTCTCGATGCACCTTCTGCCAGTCAATCACCCTCATCATCAAATATTCAATCTTCATCGGTGCAGCAAGGATCTGCAGATAACAATTCTTTTGAAGTTAATCCTTTTGCCCCTATTGATGAAGTTCCGTTTGAGAATGTATTTGCTCCTGAATCCTCAACTGATACATCTTCTTCAGGAGATCACAACACGGCGACATCAGTTCAAAACCCTCAACCCCACAATCATCTCAGAAAAGGGACCAATGATCATCCGATCGACAACATCATTGGTAATCTCTCACGTCCGGTATCTACATGAAAACAACTGGCCACCGATGCATTGTGGTGTTTCTTCAACTCCGTACTATCCAAAGTCGAGCCAAAAGATGCCAAAGAAGCAATGTCTAAAGACTGCTGGTTCAACGCTATGCAAGATGAAATTCATGAATTTGATCGGCTTGAAGTATGGGAATTGGTACCTCCTCCAGAGTGTGCAATGATCATTGCTCTAAAATGGATCTTCAAGGTGAAACTCGATGAGCATGGTGATGTTCTTAAGAATAAGGCACGGCTAGTTGCAAAAGGATATCGACAAGAAGAGGGCATAGACTTTGAGGAATCATTTACTCGTGTTGCACGAATTGAAGCCATCAGAATCTTCCTCGCAAATGCTGAAAGTCAGAATATGATAGTCTATCAGATGGACGTTAAAATAGCTTTCTTGAATGGTGAATTAAAGGAGGAAGTCTATGTGAGTCAACCTGAAGGATTTGTGGAGGCTGATCATCCTACTCATGTCTATCGCTTGAAGAAGGCCCTCTATGACTTGAAGCAGGCACCTAGGGCGTAGTATGACACATTGTCCAAGTTCCTTCTTACAAATGGATTCTCAAAGGGTGTTGTTGATCCCACATTATTCACTAGGAAGGCGGGGAAACATCTACTCGTTGTTCAGATATATGTAGATGACATTATCATTGCCTCGTCTGATCCTAGTGAATGCGATTGCTTTTCAAAAGAGATGAGTTCTAAGTTCCAGATTTCTATGATGGGACAAATGTCTTTCTTCTTGGGATTACAAATCTCCCAAAGTCCCGGAGGCATCTTCATTAATCAATCCAAATATGCAAATGAGATATTGAAGAAATTTGGATTTGATTCAAGTTTATAGGTGATGTAAATATAAAATAACATATCAAATATACAAACGCAGCGAAAAACATCACCAACAAGGATCCATATAGCCATATGATCAATCATAGAATTAAACAAACAAGTTATATACCTTTGTAGCGTGATCTAGGTAACACCACCAATATCACCATCACGATGGAATGCAAGAAACCAAAATATCAATAAGGTTGATCTTCTCTAAGTGTGAAACACACTACACGTCATCGATCACCACCCGATGCTAGTCTTGACCTCGTAACAATGATCCTTGATGCATCTACAATAGAATGAGCAAGGAAGGGATCAAGAAAACACAAACCCTAGAAAGGGTGTGTTTGTGCCGTACATGTTAGGGGAGAGAAAAAGGGAAAACCTTTTTGGTAAGTTGTTTTGTGATTAGTGATAATGAAAGACTAAATCAATATTGATCTTATCATTATCTAAGTTACATATAACCCCTTCAAAGCTTCTATTGTCCCTCTTTTCCCTTCCATATGGCCGGCCATGATAAGGGCCCTGAATGGGCTTGCCCATTATTGGCCCAGTCCAAAAACACTAAGTCTAACTTAGTATTTAGTGGCCCGTTATTGATCCCGAGTTACGTAGTCGTTTATATATTGTAAATACGATAAATACAATCTATAAAATGGTGTCTCTGTATATAAGTGTGTGACCCCATAGGCCCACATACGTCTAGCCATATAATTATTAATTATAACACGAGCATACTCCAACAGCTCCCACTTGCGACGTCATAATAATCAAGTAATTATACAAGCAATGGTTAGCGTCTAGCAACACGCCAATGCCCCTAGAAATATGTGAGGTTAGTTTCTTAAACGTCTCATTTTAGATGGTTTATATGTCATCTATCCTTTTGTTACAGATACCGTGTTGACCATTAGACATGGATCAAATGTCATTCTATTTTTCAACCATTATGTTTCTCGATATCGATATTGAACAAGATTACCAAGTGGATCAAGATTCATCTTAATCTCATTTGGGTACGGCCATACAAACATCTGTCCAATTCATCGAAGGGCCCAATAGTATCTAACTCCATAACATGTGGAGGAACAAATCTTGTTTTGACTACACGTGTCATTCACATGCTTAATATCACTCCTGATAATGGCTTTTATAACTACCTTATTCAGGACAGCGTTTAACCATATCAAAGAGTGAAATTCCACATATGCAAGACCTACTTGCATCTCAAGTCTAAGGATAAGAGACATAACCACTTGTGAGATTCACTATTGACGACGATCCATGTAGTGAACACTCGTAGGTTGGGTCAATCCAATGTTCATCACAATGAACAACATGTGAGTGTGGCAAATACATCACCAACATGCTCACATTTGTCTTAATTTGATGATACTCCCATATCGTCAACAGACAATGGATAATTTTAGAATAAATAAATTATTCATGGATTAAGCATGCAAATATAGAACACAGTAGTATAAATGAAGACGATCATACCAGGTATATCAATTCATTGTATAATACGACTGCTTACAGTTCCATTATTCAAATACTAAAAACAGATATGCATAAGACTACTCATAGGTAGGAATCCGATGTTCCCACCATGATCAAATTATGTTGTACAAGACAACAAGTAGTCATCCGAGTAAACTTTGAGAATACTTATTTCAAAACTCATGAAAGGTTTGAATGATGATTGTCCTTTGTATGTGTGCATTCAAGTACAAGACGAGTGTTGCAACAATACATTCCATAGGGTGTTTGAAGCCAGCAAAACACCTACATTAGACAGTCATCTGTACAGTTTCTCAAACTATAAAGTATTCTTATTCTTTTAATGTATAACGCACTAGTGCTCTCAGTCGAGCACATCTAGTCAGCAATGTCATCATTCATGATGACATCCTACCACGACTAGGGTTGAGTATCATCTCAGTTAAATAAGCATCAGCGTATGCAAACAAAACAGAGTTCCTCAAATATTCGTAAACGTTTGAACATATCTTTGGTCCTTTGTAGGTCCATTATAATGTTCGTTTAACAATTATCTAATGACTTTCACTTAGATATTTGTTGTTATCAAATCATCTTGCATTCATGCAAATGATATATACATAGTCCAATGCGTAATATGACTTACATGATGAATCCTTTAGTTGAACTTAAGATTTCCACTCATGTGTTCAATCTCATCAAGTGAGATTGATCATTGAGACTCCCCTCAATAACGTGTCATATTATGTTTAGACTTAATAACCGCTTATGTTTATTCTAATAAACATATACATAACAAGGTTGTATGTCTTATTTTATAAATCCCTCAAGAGAAACTTCATTCCAAGCTAAGGATTAAAGTCTAGCTTAGATGGAATATTGTTTCTAATATGTTAATGACATATGAGATTTAAGAAAATAAATGAAATGCTCCAACTTGCTCTCAGTGTACTTAGGAGAAATCTTATTAATCACAATCAAATTAATGATTTTATAATTAACACAAGATCTCTACTCCTAGATGCATGATCTAATCCACACATGGATTCTTTTACCTTGTATACATAATAAAGATTATATGGATTCATAAACCCTTTTGATTACTCATCGTCCTCACAAAGGTAGTCAACAAGAAAGGTATTTTGATATCCTATTGTCATATTTCATTTACATGAAAACAAGTATGACAATTAATCATCTTTATACATTTAATGTTTGTAGGTAGGAAGATTTAGTCATAGTCAATTTCTTGAGTACGAGTAAACTCCTTTTACTACTCGTGCATTAAATGTGTGTACAAGTTTGTCCCATTGAGTTTTCTCATCAAGAAACTCATTCTTAACCTCACAGTCTAACTGATTTGTTAAAGATCAATCAAACTCCATGAGTGATTGTCTTTCAAGGACTGCATCTTAACATTCATAGTTTTGAGCTACTCATCAGATACAATATCTGATAATGCATCTCAGTAGTTAGCAGGTTCACCATGATCCTCTAACTTATGTCCCTCAGCATTGATATAAAAACTATATCATTCAGGTGCAAGAGGTATCCTTGCGGATTTATGAATGAGAGATATCAATCTATGGTTTAACATATGCATGTTCAACCATAGTATGACATTTGCAAGTGTACTCAGAAGGTTGTATATTTAGTTCTTGAATAACTTCAAGGTCTAAAGGTACTCCCACTTGCTTTTGTATGTAGAGACTAATCTCTAGATACTCAGCATCTTGAGTAACAATAAATTGTTTTCAAGTGGGACATCCAAAATACATCATTAGCTCTTGACTCTAGTATGTTAATTACTTACTCTTAGGTAGTTAACAAATTCAGAACTTTAATCAAGACATAATGAGATTCATCTCATGCCATAATACAATGGTGTCTTAAATTTCTTCTGAGTTGGAACAATATTGAGTGTACACATGGCACATCCAATTTTCTAACCTTGATAGCTTTGGAGGTTAAACAGTTTAATTCATCAAAGATCAAACAATATCAATAGTGTTTGATTTTCCATGACGGACATACCATAAAGTTGTGGTATTCGATGAGGACTAATGTTGTGAGACTATCACACAACTCATTAGATGAACTTATACTTTTATCTTACATATCTGCCAACCAAGTCAAGCCAAATGGCATCAATAGTAACTTTAGCCTATTGCATACTTTACTTCATGTGTATGTTTTGACTAGAAAACACAAACATTTAATATTATACGTTGTAAGTGTACATGTCTTAACAAGAAGACATAACAAATCAACGTCTTACTTTATAAGTCTTTCAACAATTGATGCCATCTGAACATATTCAACTAAAGTATGTTTGTGTCTTTACAAGAGACCTGCATGTGTATGTCTTAACAAGAAATTATGTTTGTGTCTTTACAAGAGACCTGAACATATTCAACTAAAGTAATTACGAGCGCCGACATTTGGCCTCAATGGTAATTTCAAGTTAATTTCATACTTCATGATTATGACTTTACAAGAAAACATAATCATATTTACTAAACAATTCAGTGAATATGTTGAAGTGACTTTTCATGTTATCTTGATATTTGTTCTAATTAGGGCAACATACATTTTATGTGTAGAAGTCCTAGTAGAATCTTAGTTTCTTACTCAGCAGGCAAGAAAAACCATTAGTCATATTGTTATATGTTGTACCTTGCACACATTAAGATTTCTCCCACTTGTGCATGGCACAACATTGTAAGAGCATACAAACAACACGACACTGGTCGTTTGTATGAGTAATATGACAATGTCTAAGATAACATATGATTTTTAGTCAAAATCAAAATATAGATATGTAGAACTTTATCGTTTTAATAATGAATCATGCATAACAATTTTATAGATAACATTTCAGGAAGCAACATCAGGAACGCGACAAGTTATCTTATAAAATCTATGCAATGGTTCTTACATAAACTATGATGCTTGACTTGTGGAAAGTAATGTACTATTTCAAGACAATCTGGAAATAAGATGGGCAACTTGCAAGGTAATAAAGCTTACAGCTCCCACTGGATTAGACAATACATGTGTTTCGTCACCAGTAATATAATCACGTAGCTCCCACTGGATTAGACAACATTTAAAAGTGTTACGTCACCAGTGGAGAGTGAGTGGCGATTGGATACTTTCCATCTTTCTTTGAATATCTACACATTATTGCTAATGTGAGTCACTTTGACTAGTAAACATGTACTTAGGTATTCAAGGAAGTGCATCAAGTTCTAACATATAGATGATGGGCTAGCCATCATTGCTATTTTAACTTGAAAATAGGCATGCATTTCCTCCATAATTGGTCTACTTCACCACAAGGTTATGTAGGACCATACTGGGTTTATTGGGTTATGACAAACTGCTAGGTAATCATGCTAGTAATTTCCTTTACCACTTTGCGGTTTATTGATATTTCCGTCTTCTAATTATTTGAACTCATTTTAGTTTGGTAGCTATAGAAAACGTGTTCTCTAGTTATCCAAATATCTTATATTTCTTCAATGTTTCAAAACCGAAACTAGGGTTATAAAACAACCTTGAAGGAATAAGATGTGTAACCATACTTAACCGTTTTGACTTTTACAAGAAATCACGATTTCTAGAGTAGGTTTTCTTTGAGTTTGATTAGAATTAGGAAAATTCAAATATTCCTATTATGGCTTTTCCTTATAAAGAAAAAGGATAGGAATAAGTCTCTTTCTTACAAGGAAAGATCAATTTAGTTTGTCCTTTTAACAAGAAAAGAACAAACTCTTGTTTACGAATTGTGTTGAATTAATACATTAATTGAATTTACAAAGTTCATTTTTAGTATTTTCGATAATTATCCTTTTATAAATTAACTACCATGTTTATAATTTAAACAATTAATTTACGAAAAGGCTAAGATCCACATTGTGCTTCTACTATCACATCAGTTTGATCTGCTAGCAATAGTAGATTCAATTGGTAGGTGACGATCACCAATTGTATTACATGTACAACTCTTAGATCCTTATGGGACTCATGGCATCTAGTGTCAAACAACTAGTGTCATGTAGGCATGTTTAGTCCCATCTTTGACTTGGGTCAGGGTCCGACAGCTTAACTCGATTAGGTCATCCAATTTGAAAACGTGTGAGAATATATCTAGGTCCCACGCTTAGAGAATAGTAACCTTGGGTTACAATTCAACCTAGGTCCGACGCATAGCCAAAAAGTAATTGCAAGTGTTCTCATAATTGGACGGCATGACTTAAATTTTGACGGGTAAAATGTTTTGATGTGGATCAAAAACGTGTACGAAAGAAGCATGCATTCATTCTTCGTAGCACAAGTTAAAAACTTTTCTTAACTTAAGTCTAATCATTGTTTTAATTTATGTGTGTCAAGTTGTCCATTTTCAAGACTAATATAAATCCTAAGCGGATTATAATTAAGTTTGGACAATACAATAAATAAATAAACAAACTTAACTAGTTTAAGTGTTATTTAGAAAACAACGATTTTAAGTTTCAAATCATATTTAAACTTAGTTAAACTAAATCATAAGACTTAGTTCAAAATGGTTTGTGTTTCGTTTCATGTTTTAAGAAAACAATTTCCGTTTTACATATAGCCACAACATATATAAAACAACCAAACAAACACACAACCACAATATGCAAAGCCTCAACCGATGAAAATCCTATGCTTGGCCTCGTGAGCCATCACGAGAACCAAGAGTCAACTAGGGACATAAACCACAACCACACGGAGGGCTCCCACTTGCCCCAAGACGATCATGGGCAAGTAAAAGCCCATTATGCACATGGAAAAACGATTATGTCAGCCAGTTTTTCTGTTTTGGAAGGCCCAAATGGCCTAGAAGATGACCTCCTCATGCTTCAGCCCAGTTGACAAAGTTGTAGGCCCATGTCTTGTGTACTTGCACAAAAATTTTAGCCCAAAATACCTTACCAATCTCCTGGAAATCGCATTTTCCCAGCAGGTGTCCAGCAGCTACTTTTGTTCCAAAGTCCTTCAATCTTTCGCCATTTAATTCCAAGCTTTTGATTACATGATATATGAAATAAAGTACAACTAATCTACTTCTTATCTAATGTAAAAATTCCCAAACAATGGCAAAACCAAAATGAATAACATTACAAAAGTGCCGAAACAATGGCAAACCCCAAAAACAAGAAAACAACCAACAATCACAACATCAAAAGGCATAAGTGGTCTAGGTTTTCATCGGCTTTGCATATATACATAATAATACAATAAAATAATGATCATTACAAGTTTTTTTCTAACTCCATGGACAAACATGCATGTATTTGCCATGGACAACAAAATAAATAACAATAATTAAATTGTTAGCCAACGAATCGAAGAAATTAATTAACAAGAATTAAAACCCCGATTGGTACACATGTCAAATGGCCATATATTCAAAACCAACTGATATTAGGACATTCTTAACATCATTTTACCACAGAAAATTAAGCCTCATGGACTGATTAGAAATCGGGTTACAAATCTATCAAAAACGCATTTTAGGCCATTTTACGGGTACCGAACAAGTAAACAATTAATGTATGCATAACAAATGGCCATAGGATCAAAAAGTCCAAATTATTAGACCCCATATTGGTCGACATATATTTAAAAAATAATCCATGGGGGCTGTTTAGAAATCGTCCTTTTAAATCCGTTAAAAACACACGTTTTTAGCCAATTTTATGCATACTAGATGATCATATGACATCATATGATGGCTCGTGATACCACTATAGGTGATGTAAATATAAAATAACATATAAAATATACAAATGCAGCGGAAAACATCACCAACAAGGATCCATATAGACATATGATCAATCACAGAATTAAACAAACAAGTTATATACCTTTGTGGCGTGATCCAGGTAGCACCACCAATATCACCATCACGATGGAATGCAAGAAACCAAAAGATCAATAAGGTTGATCTTCTCTAAGTGTGAAACACACTACACGTCATCGATCACCACCCGATGCTAGTCTTGACCTCGTAACAATGATCCTTGATGCATCTACAATAGAATGAGCAAGGAAGGGATCAAGAAAACACAAACCCTAGAAAGTGTGTGTTTGTGCCGTACATGTTAGGGGAGAGAAAAAGGGAAAACCTATTTGGTTAGTTGTTTTATGATTAGTGATAATGAAATACAAAATCAATATTGATCTTATCATTATCTAAGTTACATATAACCCCTTCAAAAGCTTCTATTGTCCCTCTTTTCCCTTCCATATGGCCGGCCATGATAAGGGCCCTGAATGGGCTTGCCCATTGTTGGCCCAGTCCAAAAACACTAAGTCTAACTTAGTATTTAATGGCCCGTTATTGATCCCGAGTTACGTAGTCGTTTGTATATTGTAAATACGATAAATACAATCTATAAAATGGTGTCTCTGTGTATAAGCGTGTGACCCCATAGGCCCACATACGTCTAGCCATATAATTATTAATTATGACACGAGCATACTCCAACAAAGTGATGCGGTTGACTCCTATGATTGAGAGATCAAAGTTGGACGAAGATCTCTCTGGGATCCCAGTTGATCAAACAAAGTTTAGAAGTATGATCGGATCTCTAATGTATCTCACTGCTAGTAGGCCAGATTTATTGTTTGCGGTATGTATGTGTGCCCGATATCAGTCCAAGCCTACCAAGAAACATTTGGAAGTAGTGAAACAGGTCTTTCGATACCTTCAAGGGACCATACACATGGGTCTCTGGTACCCTAAGGACACTGCAATGGAACTCACAGCTTATGCAGATGCAGATCATGCAGGGTGTCAAGATATTCGTCGAAGTACTTCGGGGGGAGCTCAGTTTTTGGGAGAGAAGTTGGTTAGTTGGTCTTCTAAGAAGCAAATGAGCACGTCTATATCTTCTACAGAAGCCGAGTACATTGCTATGTCGGGTTGCTGTGCTCAAATCTTATGGATGAGATCACAACTTTCAGACTATGGTTTCTCATATAACAAGATTCCTCTATATTGTGACAACAAAAGCGTTATCGCTCTTTGCTGTAACAATGTCTAACACTCCCGGTCAAAGCACATCGACATCAGGCATCACTTCATAAGGGAACAGGTTGAGAAAGGGATTGTTGAACTCTACTTCGTGAGGACAGAGTTTCAGTTGGCTGATATCTTCACCAAGGCACTTCCAAGAGAACGGTTTCAGTTTATTCTCCCGCGTCTTGGCATGAAGAGCTTGACACCTGAAACACTCAAGGGTCTTCAAGAAGAAGAGGAGGAGTAAAGGATTAGCTTCAAATATCCTTGTATATATGTGTATATATCTTAAAACAAAAAGAAAATAGAAAAATATAAAACCTATAAAAACCATAAAAATCAGAAAATCACAAAAATACCAAAAATATTTCTTCTAGGCATGTCTTCTGTTTATCGATAACATTTACGGACCTAGAAATGTCATTCAATAATGACACGGGTCTTTAAATGAAGCTCGAGTAGAAGTTATACTAACCTGTTAAAACATGTTTAAATGGCTTGCAGTTACTTCATACTGCAACCCGTGCGTTATTATGGGGAAACCTTGTCGCCAAAAGGATGGCTGTTCCTCCAACTGGGTGATGTTCACCTAGGCATGGAGTACGTTATATCCATGTTTCTTCGATCTGATGTACGATTCAGTGCATCATTTCGTGTATAAGAAGAGAAGTCTTCTTAGACCATAAACTCTTTCCGGTCTATGATTCTTCAGGAGAGTTTTGGTGTTTCACAAGGTGGTAACTGGACTTAAATTTCACAAATACTTGACGCTCAATTGAATGACTACAGCTTTTTCAATAGAAAATGAGTCATTAATTAAAGGGGAGAGTATTTGTTCAAATTTCTGACACCATTTTAAAATATTGCGCAACATCAGCAGTGACACTCTCTCGTGGTTTGAGGAGGAGCATAGTATGCTCCATAATCAGAATATATATTAAACCAGACCACATTTTCTCCCATAATTTCTAACTTATTTAAATCAATTGGGATCACAAATCTCAAATGATTTGAAATTTTTTATCGGGGGAGAGAATGTGATTTAAATATGAAATTCTGATAAAAGTGTGATCTTTTTGAACTCAAGTGTAGGCTCTCCCATATGTGCTAAACCTTTTAATATATAGATGCACATATTGAGGTGGAGCGAATGATTTATGATGGCAACTGTGGAAGAGTACCAAAGATCGACCAATTTTATTTTAATGCAATGGAGTTCTAAGGATGGTGAGGTTAGGTATTAGTTCCCATGATCCAGCCAGAACCGGAGGGATCTTCCCAGGGATAATCCTCTAGTTAGAATAGAAGTCCTTAGGAATGATTAAAAAAGGAGAAAAGTGGAATAAGGGAAGAGTGCGGACTGAGATGGAGCTAGCACTGGAACAAACCCAACAAGGTGCTAGCGATGAAGTCTTGGTAAGCGCTGAAGGGGTTGAAGAATGAAAAAGAAATGTAAATATAAAGGGTGAAAAGAAAGAATCCCTCCTTACACTTTAGGCAGAAACCGGGTCAATATATATGCTATCAGAATCACTTAGTTGATTGCTGACATTGAAGAAAAAGTATCATGGACCCAGTGATACGCTGCACAACCCTCCCTAGCCACTCAAGGTCCCTTAAAGGATTCTTGTTTCATTGTCACGGAGTTCAATACGTCTCTGTCATCTATCTCACTCCGAGTTAGACGATATTGAAAAGGTGGCAGTCCTCTCCAGCCTCCGATCACTAAATCAAAATGCATAATTGAGTCTAGAGCCAAGAGATCATAAATAAATCTCATTAGGACACACTTCCAATATACTTGTTGTTTCACATACTGTGAAAAGTAAAAAAATATATGTTAAAGAGTCCTACGCTTTATCCGTGTGATATTGCCAGAACATCCGAGTAATATGTAAAGTATTCACAATGAAGATGGAAATCCTTCTAGAGCCAACATCAAACAAGCTCTTGGTGGGTAACATGTGAGATCATTCATGGATCAAACTTGTGAAACTGGAATGAAACAATGGAGCGATTCTCTTTTGAATCAATCCTGTTCCAGGAATTGGATTGATGGACTCATTTAAATCAATGTATATAATTCATTGATTCACTCTACCGTGTTGTCTGCTTTGAGACGTTCTGGTTAGAGAACATGCTTGTATGACGATTCCAATGTGGATTCATCGGATGAGTCATTCCTGTCAAGGAGAATCTTCTTTAAAGGGGTTTCTACCAGATTACAGGTCGGTCCTCACGGATCCGAAGGTTAATCCAACCACACCGAACGAATGACAAAGCCATATTCGATCCTCAACTTTATTGCTAACTGTTTCATTTCAGGTATATATATATATATATATATATATATATATATATATATATATATATATATATATATATATATATATATAAAGATGGTGATGGTGGTTCCTGATTCCAGCTGAGACATGTCAAGACCCACTCCATATTCACACGTCCAACTCATTATCAAAGACATCATGATAGTTAAAAGACCTACAACACAGCTTCCGCAACTCTGATGAAATCTATCATGATCCAAAAAAGTGTGAGCATGCAGTCCAAAAGTCACAAAAAATTACATGGAGGCAATATCACTGCAGTGGATAAGCTCAAAGATTTATGATGACTAATGATCTCAAAGAAGGCTGAATGATCACAACCACGCATGAAGATGAAGTTTCAAGATGACGTGAAGAAGCGTGTTGGATGATAACTGTAAAACCCTAAAATCTGAAAACGTGTAAAATGACCAAAATGCCCTTACAATCTAAAACTTTGATTAATATATTTATAAATGTACCAAAAGGGTTCCAAACTTTAAGAAATGATCATGATATGAAGTAAAACAAATTCTAATATAATTTTTGACATTTTTATGAAGTACCAAAATTATTGTACACATATGTGGTTCGAAAATTTACTTAGATTATTAAAACAATTAATATAAACTTTATGATATAACTAATATACTTTTAAATGTAATGTAAACATGGTAAGTATTCAAAATATTAAAAGTTTGATTTGGTCCAAGGTTGAGCCGAAAATTACAGCCCCTAATCCCAAAAATCATGGCACAAATTCATTTATTTGATAACAAACCACAAAACCCTAAAATACCTATTGCCGACAAAAGAGAAACACACAAATAATTCTCCATTGCTCATCCGAATTTCTGGAGTTCCAAGCTCATTTTTCTGGTGTTGTACACGATCTAAGGAGGCCTAGAAAATTTGGTTTAGGTCGTGGGAAGCTTTGGTTTGATCGCTAGCCTTTATTCTTGTCTCAAAATTCAATCCGAAGGTAAATTCACCAATAATTCATTCGACTATTATAAAATTCGTTTCCTATTTTTCTCATGGTCCTCACATCATGTACACTCTGTGAAAAATGATTACAAGGTGGTTTGGTCGCGTTTGGAGGCGTGGTGATTTATTTGGTGTCGAGGGTTCTAGCCGTATAACATAAATCCAAAACCGTTCATCCGTTCATTCCATAATTAATCTGGTATTTTTCTAAGCTTCTACTGATCATATACAATGTGGGAAAAATGTTAAAAATAGGCCATACACCACAAATCGATCGTATGCTAATTTATGTGTTTAAAACCCTAAAAACGAAATAAAACCCTAAAATATTCTATACGATTTTTCTGGACCAGGTTATTAATTTTCGTGGCTTCTATGATCATCATATAACATAGCAAAAATGTGCTTTCGAATTTTTGAGGCCTAAAATCATGTTTGGCGAATTTATTTTGAAACCGTATAAAAGAAATAAAAAGAAAAATTATGAAAACCCTAATACCCAAATCGACCTAGGGTTTATGTGATCAAATCTGGAAATTAATGTGTTTTGATGTTGTAATCATGATGATATAATGATTAGAAATATTAGGGTTTGATTTTGGTTAGTTAAAATGTGTACCGATTTAAAAATAAAAGTATAAGGGGCTGTTTTGTAAATTTTAAAACTTGTGGGATATTTTTGTAATGTTTTATAGATCAGGGGGAAGGTATAAAAATTATAACATGAGGGTCTTATATGTAAATTAGGCAAGAAAAGGATTTAATTTGTAATATTAATATCGATTTGTAATGTAATAAAGTACAAGGACTAAATATGTAATTTACCGAAAGTTTGAGGGCTGTTGTAACATAATTATATTGAAGGTTAATTTCTGTAATTTGAAGAAATAAAAGGGACTTGATGTGTAATATGAATATTGTAAAGGTTAAATTGTAAATTATGTAAGTATAAGATTAATTTGTAAATTAATAAAGTAAAGGGGTGTAATTTGTAAATATTGGAAACTTGGAGGCTAAAAGTGTAATTCTGGAAAATAAAGTATTCGAATGGTAAATTATGAGATTTCTATTTTAAACCTTGAACTTTGGCAAATTTACACTTATAACCCTGAACTATGAAAAACTTGTCATAATTAACCCTGAACTTGTGTAACTTGTTAAAATGAATATTACTTCCATAATAAGCTAATTAAAGACTTGACTTGAATTATATCACTTGAACCTTGCTAAAAATGGAAGTTACTTATAATGGGAAGATGACTGAACCCCTTTCATATTTCTGTCTTCTACTCCTTTAGGTTCGAGGAGGGAGTGATCTTGATCCCTGTCAGCTACTCTTGTGTTTGTGCTTGCTATTTGAATAAGGTACAGATATTCTGCTCTTCTTGTAAAGAGCCTTCGTCTCATTTCTGATTCCTGTTTCATTGTTATGTTTCCCCTTGTATTGTGAACCATAGATTTGGACCTTTGCTTTAACCTTTGTCTTGAACCTTGTCATGAACCTGAACTTGAACCTTGATACACTTGATATGAACCATTAGACTTGAACCTTTGTCTTGAACCCTGCTATGACACTTGACATGACTTGTTCACCCCTGATGACCTGAATAATTAAGACCTTGGGTACTTGAAGGTTCATAGGATTTTATAACTACTTTTTGTATATATATGAAGAGGTTTTGAACATTTACTTAAAAGACTTTTATTATGAAAACTGTTCTACCGATCATTTTATTGAAACCATGTAAAAAGTATTTCTTTTAATAAACTATTATGAACCTTCTGGTATTGACTTTCTAGTATTTGACCTTCCTGATATGGACCTCCTGATAATGAACCCCTGCATCTAACCCTGATATGAATCCTGATATGAATCCTGATATGAACCCTAACATGATACCTGACATTTGATACCTGAGACTTGGCACCTGATACTTGACACCCGAGACTTGATACTTGACCTTGACCCACAGTTTGAGACTACGAGCCATCTACTAGGCATGAGGGTTTCATGTCCATGTCGGTGATGCACCACCGACATGACTAGTGTGTAGCCCTAGTGATTTGGTTACGCCATCCCGATCTTGACTTGATTTATTACGTAGAGGAAGAACCCTGTGGCCTGCGGGGGCGTATGGATGCATCCTAGACTTGTCTTGATTTGTTCTTGTTACTTGTATTACTTGGTGACTGGCGAGTGTGTGCGATACACGCCTTTCACACCCCTGGGAGAACGCGTCTCCAACCCCTGGAGGTATCCCCTCACCCTGTACTTGGTATGCTGAGGTCACCCCTCCATACACCTTGATATGTGACTTGATATGGTTTGACTTTGAGATTGACTTTGAGTTCTGGGCTCGTAGTGGATTTCTGTTTCCCTGAAACCTTGTAACCTTATGACCTGACACTTGACCTGATATTTGACCTGACTTGATTTGACTTGGGTTTGTGGTGGATTACTGGTTATGTTACCCTATGACTTGATACTGGACTTGACTTAATTTCGACTTGGGCTGGTGGTGGGTTCTGGTTTCATTTAATTTTCACCATTGTAACCATTCTTAATTCCTGGTATGTCTGCATAACTCTCTTGTATTCTTTTTCTTGACTCCTGTTACTCCTGGTATTATTCCTTTTACTTTATTATTCCGTTACTACTGCTTTGTTTCCGTTATATCTGTTCACTGGGCTTTTTAAGCTCAGCCGCACGTTTCTTTTCGTGTGCGGCAGGTTTTAGTTGGAAGCTGGGTTATCAATAGAGAGGACCTTGGACTTAGAAGACCTTACTAGCTAAATTGGATTAGAGATGATTAGAAGAGTTATATTCAGACTTAGTGATTATTGTATATCTCATTTGTAACCTTGTAATATCAGATTTTCAGTTGTAACCCTTGGAATCCTATTGTATTATTTATGTCATATGCTTGTGTTTGTTCTGATAAGAATCCGTATTCGTGGCACCTTTGCCCTTGTCGGGTTAGGGTGTTACAATAACTACGAAGAACACACAAAGATCATCCAAGACAACCGATCAGTCATCAAAGGTTCACTACTAAAGGCACAAAGATATAAGACATTGAAGAATCAAAGACTGCGATCTATGAAGACTGGTTCAGAAGATAGAATGCTAGAATTCAGAACATTATTTATGGGGTGACCTCCCTTAGGGGGAGATTGTTAGGAATATAAATATTCATCTGAAGACTCGGTCACCCCGAGTACTTATTAGCATTTAAATAGCTCGTAGGACTATTAGTAATATTAGTAGTAGATTAGTTATTATAGAACTTGTGGAGTGGGTCGGGTCTTTACCCACTGTCAGCTCGCTCCACAGCCCACTCAGGGCACAAATATTATGTAGTATAAATACCCCTCTCCACCTAGGGAGAGGGTTGGAACTCCTTTCATTCTCAAGCTAATATACTTACCTTTCTCTCTCTAGTTCCCACATTCTCCCTTTCTCTCTCTAAACCGCCACCTAAATCCGGCCATAAATCCACTATCTTTGTGTGTTTGATTGTTATGAATATGTTACAGTTTTTCTTTTCTTTCCTTTTGGTTCGAAATACACTAACACAAATTTTATCTTTGGTTCGAACAATTATTTTCTCTTAAATATGTTTGTTACTGACTTAAATTTGGGCCTTAAACAGCTTGAGGAGTTGGATTATTTTGGGCCCTAACTGTTAAAGTTTTTTTTCTTTTGGTTCAAACATATTTACTAGTTCTTTGGTTCGAACATTAAGTTAAGAAAAGCACAATGATTATAATTTTGTTCATGGTTTTAAGCCTTATCTCAGTTGTGATTATTTCAAGTGATTCGTGGCTTATTTGAGGTTGAAAGTGCATGTTAAAAAGTTTTTTTTGTTGAGATTTGACATTGGGTTCTTGACTGCGGTTTGAAGCTGTTAAGGTATTTATGTGTTACGTTTTGGCAAAAAATTGGAACTGCAGTTTGGAACTTAACTAAAACCGGAAAGAAGACAACTGGTGAAAGTGACCTGCGGTCTGGTGTTGCGGTTTGTAGTGTTGCGATTTGACCAAAAGTTGCGGTTTGCTCATTTTCTTAATTGCGGTTTGCGACTTCAACTGTGGAGTTGCGATTTGGCCAAAAGTTGCGGTTTGCTCATTTTCTTAGTTGATGTTTGTGTCATTTGTGACTTCAAATGTAAAATCACAATTGCGGTTTGAACTCAACTCAAAACATCATTTGTGACTTAAGTTTAAACAGAACCACAACTACATTCGTCCCATCATAAACAAAAAGGAAACCAATAAGATCTCAATTATCACAAAAACAACTACATTCGTATCATCTCAACAGAACCACAACTCTTAAATAAACATAACAAGAAACAAAAACAAATAGAAATGGTTTCAGATCTCAGTTAATCTCTGTTGTGTAATCATAAGATTTGTTCAAACAACAAAACCACAAGAGAATTGACCATCATTGATCCTGTTTGAAGTACAACCTTCTATTTAATATCCGAACATTTAAGAAAGCACAAAACCAAAAGATTTCATACCCTCTTTCATTCGGCTAAAAAAACATAGACGATATAAACAAAAAACACACCTACCTTAAACCTTTTTGTTTTGATGATCTTGTGTTTATTATTTGTGGTGTTGCTCGAGCAGTAATCAAGAAAGGGGAGGATCGAATTTTTTTACTCGTTTGGTTTGAGATAAGGCAAAAGTTTTATGACTGCATTTTTTAGGATTAGAGTTAGTGGAGAGTGTCATTAGGCAAACTTAAATAGCTAATATTTAGGGTTTGCATAATTAAGATAAATGGGCCTGTTTTCCGGATTGATTATTATTACTAGATTCTTTTGAATTGGACTTTAACTAATTGGGCTGTGAATAATTGGACTAATTGTGTGCACTCCGGGACATTGGGCTTATTTTTTTTAACTGATAACACAAGGTTGATTTGTTTAAGTGTTGTTGGATTGAATATTGTTGGGTTATTTTTCACAAGGAAGAATTTGTTGTTGGTATAATTTTTGGACAACGACTTTGATTGAGCTTCAAGATTCCGAGATTGACAACTAGTTTGGGGTTGAGGTATTTTTCGGGTTTATTGGATATTGTAGTAATCTATGGGGTTTATTCGGATTTCAAAACACAAGCGTTGTCTGAAATTCACTGTGAATGGTCTACGTCATCTCTTAAACTCATTTCAACCAAACAGAATCGTAATCAAACAACAATTTACAAAGTCTAACAATCATTCATCACCCTCAACAGACAATCAGTAATCATCAAACCGATCCAAACTTTTATCATTATCATTTCACGGTTTATTCTTGATTTTCGTAAAATCCCGCGAAAGAATCTATTTCTCGGTTTAAATCATAGAATTGTAAAATCCCGTGCACGTTTACACCATGTATACTACTTAAGATTCTTTCATATCTGAGATACTCAAGTTGTACGACACGAATGATAAACATGAGACTTCCAATCTTGTACAACAAATAAACATGTGTGATTATGATAATGCTTGTATGGAGTCTTTGTGCTCGAATTCTCAAGAGAAAGAGTTTCATCAGTCACAACAGTTACCTAATGCAAAGGAAAGTTACATTGAATGCTTTCGATTACTTCACTCATATCTCAAGGTTCTCTCAGAAAGACCTGGATCCATGGGAGTATTCGAACGAGATTTTGCATCACTCTTTGGTCAAGATGTTCAGACTTTCACATGCACTATGTCCCTGAACTTAGATCAACTAGAACAGCAACTTGACATAGAAGAATTTCATGAAATTGGATCCTTGGCTGCTCTTCTGGTGATCAACAAAAAACTTCAATTGTTCATCAATTCATAATACACTTGGGATTATGATAGTCAAATGACAGGAAAGTGTTTTACTGATTACACTGGGATTGAAGTTAACTTGTTCAGAGAAACATTACTCCAACACATGGGTAATGTTGAGAAGTACATTGAGGAAAGAGCACAACAACAACTAAAGAATGCAAGTTGGATGCAATCAAAAGAGATTAAGGTTGACTCGTCTAAAGCATTGGGTGCTAGTTCAATTGTCACAGAATGCAGAAGGACAAAGTCAGATAAGCATGATCCAAGAAGTAGTTATGTGACTCATATCATACATGGTGTGGATGCTGATATCAGACCAGTAAATGACCAAGTGCCATTTGCTGAGGTACATTTAACTATTTAACATAATGTCATTGCTAATGAACATCAATACACTGATCAAATTAAACCTACTTATGACACATATTTGTTGGAAAAGATTGATAGCAATATCACCTCTGATTCAAAAAATATGATTCATAAGGGGGGAGAAATTGATCAGGATGCTGAACATGATGATGCGTCAAGTTCTTTGCTTACGGCTGAGTTTTTCAAATCAAATGATATGGTTGAAAAAGAAGTTTATATTGAACTTTCAAACAGATTTTTACAACTCGAAAAATATTGTGTTTCACTTAAAATCTCAATGCAACAAAAAGAAGAAAGTCTTCAAACTAACCATCCATGTAGGAATCCGGAATTTCCTAAATTCCATGAATTTTTTATAATAAACGATTTGAAAGCTCAGCTACAAGCCAAAAACTTGATGATCAACAACCTGAAAAAATGTATTGCTGAGATGTGTGATATGTGTAATGAAGTTAAGGCTAAACATGACAATGATGGTATTGCAACAAAAAATGTTGAATTAGAACATAAAGTGGTTGTATTAATTAATGAAAATGAGGCTTTGAAAATTCATTGCAAAGAACTGTGTGACTCTATCAAAGAAGCGAAAACTAAGACTGTAGAGCAGACAACCTCTATGATAGCCAAAACTGATGAATTCAAAGCTCAACTTCAGGAAAAGGGTTTTGTAATTGCATCATTAAAAAACGAATTAAGAAAATCGACAGGAAATGGTGTGAACACTAAGTTTGCAGAACCATCAATCTTGGGGAAACCACCACTTAGAAACCAATCAGTTGTTAGACAACCGACTGCGTTTAGATCTGAAAGAGCAAAATCCTCAAAACCACGGTTTGCCTCCCAAGTTGATTCGAAACAAGTTTTGTCAAAACCAGTCACTTCACAGTATAGACCTAAGGAAAAAGAATATACGCTTGCAAAACCTCATCATATGAGTGCCTCTAGTTCTTCTAGTATTAGTTCAAAGTGTGTGTCATTTGTGACATCAAAGAAACATGTTAGACATAAAAACAGTGTTCAGAATCACAACCTAGAGGATGCTAAGAAAAACACACATGAAAAGACTAGGAATTTGCCTGTTTCTAAGAGTAGTTGCGTATCGACTAATGCGATTCCCATAGCAAATCACTCTAAGAATCCTAGATCTTTCTCTGACTCCAAACACTTTGTTTGCTCAACTTGTCAGAAATGTGTTTTTAAGGCAAATCATGATAATTGTGTAACAAAATTCCTGAAGGAAGTGAATGCTCGTACTAAGGTTCAATCCTCTAAGACTAGAAACAACAACAAGCCCGTAGAACCAAAGAATTGTATTCTCCCAACAAGTCTTTCATTGTGCATGAGAAACCAAACACTCCTAGATCTTGTCTTAGGTGGATACCGACGGGTAGAATTTTTAAGATTGCTGGTCTTAGATGGATACCTATTAGAAAGATGTTCACTGAGTGCAAAACCAAGGTTGACAATGAAACCCCAAATGGTCGAGATGCTGATATCACTAACCCATATAAATGCAAACAAACTCTTAATGTCAGTGCAGGTAGTCTTTACTTAAGTGCAGGTACATTGTTCACTCACATTAAGGAAAGACTCAGGGTTTGGGTGCCGAAAAGAGTGATATCTCATGATGAAGGGGTTCAAGCAATTCAAGCTTGATGAACATCAACGACAATGACGTATGTTCACTTCAGTTCAGGCCTCGTTCTTTATCGACAATGACATTTGAACACACCAGTTCAAGCCTCGTTCTTCAACGACAATGATGTCTGTTCACATCAGTTCAGGCCTCGTTCTTCATCGACTATGACGTTTGAACTCTGTAGTTCAAGCCTCGGGCCTCATTGTCAACATAATGGTATCTGCTGACAACTCTTCAGGCCCCGTTCATCAAAGAAAAGAAAGGCGTACGCTTGAGTGCGCTTTATCTTTGGAAGAAGAGAAATCTTCTTGTTTCTGACTATTCTCATCAAAAAGCTTCATACTTGCTCCATGCTCGTTCAGACATCAAGTGGATCTACTTCCATCAGATTGGACGTTTATTCACTCGATCAAAAATGGCAACATCAAATGCAATTTTTGAGGGGGAGATGTGTGAACAGTGGATCAACCTCATATGCACTTGTTCAATCAAAAATGGCATCCTCATATGCAATTTTTGAGGGGGAGAAGTGTGAACAAGTGGATCGACGTACATTTGATTGTTTGTTCACTCACTTGTTGGGCATCTAATTGTGACTATGGAGTTGATCAGGTATCATTTATTTGAGGTTGAAGTTCACTTTCTTAAAGGCGTAAACTTATTTTATCTTGAAGTCGGGGTTGGTTGGATGCATGACTTTCAATGATAACTTGCTCGTGCTTAAGATTTAAGTTGAAGACTTAGTTTTTCTAGTTACCAGCAGTCAGGGTAAATGTTTGACGACCTGGTTAACTATCACTTAAAAGAGTTACGTTGTATCACACCCCCAAATTACGTGAATTGCAGCGGAATGGAATTCCAGGGGCTTGACTGCCATTACACCACAGTTACAGTTATATTGAACGACCTAAAGTGTCCTTTAGAAAATACATTGTTTGATTATTTAAAACATTCAGAGTTTACAAAAGTTGGTCCTAGAAGATGAAACAAGTTTTAAAAAATCAAGTTTAAACAAACCAAACGATAGATAAGTGCATAAAATATAAAGTGTGACGCGTCGGCTCCGCGACTCCATGGTATGCCTTGATGCAAGTTAACATGCGATACTTTAATTACCTTAAAATACATTGCTAAAACGGTCAACAACAATGTTGGTGAGTTCATAGGTTTATGTAAATGAAATGTTATACGGAAACCACAAGTATAAAGTGTATGGCAAAATGCCATAAAAATGATACATTAGCTCTTAAGCTCATGACCCCAAAGCTAGACTGAATGAAATGCCCCAACTGAGTGTATGCCAAGCACTCTAATATGATAGAAATGAAATGCGTTCGTATGACTAGTTGGCGCTACCAAACCGAACGGAGGAGTCACCCTCAATAGATCTATTCACTCACTCCCGCTTACTCCGTAATTGACGGTTCATGATAAACTGGGGACTTTAATCTGGCAATAATGTAACTTAAGCAATGTAATGAGTTGATACTCTGGTCCGTATGAAAAATGGTGCAATGTATTCTCCCCCGAGAATTTTGAAATGAAGTAATAAATTGAAAACGGGGCTATGAAAACTCACCTGATATGATAGCAACAAAGACAATAGTGGATGTGATGAAATGAGACTTGGTCTCTAACCGCGACCTATTATGAATGATATGATCCAATATAAGCAATGATACAATGCAACACATGCAAATACGTATGTTAACGATACCACTCGTTACTTTTGAAAATAACGTTTATCGTCGAAAAATACATTTTTTGACGTCTCGTTAAGTTATAAATTACTTTTCGTGTAAATATGTTGAAATGGTACTCCGCGATCCTCATTTGGTGTTTTAATGTCAAATATAATGTTTTCGTCGCAAATTAACAATTTTTCAAAGTTTATAAAAATGACTAACTAGCCTCGCAAAGTTAGTCGCCAAACAGTGTCCGTTAAGAGTTAGGAATCAAACTCAGTGTTTTTGGAAAGCTTGTGACAATATCTACAACTCGTGGAACTGACTTTTTGTCCAGATAGGTCTCGATCATGAAGATAATTAATCGTTAAGTTAGCTACTCAGGCCAATTTGGCCATTTCTTGGCAGTTTCTGGGTAGTTTGGAAAGGTCATATCATAATCATTATATGTCCGTTTGACAAACGGCCGGTCAATATGGAAACTAGGCCAGGATAAACTTGATTTTTGTTACTGATGAAAATGTCTTAAAACTGACTCGATCAGTGAGTAAAATGGCTCTAAACATGGTAACCCGAAACGACATTGGGTTTTAAACGTGTATATCTCGGTCGTTACAAGCCCGTTTGCTACGTTCTTTATATCCGCGGGTTCGTACAAATATGAACTAACATATTTTCAGTAGGTCGGCTCGTTTAGATCACGCCTAACGTCTCATTTTATCCCTTAAAGTTCGGAAAAACAGCAAGCTATTTTCAGAAAATAGTTTTTCATCGTTCAACTTCAAAAATTCATATCTCCTTCGTTATAAGTCGATTTTTACTCATTCCAACGCCCACGGTTTCGTTTTTGAAAATATTTTCTAAATATGAAAGCCAAAATAGTCCAAGAGTTACCGATTTTTTCAGATTTTACGGTTTTGGACAGTAGGCTTTCTATACTTGTTAAAACTCATTTTTAGGGTTCAAGTCTTGATCATACCACTTCCTTTCAACACCACAAGTACTCTAATCCTTATGTTAATGTACATAAACCTTGTTAGTTTGAAAATGATTCGAGAGACATAAAGAAGTGTGATGTTTACGTATTAACATGAGGTCGCGAGTGTATATCGAATACGAGTATTCCTTTATAGCCATGTCGAGATTTAAGCGAGTGTGTTTGTAGGTTTTTAAGCTTAACGAGACATGTGTAAAATATATGGAAAGCTCATATGATTCGAACAAGCTATAAAAGAATTTAAAGAAATCAAAAATTTACCAAGTGTTGGAATAAACTTACAACACCTATAGAAGGTGGGTAATTCGTGACTGTTGAGACTAGGGGAGGACACAAGGATGTTGTGGCTCATTTGTTGGTACACCAAAGACTTGAGTGAGACCTTGGGATGACTCATATACACTAGTAATCACTTGAGATGGTTCTTGTTCTTCTCGACAGAAGCAGTGAGCAAAAGAAGATTTGTTGTGAAAGTATTTTACGTGAGAGTGAGAGAGGAAGGGTTTGCATGAGAGTGTCTTGTTATATATATAGATAGGATAGTAATGAGTTTGAGTAGCTAGTAGAATAATATTTTGAGTGTTCTTTTCAAGTTGGTGAGTAAGCTGTGAATGCATCTAGGGCTGTCATTCGGGTTGACCCGGCCGGGTTCGGGTCAACTCGGGTCGGGTCAACTCGGGTCAAGCCTCCTAAAAACAAACCCGAACCCGACCCTGTTTAGAACTCGGGTCAACTCGTGTCGGGTCAATTCGGGTCGGGTCAAGGCTATAAAAACATACCCGAATCCGACCTTGTTTAGAAGTCGGGTCAATTCGGGTTGACCCGATTGACCCGAATATGATTTTTGACCCGAGTTGACCCGAACCCGGTCGGGTTCGGGTCGGGTCAGGTTCGGGTCGGGTTTTAAGACACCCCTAAATGCATCTATACGTGTACAATAGATTGCAAATTTTAGTTTCTATTCTACTTTATGATTGGTCTATTAGGGTGGCAAGAAAGTGTTATCAGTGGGTTAAATAATGTAATAAAGTGTTAGTGAAATGAATTGGAAATAAAAGGGTAGTAAATAATTAATTTGCTTTGGCTTGTTAGGAAAAAGAAAGGCGGAAATGGTAAAAAAAAAATAAAAGAAAAGATAAAGATGAGATTTAATGACTTAGGATAACACTAGATAAGTATTAGATAGTTTAGTGTATACTTTAGGTGTTATCGGGTACCGAGTTAACCAGAAATAAATCATGACGAGTTAAAATATCATATTCCTTACAAGAATTGGGTTTTAAAATAATTATCGGGTTTAAATATCACAAACCAACGGAGTTATAAGTTTCTAATATAAAATATAGCAATTGGTTTAAAAAAACCGGGTAAAATAATAATATAATTTTTATATCATTAAAATTAGCATAAAAATATATATATATTAGGGTCATTGTCAGGAGTGTCGTGTATGATATTAGTAGTAATGACTGAGTGATAACGTTTAATAAATAAACAAACATACGTAGATGAAAATCACACAAACCCGTGCAGGACTTAATATGAATATAATGTTACTGATAATATGTAGACTACTCTAGTCTATATGACGTGTCCTTACTGATGATGCATGAATACGCAGCTAAACCATACTGGTTACGCGTATTTGAATACTCGTAAACATTGTTTACGAAATGATGAATGATGATCATGAATGGTGAAATGGTAAATGGTAAATTGTTGAGATTTGAAAAATGACCTGAAATTGTGATTTGTGACAGTCGTCCACCCTAAAAGGAATTCAGTCCCTGAATTCAGCTGATATTGGTCTCTGAAATGGACTCGGTGAAAAGATGTGGGTAATTGAGCCGCATCTGGTCTTCTCGTTCCCAAGTAAACTCAGGACCTCTACGAGAATTCCAGCGAACTTGCACGATAGGAATTCGACTTTGCTTCAACTGTTAGACCTCACGGTCCATGATTTCTGTTGGTTCCTCCACAAAATTTAGCTTATCGTCGAGTTGAATTTCTTCTAATGGAATTACAAGTGTTTCGTTGAAAGACACTTCGTGAAATGTGTTATTGGTAGAATAAGGCTATGGTAATAGTTTTTGATTTCTTGTGTTTTGATCTAACTAATGTTACGGTATGAGTCTCCCCTCGCCTATGGTGCTTAGTCTAACTAGTATTTCTGGAATTATAGGACTGGGTGACTATGCCAAAAATAGTGATTTGGATTGCCTCATAAGATCTTATGTTTTCTATTGCGATACGGATCAACTTACTGTATACTTCTAGTCCTTGCTCGTGGTTTTGTAATCCTTTCATTGTTTTCTTATGTTAGGGAATCCTCCTTGTAAATGGAAAGTCTTTCTTAGAGAGGTCAATGGTAAAGATTTACTTAATGATTGAGTGAGTGACATGTGGCGTAGGTATCTAGAGAGATTGTGTCACAAGGGATGTTTATGAAAATTTTATTTGGTTACAAAACTTTTGAATGAAAATTGTTATTAAGAATTTCTGAAAAGATGATTGTTTCTTTCATGGCATGATCCTTCCTGAATTATACATAGGTGATCAGGCTATGTATAATTGAGGACTAATGATGCGATGTTCGATTTAGTCAAAGTAGTCTTATGTTTCTCAAAAGTTTTAGATGGTGTTCAACGTGTTGTTTGGTAAAATAGTTGTAAATAGTTGGTAGAGTGATAGAAAACAATTTATAAAGCGGTTGTAACATGACTTGTTTTAAAATTTTGTGAAATAATTTCCTGAGATGGTAGTAAAATATCTTGAGGTAAGGTTATGTGAAGCAGTTTTATAAAGCGGTAGTAAAATATGTCGAATGGGTTGTAGGGTGTGGTGGATAGTCTTACGGAATGGTAATATTCTATAGTCAGAGACAAAATTTACCTAATCCCTACTTGGATAGCGGTATGTTGTTGCGAAAAGATTGAACATTGGGCAGTTGGAATAGGAAATGAAATAAAGGAAGGTTGTAACTATTATGGAGATGATAAAAGATAGAGATTACATTAGATAGGAAGGTACATGATACAACGAGGTTAAAAGAAAGTACTTAAGATAGACAACTTAAAGAAATACAACCCTAGAGGGCTCCGTCTATTGTTTATTATTGAAGCAGAAGTTCCTTGTTCTTAAACATTGTTGTCGTCCTCAATGTTGTTGATATCCTGGCAATCTCCTCCTCTGATGAAATAGGCTCTCCCACGAGCTATCCCACCTTGTTTCCTGTTTCCTTGATTCTTTCCCTTCGGACAGTCACTCTTGAAGTGTCCGACTTCTCCACAACCAAAACATGTTACCGGGCATTTCTGCTTATCAGCCACAAACGGAGCTTTGCAACCCCTGGTCAAATGACCAACCTTCTTACAGTTCCCACAAGGTTTTGGACAATTTCCAGGGTTATGGTGGGTTTGAAATTTGTTGCACTTGGGTAAAGTACCATTGTAACCCCTCTCCTCAGCTGGACCTGCCACATAGGCCCTTACAACCTCTTGTCTCTTCTGTGGTGGTTGTGTAGGATTGCCACTTTAATTATTGTCCCATTTTCTTTTGTCGTTGTTGTTATTATGTTTGGAATTGTTTCGGTTGTTGGTGTAATTGTTGTTGTTTCGGTAATTGTTGGAATTGTTATAGTTTTGGTTACTATTGGTGGTGTTGTTGTTGTTGTTGTTTGAAGTAGTTCCTTTCTTCACTATCGGAGCCATAAGTTTCTGAGACATTCTGATTGCCTCGTCCAATGTTTGTGGGTCAAAGGAAATCACATCTCCACGGATGTTGTTAGGTAGTCCACCAATGAAATTTTCTATCAGCTTCTCAGTATCCGGAACCATTGTAGGACATAACGCTGCCAACTCCTGAAACCTTCTGATATATGTCTCGATGTCATTTATTGCTGTCACAAACTCATAGAACTCTATTTCCCTTTTCTTCACTTCAGTTCGTGGGCAAAACTTCTTTGCCAGCAATTTCTTGAACTCTTCCCACGAAAGCTTTTGAGCGTTTTCCATTCCCATGGGTTTTGCATACGAACTCCACCATGACATGGCTTCCCCAATCAGTGTACTAGTAGCAAACTTTACTTTGTACTCCTCAGGACAGTTGCATAACAGAAACACAGATTCTATCTTCTCGAACCAACGAATCATGGCAATGGCTCCTTCCGTGCCTTTAAATTTCTCATGATCACCACTTTTGAAGTCTTTGTACGTACATTTACGCCCATTAGTACCATTAGCAATCTGTCCTGCTGCTTCTGCGGTTTCTGCCAGAGAAGCGGCTTGAGCAGCAGCAGCGGCTACAACAGCTCTTTCTGTCACTAGTGTTGCCTTAATGCTATCGGCAACAAGCTTTCTGACCTCAGCTGGCTTAATAGCAGTAGTGGCTCTTTTTGGCGGCATGATTCTTCACAATCACAAGGATAAAACAATGAGAACTCACGATAGAAACGATCATCATACACAATATATACAACCACAACATGTATATATAACCACAGCATGTATAAATACAATGGATCACAATGAGAAACAACCACGAAATTTCATAAGTATAATCACAACGCACATGACTATAATACATTAAAATTTCGGTGCGTGGACCGATATCATAAAATAGCACAACCAAATCCTACATAGTAGAGTCACACTTGATACCTTTGTTTGTACTACAAGCAAAAGATAACAAGTTCTAACTATGTTCCACACCCCGGGACTAGGATAGTAATAGTACAGCTACATGATAACAGTCTAACACTAAGCACCTCCTGGTGCTCCACCTAGCCTACGGCTAATCCTCGGGATATCCCTGGACATAGCAACAACAATCTCCTCTAAGTGTTGAACTCGAAGCTGAAGATCAGCCTCCCTGCTCTCGGATGCGGACATCATAACCTGAACTGTAGCTAACTCGCCTGCCTGGCGGTGATGCTCCTCCTGATACATTTGTGCCCTATCAAATAGCTCTGGCATCTCCTGCCTCAACTGGGTAATATGCTCAGAACTCTCTAGCTATCGGGCCTCCAACCCCTGATATGAAACGTCTATGGAAACTCTGCCTACTACTAGCCCCTCAACCTCCTCCTCTAAAGCCTCAATCCTGCTCACTGGTATCTCCTCTGTATGGCCTAATGCCCTGTCAACCTCTCCCTATAGATGATCTAGTCTCGAATCAAGAGTAGCAGTAGTAAGTAATCTGGCAGCAGCAGCCCTCGAGCTCTTACCAACCTCGAATCTTGTTGGGTGGTGAAGTCTCGGTGGTATCTGTAGTAGCTGAAGATGGAGAATCAAACCGTGCACACTTCTTGAGCGGCAAATCAGCAGTAGGTATAGGATCCCTGAGATGAACTGGTGATGATGGTATCTCAGATACTGACGAAGGTGGTAAGGGTGGTGGTGGTGAGGATGATGGTAGAGAGAATGGTAATGATGGTGATGGGGTACGGAATGCTACCCTCTTACATGCTGTCTCATGACGTCTGAGAGGATGGGATCGAGTAAACACAATAGGATGACCTCGAGGGTTAGGGTCAAGTGATGATGGCGGTGGTAATGGAACAAAGGCAACTGGTGACATGACAGTAATACGATGAACCCGCTTAGCAGCAGTGCGCTTCATGCGCGGTCCATCAGGGTATAATCGGTAAATCTGACCAACAGGAAACTGCTGCCCTGGCTGGATGACCGGAACAACTGCAGGACCTTGACGGATCACAGGTGACACTGGTGGTGTAGGTGCGACTTCCCCTCCTCAAAGGGTTCGGTCTCAGCCTCTGACATCATTGGTGAAGACTGTGGAGTAGGTTCCATTGATGACAGAATGATAGTGGGTAGTAAGGAAATCTCATCTGACTCAGAGTCCGATGAGATGATAATAGGGTGCGATTTTGAAGACATCTCTGTGACAATCAATGTGAAATATAAGTAAATAAACATGTACATATGTATGAAATCACATGTAGTGAATATGCACTTATGATGAAATGAGGAGATGCTATGATCGTGTAGTTATAGTCTAGGGTATCATGGACAACCTAGTTCGCTATAACTCAAGCTCTGATGCCAATCTATCACACCCCCAAATTACGTGAATTGCAGTTGAATGGAATTCCAGGGGCGTGACTGCCATAGCACCACAGTTATAGTTATATTGAACGACCTAAAGTGTCGTTTAGAAAATACATCGTTTGATTATTTAAAACATTCAGAGTTTACAAAAGTTGGTCCCAGAAGATGAAACAAGTTTTCAGAAATCAAGTTTATACAAACCAAACGATAGATAAGTGCATAAAATATAAAGTGTGACGCGTCGACTCCGCGACTCCATGGTATGCCTTGATGCAAGTTAACATGCGATACTTTAATTACCCGAAAATACATTGCTAAAACGGTCAACAATAATGTTGGTGAGTTCATAGGTTTATGTAAATGAAATGTTATACGGAAGCCACAAGTATAAAGTGTATGACAAAATGCCATAAAAATGATACATTAGCTCTTAAGCTCATGACCCCGAAGCTAGACTGAATGAAATGCCCCAACTGAGTGTATGCCAAGCACTCTAATATGATAGAAATGAAATGCGTTCGTATGACTAGTTGGCGCTACCAACCCGAACGGAGGAGTCACCCTCAATAGATCTATTCACTCACTCCCGCTTACTCCGTAATTAACGGTTCATGATAACCTAGGGACTCTAATCTGGCAATGATGTAACTTAAGCAATGTAATGAGTTGATACTTTGGTCCGTATGAAAAATGGTGCAATGTATTCTCCTCCGAGAATTTTGAAATGAAGTAATAAATTGAAAACGGGGCTATGAAAACTCACCTGATATGATAGCAACAAAGACAATAGTGGATGTGATGAAATGAGACTTGGTCTCTAACCGCGACCTATTATGAATGATATGACCCAATATAAGCAATGATACAATGCAACACATGCAAATACGTATGTTAACGATACCACTCGTTACTTTTGAAAATAACGTTTATCGTCGAAAATTACATTTTTTGACGTCTCGTTAAGTTATAAATTAAATTTTGGAAAGTTAGTCGCCAAACAGTTTACGTTAAGAATTAGGAATCAAACTCAGTGTTTATGGAAAGCTTCTGACGATATCTACAACTCGTAGACCTGACTTTTTGTCCAGATAGGTCTCGATCATGAAGATAATTAGTCGTTAAGTTAGCTACTCGGTCCAATTTGGCCATTTCTGGGCAGTTTCTGGGTAGTTTGGAAAGGTCATATCGTACTCATTATATGTCCGTTTGACAAACGGCCGGTCAATTTGGAAACTATGCCGGGTAAACTTGATTTTTGTTACTTATGAAAATGTCTTAAAACTGACTCGATAAGTGAGTAAAATGGCTCTAAACATGGTCACCCAAAACGACAGTTTTTACACTGACTTATTTTCTGCATAAAAGCTGTTAAAATAAATAAGGTTCATTGGGTTTTAAACGTGTATATCTCGGTCGTTACAAGCCCGTTTGCTACGTTCTTTATATCCACGGGTTCGTACAAATATGAACTAACATATTTTCAGTAGGTCGGCTCGTTTAGATCACGTCTAAAGTTCGGAAAAACAGCAAGCTATTTTCAGAAAATAGTTTTTCATCGTTCAACTTCAAAAATTCATACCTCCTTCGTTATAAGTCGATTTTTACTCATTCCAACGCCCACGGTTTCGTTTTTGAAAGTATTTTCTAAATATGAAAGCCAAAATAGTACAGGAGTTACTGATTTTTCCAGATTTCACGTTTTTAGACGGTAGGCTTTCTATACTTGTTAAAACTCATTTTTAGAGTTCAAGTCTTGATCATACCACTTCCTTTCAACACCACAAGTACTCTAATCCTTATGTTAACGTACATAAACCTTGTTAGTTTGAAAATGTTTCGAGAGACATAAAGAAGTGTGATGTTTACGTATTAACATGAGGTCGCGAGTGTATATTGAATACGAGTATTCCTTTATAGCCACGTTGAGGTGTAAGTGAGTGTGTTTGTAGGTTTTTAAGCTTAACGAGACATGTGTAAAATATATGGAAAGCTCATATGATTCGAACTAGCTATAAAAGAATTTAAAGAAATCAAAAATTTACCAAGTGTTGGAATAAACTTACAACACCTATAGAAGGTGGGTAGTTCGTGACTGTTGAGACTAGGGGAGGACACAAGGATGTTGTGGCTCGTTTGTTGGTACACCAAAGACTTGAGTGAGACCTTGGGATGACTCATATACACTAGTAATCACTTGAGATGGTTCTTGTTCTTCTCGACAGAAGCAGTGAGCAAAAGAAGATTTGTTGTGAAAGTATTTTACGTGAGAGTGAGAGAGGAAGGGTTTGCATGAGAGTGTCTTGTTATATATATATATATATATATAGATAGGATAGTAATGAGCTTGAGTAGCTAGTAGAATAATATATTGAGTGTTCTTATCAAGTTGGTGAGTAAGCTGTGAATGCATCTATACGTGTACAACAGATTGCAAATTTTAGTTTCTATTCTACTTTATGATTGGTCTATTAGGGTGGCAAGAAAGTGTTATCAGTGGGTTAAATAATGTAATAAAGTGTTAGTGAAATGAATTGGAAATAAAAGAGTAGTAAATAATTAATTTGCTTTGGCTTGTTAGGAAAAAGAAAGGCGGCAGTGGTAAAAAAAAAAAGAAAAGAAAAGATAAGATGAGATTTAATGACTTAGGAGAACACTAGATAAGTATTAGATAGTTTAGTGTATACTTTAGGTGTTATCGGGTACCGAGTTAACCAGAAATAAATCATGACGAGTTAAAATAAAATACGACGAAGTTGTAAAAATTGAAAAATCATATTCCTTGAAAGAATTGGGTGTTAAAATAATTATCGGGTTGAAATATCGCAAACCAACAGAGTTATAAGTTCCTAACAAAAAATATAGCAATGGGTTTAAAAACACCGGGTAAAATAATAATATAATTTTTATATCATTAAAATTAGCATAAAAAAATATATTTATATTAGGGTCATTGTCGGGAGTGTCGTGTATGATATTAGTAGTAATGACTGAGTGGTAACGTTTAATAAATAAACAAACATACGTAGATGAAAATCACACAAACCCGTGCATGACTTAAAATGAATATAATGTTACTGATGAGATATAGACTACTCTAGTCTATATGACGTGTCCTTACTGATGATGCATGAATACGCAGCTAAACTATACTGGTTACGTGAATATGAATAATTGTAAACATTGTTTACGAAATGATAAATGATGATTATGAATGGTGAAATGGTAATTGGTAAATTGTCGAGGTTTGGAAAATGACCTGAAATTGTGATTTGTGACACGTTGTAGTACTCAGTGTCACACGCCGATGACGTTGTGGATAATCGCAAGAGGTGTTAATGTTTCATACTTTGGTTGGGTATTGGGTACTTAGAGATTTGCTTTGAGCACTAATTCTCTACACCGTTCTTCCAACATTAGTGCAAGTTTAAGTCACGAGAACGGGGAATTCTACTTCAGTGTCAAGTTTGGTATATCGGGTTTGTTCCATCAGTCATCTCGTCAAATAGCCTACTTAAGGGTTCATAAAGATAGTCAGAGACAGTTTCGGTAGAGGTTGATTCTCACTTGATCCACTTGAGCCAAGAATATGTGCGTAAAATGTGTTGCTGATTCTGAGGTATCAAAACCAGCAAGGGGGAAGGAGATATACATCTGAATGCACAATGAGTACACGTGACGAACTTTGTACTTCTTCTCTATTAAAGATTATTCCGAGAAGACAAATGTCATAACCGCAGAGAAAATCAGTGTTTTAACTCGTGCCTTTTGGTGTATCATTCCAACTACGTGGGGGAAGAGATGTAAGAAGCAGTTTCTGATGATTAAAGAGGTACACAATTGTATGATGATTCCTCTAGTTGGTCGGTATCCTACAGAAGGAAATGTGTTCATCCGGTACTTACTTGGTTTTCACGGTACTGTCTTGGTGTTATCATTTCGACTACATACGGGACAAATTGCTTACACTCGGGACTTAGTTGACTTTCGTGTAACAATTGTCATCTGCGATTTCATGAAAGGGACAAAAGGGGATTTTCGGGTCTTAATTAATCTTAATGTTATGTTTTCGACTTCATTAATAGGATTGAGTGTGTACTTCGGGTTTCTGAGCTTCATACAATGAGATTGATTGCATATCTGCAACTACTTGGGGGAAGTGGTCTTTGGATACTCTTGGCATGCATTACTTCAGACTTCACCGGGAAGAATGTGAGAAGAATTATTCAAGTGTGAGATGATTCATTGTTGATCTACTTGATGATCCCCGAACGGAGAATCACGATGATTATTTTTAAAAGGAGCATCAATACTTGATGTGGTTTGCTACGGTTTCCGCTGTACACTTACCTTATGTAAGCTTGAAAGAGAGCTTTGAAACTGCTCAAAAAGAAGCTTGTCGGTTTGGGGGGAAGCTATCAAAGCTTTACAATTGAGAAGGCTCAAGTTCAGACGATTATTCAGGAGCCTCGAAAGCTTTGGTGGTGAAAAGTTAAGAAATGTTGACTACTGACTTCTACAACGTACAGAACGATATCCTTATTTCGGTATTCATGTCAACATCTTCTTAAACTGAATAATATAGTTTGTACATATCTTAAACCAAATTGTAAATAGAAAATTACAAAACCATCAAAATGTAAATAGAAAAATATTAAAACCAAGAAAAACCATAAAAATCAGAATAATAGAAAATACCAAAAATAGTTTCCTCTAGGCATGTCTTCTATTTATCGGTAACATTTACGGTCTTAGAAATGTCATTCAATAATGACACGGGACTTTAAATGAAGCTCGAGCAGAAGTTAAAATGAATTGTTAAAACATGTCATGATGGCTTGCTATTACTTCAGATAGCAACCCGCGTTTCAAAATGAGGAAAGCACGTCGGCAAAAAGACGGTTGTTCCTAACAACGGGTGATGTTCACCAGGGCATGGATTACTTCGTATCCGTGCATCCCCGATTTGATGTACATTTCAGTGCATCATTTCTTGTAAAAGAAGAGAAATCTTCTTTTTATGAAAATAATTTTTCTTCTATGATTCTTCTGAAAATTATTTGTGAAACACATGTTGGTTGAAATTCTTTCAGACGTGGATTGTGCATAAAATCTGTCACTCAATCAATGACTACAGCTCTTTAACTAGAATACGGGTCATTGATTGAGGGGGAGAGTGATTTCAAATTTTATATCATCAAACGGGTTTCTTGGTTATCTCATAATTGTTAGAAAATGTTTTGTAGTTAATAGGGTATTAGCTGAAGAGGATCTTACTATGCTTTATCTCAAATGGCCAAATGTGTTAGTTGTTAAAAAGTTAAGGGCATTATGTGCAATTTTCTTATAGTATCCTAGCTTTATGTAACTATAAGGTCCATTTGTGTTACTCTAGAATCCTCGCTTAATCCCTTAAATACTTTAAAAACCAAAATCTAAAAGTAGTTCGAAAACCCATTGTGTTCGATGTTCTTTAATACTTCACTGGCATTTGTATGATCTGAATGAATGAGTTTCAAATGTTGATTGATTTTTTTGTTAGTCGATAGCTACTTAATTGTTGTTGATTCAGTGCATGTGCACTCAGGATATGTTTAGGTATGTAGCTATCATGTTAGAATCTTGTTCTAAGCTCCTGAGTTGAATGTTAAAATTATGAGTGAATTGCCATGTTCATGATTGTTGATTGCTCTTCAAGCTAGATAGCAGTTTGATGTATTTACTGACTATGGTTTGATTATGAGATGAATTTGGTATTATGAGTTGGCAAGCTGCTATGTGGTAGCTATTAATGAAAAGTGAATCTGTATGTATGTATATATGTGTTGATATTCTTATGCAGATTCCATGGCCAATATGAATGTACCAGTTCCCGCTCTAACCATTTAATCAGATGTTCAAACTCTATTGACTGGCTTTGAATTCACCACAACAAAAACATCGCCAACAACAAAAACAACACTGTCTTCACCTCCACCACCTTCATTTCAACAAAGCTTTACTTATTATGGTCTCGCCAAGTGGGAATCTACAATATTTGGGAAATTTTTGTTGGTGGACGCATAATTGATGTTGACTACTGACTCCCTCAAAGGAGCGGATGATCACATCGTCTGTGCAAAAAGGTCAATATCATTTGTGTCATAACAGTTATCTTTTACATAATAAGTAGTGAATCTCCCTCATAAATTGAGGGGAAGCAGCTGCATGTTCCATTATCAGCCCATATTAAAACTGACCACATTTTCTCCCATAATTTCCAACTTATTTAAATCAATTGGGATCACAAATCTCAAAAGGTTTGAAATTTTTCATCGAGGGAGAGAATGTCATTTAAATATGCAATCTGATAAAAATGTGATGTTTTGGACATGAATGTATGCTCTCCAATATGTGCTAAACTCTTTCATATATCGATGCACATATTGAGGGGGAGCAAATGGTTTGTAATAGCGAAAAGGATGTAGCATCTCATGTGAGCGCGACTCAGACTTCACCACTGAATTGACGAAACAAAAACTATCATTAATCGAAAGGACATGTCCTGGCCGGGTAATAATTTCAAGCTGGTCTAACCAGTGATGTAAGCGTGTCTCGAAGAGGACGTGTCTGAGTAGAGTGTACCATTTCGAGAAACTCTCTGTGGAATTGACCAGGCCGGGTAATAATTTCAAGCTAGTATAACTAGTGAAGTAAGGGTGTCTCGAATTGGTCATGTTCACTGAAAGTGGATCAATTCAAAATGTGCAAACTCTACCCAACATTTGCAAATTTATAATATAATCATCCGAGCACATGTTAAGGGGGAGCATTTGAAAAAAACTCTTAAAGTGTTAGAAAAATGTGTTTCATAATCATAAACACTTTGAGAGATTTTTCAAGGATTTGGTTAACGGCAACATAGGATAGTCATGAAGTTATAAGGTGGCTAAGGTTAGAAAAACCATCCTATGATCCGCCAGAGCCGGAGGGATCTACCCAAGGACAATACCGAATAGTTAGTATTAGAAAGTCCTTAGATATGTGTCACACCCCCAAATTACGTGAATTGCAGCGGAATGGAATTCCAGGGGCATGACAGCCATAGAACCACAGTTATAGTTATATTGAACGACCTAAAGTGTCATTTTGAAAATACATCGTTTGATCATTTAAGAAAATTAGAGTTCACAAAACAAGGTCCCAAAAGGCGTTTCAATTCTGCGGAAAATAATTTCATACAAATCAAACGTTAATTAAGTGCATAAAATAAAGTGAGACGCGTCGACTCCGCGACTCCATGACAAGTCCATATGCATGCCAACCTGAGATGTCTTAATTACCTGAAAATACATTGCTAAAAATGGTCAACAATAATGTTGGTGAGTTCATAGGTTTATGTAAATGAAATGTTTATACGGTAACCACAAGTATAAAGTGTATGACAAAACAATGCCACATAAAATAATACATTAGCTCTTAAGCTCATGACCCCGAAGCTAGACTGAAATAAATGCCCCTAAATGGCGTGCTTTGCCAAACACCCTGAATGATTGAAATGAAATGCGTTCGTTTGACAAGTTGGCGCTACCAACCCGAATGGAGGCATCACCCTCAATTGATCTATCCACTCACCTTCGCTTGCTCACAATTAACGGTCCATGATAAATAAAAGGGGACTTTAACTTGGCAATGATGGTAACTTAAGCAATGTAAATGAGTTTGAAACTTTGGTCCGTATAAAGAAATAATTGATGCAATGTATTCTCCCCCGAGAATTTAGAAATCAAATAAATTGAAAACGGGGCTATGAAAACTCGCCTTCAAGAAGAGAAGGATTCGATTAGTGATTCAAATGAAAATTAACGAGTAGCTCCGACCTTGGAACCTGAATTAATATGATTTGTTTGAGGTTAATATTGGGTTTTAAGTTTCGATGATGAAATGACGAGTGTGAAAATGTTCGAGTGAGATAATGTCAGGTTCGTTGTACATAGTGTTAAGGGTTGAAAATAACTTAACAAGTTATTATTGATATAGTTAATGAAAGTACTGTATACATAATTGTTAGTTTCCAAAGTAGAAGGGCCAAGGTGTAATTAAGAGAAACTAGTTATAAAGAATTTTCATTCCCTCCTTAAAGTCTCACAAAATGTTAATAGATACCCTTGAACTTTCTTAATTTGGCAACTTTTACCCCTCAACTTTAGTCAAATGACATTTTATACCCTTAAGTTTCAGTTTTGACACAAACAGTCCCTGGGTTTCTGTTCAATCACATTTTCGGTCCTTGGTTAATATTGGTTGGTGCTTTGGCAATATACACCCTCAAAACGTTTTTACTTTTACAATTTAAGTCCTTGATTTGAGTTAATATATGTCGAGTTGGGCAAAACTTTGGAGATTAATTCTGACTCGATGGTTTAATGATTTTTCGACGTTCTTGTTTCTAATTGAAGTTTGCTGGGTGAACTAAATATAGGTTCAGGTTCAAAGGTCATAAGTCCATCCAGTAAGTCGCAAATAATTTTTGAAGTAGGGGGTAGCATCGATAGAAAACAGTAAGTAAGAATTTTTCCAAGTCTGGTAATTTATAGCGATGTAGGCTGAACTTTAAAACAATTTTCCCGATTCAATAATAGGTCTTTTCGCGAGGTTTTTGATCCATAAAATAGTTGGTTGGGTGGTCTATCATGAGAGAAAAATAAAGATTTTATTGAAGTCGTTTAGGGCTCGAAAATAGTGTCCAAAGTCAGGTTACTGGACCCAAAAATAAAGTTGTAACTCAGTTTTTAAAAACAAGTCGCGATATGGTCAATTTTAAGATGAGTTTTTGAATTCGCTACTTATCCTTTTTACGAGATTATTGACTCTATGGATAGCTAGCTGGGTCGACCTCAATGGTGCAAGAACTCATGATTTATGAAGGTCGAATGAGGTTCGAACTAGTGATGATAAAATAGTGTCGTCACATGAAATAACAACTTTATTTTCAGTTTTAACGACTTGTGTCAAACTTTAGAACCAACTTGTCACTTTGTTACAGGATCATTTTTAGTGATTCTTGCTACTATAATTAGGGTGCTGGGTCGTCATTAAAGTGACAAAAATCCAGGTTTTTGTGAAGGTCGTTTTATGGCTGATTCGATGCCTTAAAGTTGGGCTATTTGGTGGTTTTCTAGATAACCAGGAAAGAAAGGAAACAAATAATCTGGTTTGTTTTTAGTCATATGGGTTATATATATGACATTTTGACATGTTTACAGTTGACATTCATAACATTTCAAGAGTGTTAAATGTTAGAATATGGTTAAATATTAATGTGCAAATGTTTAGTATCGAACCCGAGACCTCAAGATTGCACACATTACAAATGAGTGTTAAGGAATAATAATAAATGTATTTTATATATTTATTATTAACACAAGAACTTAAAGACCGTTAGTGTTTTCCATTAAATGACTAACGACCGTTAGACGCAAATAAGGAAAGAGGTGTTTGTATACAATTAGGAAACAAGGAAAAGTTCTGGAAATCCTTGCTTGGGTTGGATCGGCCGAGCAACACAATGGGGCAATCCATTGCCCTAACTTGTTCCCAAAGTTTTCTAATTAGTATATAAACAAACTCAAGGGTAATTGTTTGGCTAATCTTTTGTGCACACAATTATCCCTAACTTTTCCTCTCCTTCTTTCTTGGTAAAACCGGTTGACAAACACCCCTTAGGGTTGTGGGTCGATTTTGTGCTTCCAAAACAAACTCTTGTGTTTTACTTGCATAACCTTAATACGGTTTAATTTGTGTGTACAAGAACGAGGTAACAATACACTATTGTTGTTATCAAGAGATCGAATAACAAAACGGTAAGGGGTTATTCATTGATCTAGTTTAATAAATAATCAAGATTTATTGAAGTGCATTGGGTACGTTTTTCTATTTATGTTTAAGTTAATTCTTTATATGTTATACTTATTTGTTTACACGCTTCCGCAATTTGTGTACTTTGATTATGGAGTTCTATGATTGTCATGGTTTTCAAATTCAACAGTGGCATCACGAGCCATGTATAACATGTAATTAATTACTTAAACAATAAAAAAACGTATCTTTAAATTGTTTAGATTATACATGTTTTATTTTCTAGGGTTTTATTATTAAAAATTTGTTTTTTTTAATAAAAAGTCGAAACCCTAACCCTAATTGGGGGGTGTCGATTTGTTCCATAAACCCTAATTAGGGTTTGTGGTTTTCATAATTAATTGTGATTAATTAGAAACCCTAGGTCTTTAACAAGTTGTTGTGTTCGTTCTTGTGACCTAATTGCTATATGTTGCATGAATCCGTGATGAAACATGCATGTTAGTCACGGATTAGTACTTTGATTTAAATTGTTTAGTTGCTTCCACATGATTAATAATTCTTAAATTGGGGAAGACTCCAATTAAATATTAAAATCAATTAATTTGCAATTTGGTATGTGTTTACTATGACTTACGCAATTGACTTTGTCAATGCATGTGGCTCACCTGTGCAAGGTGAAAGTCTTAGTTAAAACATATGCATACTTGACATCTAGATATTGATTTTATGTAGGATTGTTTAAAAGGTTGCATGTGGCTAGATGTTTCACTAACAATTAATTGTTTTTCTTATTAGTTGATTGTTGTTTTTTTTTTCTTTTAAATTACTTGTTTATTGTTTTTCTATATGTGATATGTTAAAAGTAAGCAATAAAAAGGGTAATTTTTAAAGAAAAATTAAATTGGACTAATAACGGTGAAACATAAAGTGATAAAGTAACGATCTTGCGGTGTCTTATGTGCCGATAGTGGTCCGATACGCACGGTAATCAGCTCCCAGGCGAGACTAGCAAGATCTAAACTTTGTTACTTAATTTTTTAAGATTAAGATCATAAATTAATTTTTTAAGATTAAGATCATAAACTTTTGCTTGATTGATGTTTTTGTACAATAGTGTGTGAAAGGCGGACCAAAGTTGACAAACTGTGTGGTGGGTTTATCTGGAGAGGGGTTTTTTAAGAGATTCGCTCCTACAGGCTCTCCGGGCCCGCTTGTGCGTGAACTGCGACTTACCTATATCACTATTTACGTACACTATCATCTTAAGAGTGATTTACCTCAATTCCACGCGCCACTTTTGTGGCAAATATCCGAATAACATGTAAGAGTAGGATATGTGGGCGATAATTATTGGTACTTCTTTAATTGGTGAACCCAATACCTCAAGTACATAGTTTTGGTTTACTCTTAACTAATTGGTAAATTAAAAATTGTTTTGAAAACTAATGATACAAAGATGAGTGCATGCATCTTTGTACATGTTTTTGTCACATCAAAAACTAAATACCCTAAAATTTAAGTTACATGCCATCTAACTATAAGGAACACTTGAAGTTAATTTTAGGTATGCGTGAGACCTGGACAAGAATTAATGACAAGGTAAATTTCCGAGTGTGCGTGAGACCACACATGGATGAATTTGCAGTTTCTAAGTTAGACAACTTAATTAAGCTGATGCGTGAGACCTAGCGCTTAAGGCATGAGATGGGATAAACATGCTTACGTGACATATTGATGAATCAATATGTAGTAAATCCCATAAATAATCTAGGAATTGGAAAACTTGTTTGCCAATTATTGTACGACAGATTACCATCTTTTGTACTTCCACTACTAGCAGATCAACTGATGTAGTGGAATTATGAAAAGTTGGATCCTAGATTTTCAAGGAAATTAAGTTGGTTATATGAATATATCCATGGGTATTATATTTTCTTGAGAATAAGTATTATCAAAAATACTAATGTTTGAACTTTTCTATTTTCTGTAGAATGGCTCAACCCGATAACTCCGTGTTTGCTGCTTTCAAGAGTCATCTTGAAAGAGCCAAATTGACTGGAAAGAACTTCAATGATTGGCATAGGTCACTCAGAATTGTTTTGAGAGTGACCGATAAGCTCAATTATTTGACTACTCCTTGCCCAAAAGAGCCTGCTGCTACAGCCACTGATGAGGCTAAAGCAGAATGCAGAGCAGAGTATAAAAAGTACAATGAAGTTGCGTGCTTGATGCTCCAAAGTATGGATTCTGTGATGCAAAAGAAGTTTGAGTTTCACTTTCCATATGACATGCTCGAGGTGCTCAAGAAGTGTTATGAAAAGACTCCTGCAGTTGAATTGTATGAGTCTCTTGACAAACTACACAGCTTTAAACATGCTGATGGTAAACCAGTGGAAGATTATGTGTCGGAGATGCAAGATTTATTCGACCATCTACACAGGATCGGTTTTGGTTACCCTGAGAATGTGCAAGTGAACTTGATCAATAGGTCCCTTAACAAGGATTTTAGTGGTTTTGTTCAGAATTTCAACATGCACTGCTCGGGGAAGACAGTCTCAGAGTTACTCGCATTGCTTGTTGACTATGAGAAGAATCTACCATCTAAGGGCAAGGTACCTACTCCTCAAGTGTTGGCAATTCAAGGAGGTAGGATCCAGAAAAAATCGCATGTGAACAAGGGTAAGGGTAAAGGTGATAAAGGCAAGCAGGTCATGGCCTATCAACCAAATCCTAAGGTGAATCAACACCAGCCCAAGAAGAACAAGGTGAGTCCTCTAGGAAAGAAGGATCAGGCTTGTCACCACTGTCATGAAGTAGGGCACTGGAAGAGGAACTGTCCGCTCTACATCAATGACTTGCGACAGAAGAAGCAAAAGAGTGAAGCTGGTAAACCCAGCTCTTCAGGTGCGTTCTTTGTGATCGAATTATTTACTTTAACTAATAAGTTAAATTCCTGGGTATATGATACGGGATGTGGTATTCATATTTGCAATACCATGCAGGGGTTTAGAGTGGAGAGAAAGCTGGCCTATGGACAACAATTCTTGCACGTGGGTAATGGAGCACATGCAGAAGTTGAAGCTATAGGCGTATTTGATTTAGTATTGCCTTCGGGCTTAGTGCTATCTTTAAATAATTGTCATTATGCACCGTCAATTGTTAGAGGTGTTATTTCATTTTCATGTTTGTTGAACCTTGGTTTTGAACATAGTATTAATAGCAATGGAATTTCTGTTTCTTTAAATGGTGTATTTTATTTTAATGTTATTGCTGTGAATGGTATTTTTGAACTTGATATGAATGATAATGATAATGATTGTGTTAAAAATAATTCGATGTATAGCATCAACAATAAGAGAATCAAGAAAAGTCTGGATTCGTCTTATCTTTGGCATTGTCGACTTGCTCACATAAGCAAGGATCGCATGAAAAAGCTGCAACATGATGGGCTTTTAGAAAAGATCAATGATGAATCATTTGATAAATGCGAGTCTTGTATTAGTGGGAAGATGACAAAGAAACCCTTTAATAATAGGATTGAAAGGGCTACTGATCTACTTGGTCTTATTCACACAGATGTGTGTGGACCACTTAGACATGTGTCAAGGAGAGGTGCTAGCTACTTCTTAACATTTACGGATGATTTCAGCCGTTATGGTTATGTTTATTTACTTAAACATAAACATGAGGTGTTTGAAACATTCAAAGTGTTTAAAGCTGAAGTAGAGTTGCAACTTGGAAAGAAGATTAAAGCTCTTCGATCCGATAGAGGTGGTGAATACCTGTGTAAAGAGTTTGTGGATTATCTAGCTAAGGAAGGAATTGTCCAGCACCTTACTTCTCCATATACACCAGAACAAAATGGTGTGTCTGAGAGAAGAAATCATACATTGCAAGACATGATACGATCTATGTTTAATCTACCAACTCTTCCCTTCTCATTCGTGGATTATGCCTTGGAGTCTGCTGTTCGCATTCTTAATATGGTTCCCACAAAGAAGGTTGATAAGACACCATATGAGTTATGGACTGGAAAAGCTCCTAACTTGTCTTATCTTAAGGTCTGGGGTTGCGAGGCGTACGTTAAACATGACTCGGGCGACAAGCTCCAACAAAGATCTGTAAAGTGCATCTTCGTAGGATACCCAAAGGAAACAATGGGTTACTACTTTTATTATCCTCCTGAGAACAAAGTATTCGTTGCTAGGTATGGAGATTTCTTGGAAAAGGATCTCATATCTCAAGAATTAAGTGGGAGGATATATGATCTGGAAGAAGATCAAGATGATGCATTACCTTCTGAAAACACTAGCCAACTTCCTGAAGAACCAGAAAGTCTGGGTCCTCCACCAGAAGTTGAAGTGGTTCCCATTCGCAGATCCGTAAGGACTGTAAAAGCTCCTGAACGTCTATGTCTTAACTTAGAATGTGAGGAATATATACAAGGGGATCTTGATGAACCGCCTAGTTATAAAGCTGCCATTAATAGTCCTGAAAAGGAAAAATGGTTAGTTGCTATGAATGGGGAAATGCAATCCATGAGAGACAATGAAGTCTGGATTGAAGTGGACCTTCCTCCTAATGCCAAGGTAGTTGGGAGTAAGTGGCTCTTCAAGAAGAAAACTGACATGGATGGCAATGTACACACCTATAAAGCCCGTTTGGTAGCTAAAGGCTTTACTCAAACGTATGGTGTTGACTACGAGGAGACCTTTTCTCCTGTAGCTGACATAAGGGCTATTAGGATTCTCATAGCCATAGCTGCATACTATGACTATGAGATTTGGCAGATGGATGTCAAAACCGCCTTCTTAAATGGTCGCCTAGATGAAGACATCTATATGGCGCAGCCTGAGGGGTTTGTGAATCCAAAGTTTCCAAATCGTGTATGCAAACTTCAAAGATCCATTTATGGATTGAAGCAAGCATCACGACAATGGAACAAGAGGTTTGATAGTGAAATAAAGAGGTTTGGTTTTACTCAAAATCTTGATGAGCCATGTGTATACCACAAAGCTAGTGGGAGTGAAGTAATTTTCCTTATATTATATGTCGATGACATATTGATCATGGGAAAAGACATTCCAAGTTTGCATGAAGTCAAGGCATATCTTGGAAAGTGTTTTTCTATGAAAGATTTAGGGGAAGCTGCTTTCATTCTGGGAATTAAGATATATAGAGATAGATCTCAGCGATTAATTGGATTAAGCCAAAGTGCTTACATCGATAAAATATTGAAGAGATTCAATATGCAAAATTCCAAGAAGGGATATTTGCCGATGCAAGAACAACATGGCTTGAGCAAGAAAGTTTGTGCTTCAACACCTGAAGAGGTGAAACGCATGGCAATAGTCCCTTATGCTTCGGCTGTGGGATCTATTATGCATGCGGTTAAAAGCACAAGGCCAGATGTGGCATTTGCTCAGAACTTAACCAGTCGATATCAGCAGAATACAGGTGAAGCTCACTGGACTGCTGTTAAGAATATTCTTAAGTAACTTAGGGCTACTAAAGATATGTTCTTAGTTTATGGGGGTGATCCACAAGCAGAACTTGATGTTACAGGTTACTGCGATGCTTCATGGAAAGGTGATAAGGATGATTTAAAGTCTCAGACTGGATACGTCTTTGTCATTAATGGAGGAGCTGTGGATTGGAGGAGCAAGAAGCAAAGTACATTAGCGATGTCTGCTGAAAAAAGTGAGTACATAGCTGCATCAGATGCTGCAATGGAAGCTGTCTGGATTAGGAAGTTTATATCAAGGCTTGGAGTTATGCTTTCGATTCAACAACCTATTAAAATGTATTGTGACAATTCAGCTACAATAACATTTGCCAATGAACCTGGAATCATGAAAGGCACCAGACATTATCCGATCAAATATCACTATGTGCGAGAGCAAGTAGAGATTGGAGAGATCGAAGTACTCAAAGTTCACACAGATGATAACTTGGCAGATCAATTAACGAAAGCTCTTCCTGGCACTAAGCTTTATAAGTTAACTGAAGGAATAGGTCTTCGTAAGGTTGAAAGTTTCATGCCCATTTGTGATTAGTATTTGGATAAAGGATGTAATAGACAATTATTGATTTTATGAAATAAAGTATTGTTTATGTTTGTTTATATTGTCTTGTTGAAATATACATATATCCTGTTTTTGCATGTTTATATCCTTGAATAAATTTGTTATTCTAAATGTGTCCATTGTCGGTTAATGATATGGGAGTATCATTAAATTAAGACAAATGTGAATGTTGGTTAGAATATACTTGAAAGTATATTGATGCGTAGTCATACCAATTTCACATGATATTCTATGAATAGAGTATAGGACTTATCCCAACTAAGTGATGCGTGGTTTTGCGACCTTACAACAGGTTTTACCTCTCGAGGGATCTCAAGAGGCTTGCAATCCCCTCCAGGCAGTGTACCTGACCGATGTAGTATAGTGTAGTGGCAAGTACCGGGGGATTGATCGTTCTCTAGGGGAATAGTGTCGTTAGGATTGAAAAACTACTCTAATAGGTCTAAGGGTGAGGGAAGATTCTTTTTGTATTTTTATATTTTTATAAAAGCAAGTAAAATCACGGGTTTGAAGGAGTGGGCGGAATTAGTTGCTAGTCAACTAACCCAAATAACTACAATTGCAAATAAAATAAAATAAAATAACTGAAAATAAAAAGGTTGTGGAACTTATATGGAGAGAAATGTGTTTACTTAGATTTCCTTACTCCCTAACTATCTTTTACCGGTTGATTAGTGTGTATTAATTGCGTGGATGATGGGTGTATTCCTTAATACCAATCGTGGGGTGGCGTACGTACTTCCCCAACTCTATAAGCTCCTACTTCACTCCTATGTCGAGCTGGCTAAGAAGCTCCTAACATGGGATCACTAGAATTCGCTCATGCATTAAATACAACCATAAAAACCTTAGTACGCATTGGTTCATGTTTCTTAAGATGTTCAAGCAAGTTACCGTATAGGAGGTTAGCCAGTTTTCTTAAGCCTAACATCGATAAACAATCAACCAATACAATTAATAACACACCAACAACCAATAATCAATAGTTAGGTTTCATTAGATCTAAGCAAACACAAGATAAATCTAGCCTAGCATGTTAAATAAAAGACAAGAACAAGATATAATCAAACAACACATAGACATATTGAATGATTAATTGATTACTTATCTTCAATTGAACATGGGAGATCCAAGGGTATAAAACCCTTAAAAGTAGCAGAAAAATCGTCTTAGGGTTTCTCCTCACAAAGTTGCACACTAATGACTAAAAATTATGAGAATATATATAGAAAATAAGATCTGACGGCGTCACGTTATAGAGCTGACGCCGTCACCTCGCCGCGGTTAGGGTTTCTTGAAGGCCTTCTTGACGTCGTCCCCTTTTAATCATCCAAAATCCTCTCTGGCGCGTCAAGGGTTGACGGCGTCACAATGGTGCTTGACGCCGTCACAGGTACTTTTCCAGCCGATTTTGAGACTTTGTCGTTTTCTTCACTTTTATGCTCCAAAAACGCCCAAAATGCTTCATTTTCCAGATTTCTTCTCCAAAGTACCTAAAATGAAAAAAGGAACTATTTAGGGCAAAATTTGATCAAATAAATAAGATTTAGGGCTTAAATGACCCCCTAAAAGCGGTACACTTTTCGCTTCATCAAATACCCTTACACTTGAGATTTGCTTGTCCTCAAGCAAATGCGCTTTTATTCTAATCAAAATACAAGTTAGGGGTCATTTAACGCTAATATAAAAGTAATTATAACAAATAGTCGTTCCACTTTAATCATAATAAGCACGGAGATTACAAACTAGCACCTCACAAGTAGTGTTTAGATACTCACATCTCTCAGGTGTCATAAAAGTATATCTCATAAATGAAAATGGATAATATCTCTCACTACCTGTCATAGCAAATAGATTACCATAGGCTTGGGAAAGGATCAAAAACCTCCTCCACTAGGCGTAAGCACCTAAGATAAACTATCAAAGAGGGCTTTTAAACGGGTTATAACGTTAGGTGTAGGGATATGATAAACACGGTTTTGTTGGATAAGGGATATTTTACTGGTGGCGAGTTAAAGATCTTGATTAATTACATGTACAATATGGCGTTGCTAAGCCAAGACTAGACTCGACTTAAGCTAATGAAAAATAACAAAAACATAAAATAAACATAAAATGAAACGGGATGGTAGTCCGTTTTTTTTTTTTTTTTTTTTTTTTTTTTTTACATACACTCTTGCCCTACCATCCAAAATAATACATCATAGGGGCGTTGTATCCCCTTACACTTGAACTTTTACATAACTTTACAAATAACTATTCTAATGACTCGAATTAAGATAATCGAAACACTTGGAGTACTTTTAAAATATTTAGCACATATGGGGGTAATAATGTTGTTCTTCCCCATTACTCCATTACACTAGTACTTTACCCATGAGTCCCAATCGTCCCAAAACAATATGTACAAGGATATGACTCGAATTAGCAACCATGTAATCAATTAGATAATTAACTTGGGGTTTAAACAAATGTTGTCACAATAATGCACTAAAAATGAGTGCATACAAGGTAGGCTAAGGCGATTTGGGTGTACATTTAAGTGGGGTGTAAACAAAATCTTACTTTAAGTAAAATGCTTAAAGTTAGAAACGAAAAGATAGGCTCTGAGGGGTGTACTAGGGGTATCGTGTACTAAAAATGAGTACAACGCAAAGGGTGTGGGAGAATTACTTGACCAATGTAGCCAATGTAATTATAACAAAAACACAGGTGTAAAACAATGGGTTAATCCTAATGCCTCTTATCATGTAGTAAATCTAACTACACGAATGTAGTCTCACTTGTGGCCTCGGAATGGTCCTAACGCAAGTTCTAGAATCTAAGTGCTACCGGTACACACATCATAGCATAAATGCTTTTCCTACCAATTCTAGGGGCGAACCTCACATATTTGGGGGTGGAAAATTTTTAATTTGGCACTAAAATTGCCCTAACAGGTATTTATCTCAGTTTTATTACACATCTACCATTAAACAAACAAAAAATCAAGCGTAATAGCATTCTCTAAAGTATCGTACTTTACCCCCCCTTACACTTAAGATGAACATTGTCCCCAATGTTCAAATAACAAGATGTAAAAGTAAATAAGGTAAAAGAATGAAATCAAATACTCCCCTGATTCGCTCGGTGGATAAAGAGGTAACATGGTTAGATCTTCTTCCAAGGTAATGTTGAAGCTTCAAGACTAAAGCAGCGCCAAAAGCTAGATTCCACATACATCTCCTTGTCCAAAATAACCTGTTAAACCTGAGAAAACAAACACGAAAACCTGCATAACATCGGCGGGATAAATCTGTATAAGGATATAATGCTTGTGGAATGATTATTTTGCAGATTCCTGGAGTTTATAAGTTAGAGATTTAATAAAGCATTTTATGATTCCGGAAGAAAAACAAAACTTTCAAAAAAAAAATTCCAGAAAACTGTTCCTGACGCCGTCAGACTAGGGTCTGACGCCGTCAGAAGTGATCTGACAGATTTTTCATGTTAAGTTTCCGGAAAATTTCTGGAAAAACTCAATCCTTATTTCCTGGAAATCCTGCAAAATATCATTATGACTCGATACAAGCATTTGACTCAAACAATTACTAATATGTATGTTAATTTAATATTGTTATGATTCATGTTCATTTGTTCTAATAAACCGATTTGGATTTCCCTTACACTTATCTTTTGCAAAATACCTTTATATGTAGTTAAGACGAAGTTAAAAACAAGATAAAGCATTTTCACAATTTAGTTTTGAACATGAATCAATAATAATAAAAATTAAACATACATACGGAAGCAAATCAAACAAACAAATAAATAAACACACAAAGCAAATAAAGCTTGGGTTGCCTCCCAAGAAGCGCTTGTTTTTGTTCGAGTCACGAGCCTGACTCTACCCTTATTTAACGGATAAAGGAGAGGTTTTCCCTACACTTAGGATTAAGTGTGGGTGATAGTAGCGATACACACCAACTCGGTAGGAGTATGCCACGTGAAGAAAGAGTGTTGGATGAATTATATGCTCAAAGACGCGGGATCCAATCATCATAACCTTACCTAGCTCAATTGTTTTAATGGGTGAATTGAAGTTTTCTCCTAGAAAGGGATCATCTTCTATCAATTTCGAGAGACTCCTAGTTAGGAATCTATCTTGACCTAATAAACCCGGTTTAAACCCATAATGTTTCTTGTGATCAATCATAAATGGGTGATGTAAGTATGTAAGGTCATGGTTCACTCCTATGTTAGCTTCCTCTCTACAAGGCTTAGAGTCTAATACCTTCAGCGTAACACTACCCGGACTATATGGTTTGATGGGTGGATCGGGACCTTTTTCAATTCCTAAATTCACATCAAAGGATGGAAGATTAGGTAACGGTTTTAGTTGAGGCTCCGGTTCATTAAAACTAGGAAATTCCCTAGAACTAAGAGTAAGGTCGTGATCACTAAAAGCATTCAAACCTATTTCTTCTAGTTGTGTTTGGTCCAAGGGCTCTACCTCTATTGGGGTTCCTATAGTCTCCTCTACTTCTTCCGTGTAAGTCACGGGTGGTGTGTGTGCCTCAAATGATGGTAGGACTTGTGGGGTACTTGGTGGGCTTATGTTACTTACCTCATCATTCCTTATGTCAAGATCACCTATATCCTCATCATGTGTTTTAGTAGGATCTAACCCTAACATTTTCCCAAGTATCTCAAGTGCTTCTCTAGGCATCTCAACTTCTATGTCCGAATCATAAGGATCATCCTCAATATTCTGACTGCTATATTCAAATTGCCTAAAAGATTCATCATGTGTTTCTTGAGATTCAGCGTCATCAATCATAAAACCTAGGTCTTTTTGATTAATGTGATCATGTTCGGCTAAATCCTCCATCACATCAAGGTCACCTATGTGTTCATCCTGTATTATGGTAGTGCCTAACCATGACATGCAACTAGGTGGCTCAACTCTACCCTCATCCCCAAACAAACTTGTTTCATGATCCTTGAAATTTGTGGTCAACTGACTTGTATTAATGTTTGTTGGGTTGTCAACTATATAATAATATTGGGCACAATTCTCAATAGCTTCCCATGCTTCTTCAGCACTTAATTCCCTAAGATCCCTGCCGGCAAAATAGTAAATGTCCCTTTGGGCATGTCGGTCGACACGATCGTAAAAGATTTGAGTTAGGGACCATAAATCGAAGTTATGATGAGGGACTTTTTGGAGTAAATATTTAAAACGAGTCCTTGCATCATAGAGAGGTTCATCTTTATGTTGTTTAAACATCAAGATGTCATATGGAGTGGGTGAATTACGTGGTTGGTAGTATGGTGGATTCGCGTTCTCCATAATGGTGAACGGAAGAGTCAATGGAAATTACGAACAAACACACAAAGAAAAATAGATAGACTAAAGAAATCCTAGAAAAATAAAATAAAAATCTCACTAGAAAGGAATCTAGTGAGTAGACCTAATAAAATAAAAATTCAACCTAAACAATAACTATTCCCCGGCAGCGGCGCCAAAAACTTGATGCGTGGTTTTGCGACCTTGCAACAGGTTTTACCTCTCGAGGGATCTCAAGAGGCTTGCAATCCCCACCAGGCAGTGTACCTGACCGATGTAGTATAGTGTAGTGGCAAGTACCGGGGGATTGATCGTTCTCTAGGGGAATAGTGTCGTTAGGATTGAAAAACTACTCTAATAGGTCTAAGGGTGAGGGAAGATTCTTTTTGTATTTTTATATTTTTATAAAAGCAAGTAAAATCTCGGGTTTGAAGGAGTGGGCGAAATTAGTTGCTAGTCAACTAACCCAAATAACTACAATTGCAAATAAAATAAAATAAAATAACTGAAAATAAAAAGGTTGTGGAACTTATATGGAGAGAAATGTGTTTAATTAGATTTCCTTACTCCCTAACTATCTTTTACCGGTTGATTAGTGTGTATTAATTGCGTGGATGACGGGTGTATTCCTTAATACCAATTGTGGGGTGGCGTACGTACTTCCCCAACTCTATAAGCTCCTACTTCACTCCTACGTCGAGCCGGCTAAGAAGCTCCTAACATGGGATCACTAGAATTCGCTCATGCATTAAATACAACCATAAAAACCTTAGTACGCATTGGTTCATGTTTCTTAAGACGTTCAAGCAAGTTACCGTATAGGAGGTTAGCCAGTTTTCTTAAGCCTAACATCGATAAACAATCATCCAATACAATTAATAACACACCAACAACCAATAATCAATAGTTAGGTTTCATTAGATCTAAGCAAACACAAGATAAATCTAGCCTAGCATGTTAAATAAAAGACAAGAACAAGATATAATCAAACAACACATAGACAAATTGAATGATTAATTGATGACTTATCTTCAATTGAACATGGGAGATCCAAGGGTATAAAACCCTTAAAAGTAGCAGAAAAATCGTCTTAGGGTTTCTCCTCACAAAGTTGCACACTAATGACTAAAAATTATGAGAATATATATAGAAAATAAGATCTGACGGCGTCACGTTATAGAGCTGATGCCGTCACCTCGCCGCGGTTAGGGTTTCTTGAAGGCCTTCTTGACGCCGTCCCCTTTTAATCATCCAAAATCCTCTCTGGCGTGTCAAGGGTTGACGGCGTCACAATGGTGCTTGACGCCGTCACAGGTACTTTTCCAGCCGATTTTGAGACTTTGTCGTTTTCTTCACTTTTATGCTCCAAAAACGTCCAAAATGCTTCCTTTTCCAGATTTCTTCTCCAAAGTACCTAAAATGACAAAAGGAACGATTTAGGGCAATATTTGATCAAATAAATACGATTTAGGGCTTAAATGACCCCCTAAATGCGGTACACTTTTCGCTTCATCAAATACCCTTACACTTGAGATTTGCTTGTCCTCAAGCAAATGCGCTTTTATTCTAATCAAAATACAAGTTAGGGATCATTTAACGCTAATATAAAAGTAATTATAACAAATAGTCGTTCCACTTTAATCATAATAAGCACGGAGATTACAAACTAGCACCTCACAAGTAGTGTTTAGATACTCACATCTCTCAGGTGTCATAAAAGTATATCTCATAAATGAAAATGGATAATATCTCTCACTACCTGTCATAGCAAATAGATTACCATAGGCTTGGGAAAGGATCAAAAACCTCCTCCACTAGGCGTAAGCACCTAAGATAAACTATCAAAGAGGGCTTTTAAACGGGTTATAACGTTAGGTGTAGGGATATGATAAACACGGATTTGTTGGATAAGGGATATTTTACTGGTGGCGAGTTAAAGATCTTGATTAATTACATGTACAATATGGCGTTGCTAAGCCAAGACTAGACTCGACTTAAGCTAATGAAAAATAACAAAAACATAAAATAAACATAAAATGAAACGGGATGGTAGTCCGTTTTTTTTTTTTTTTTTTTTTTTTTTGCATACACTCTTGCCCTACCATCCAAAATAATACATCATAGGGGCGTTGCATCCCCTTACACTTGAACTTTTACATAACTTTACAAATAACTATTCTAATGACTCGAATTAAGATAATCGAAACACTTGGAGTACTTTTAAAATATTTAGCACATATGGGGGTAATAATGTTGTTCTTCCCCATTACTCCATTACACTAGTACTTTACCCATGAGTCCCAATCGTCCCAAAACAATATGTACAAGGATATGACTCGACTTAGCAACCATGTAATCAATTAGATAATTAACTTGGGGTTTAAACAAATGTTGTCACAATAATGTACTAAAAATGAGTGCATACAAGGTAGGCTAAGGCGATTTGGGTGTACATTTAAGTGGGGTGTAAACAAATTCTTACTTTAAGTAAAATGCTTAAAGTTAGAAACGAAAAGATAGGCTCTGAGGGGTGTACTAGGGGTATCGTGTACTAAAAATGAGTACAACGCAAAGGGTGTGGGAGAATTACTTGACCAATGTAGCCAATGTAATTATAACAAAAACACAGGTGTAAAACAATGGGTTAATCCTAATGCCTCTTATCATGTAGTAAATCTAACTACACGAATGTAGTCTCACTTGTGGCCTCGGAATGGTCCTAACGCAAGTTCTAGAATCTAAGTGCTACCGGTACACACATCATAGCATAAATGCTTTTCCTACCAATTCTAGGGGCGAACCTCACATATTTGGGGGTGGAAAATTTTAAATTTGGCACTAAAATTGCCTTAACAGGTATTTCTCTCAGTTTTATTACACATCTACCATTAAACAAACGAAAATCAAGCGTAATAGCATTCTCTAAAGTATCGTACTTTACCCCCCCCCCCTTACACTTAAGATGAACATTGTCCCCAATGTTCAAATAACAAGATGTAAAAGTAAATAAGGTAAAAGAATGAAATCAAATACTCCCCTGATTCGCTCGGTGGATAAAGAGGTAACATGGTTAGATCTTCTTCCAAGGTAATGTTGAAGCTTCAAGACTAAAGCAGCGCCAAAAGCTAGATTCCACATACATCTCCTTGTCCAAAATAACCTGTTAAACCTGAGAAAACAAACACGAAAACCTGCATAACATCGGCGGGATAAATCTGTATAAGGATATAATGCTTGTGGAATGATTATTTTGCAGATTCCTGGAGTTTATAAGTTAGAGATTTAATAAAGCATTTTATGATTCCGGAAAAAAAACAAAACTTTCAAAAAAAAAAAATTCCAGAAAACTGTTCCTGACGCCGTCAGAAGTGATCTGACAGATTTTTCATGTTAAGTTTCCAGAAAATTTCTGGAAAAACTCAATCCTTATTTCCTGGAAATCCTGCAAAATATCATTATGACTCGATACAAGCATTTGACTCAAACAATTACTAATATGTATGTTAATTTAATATTGTTATGATTCATGTTCATTTGTTCTAATAAACCGATTTGGATTTCCCTTACACTTATCTTTTGCAAAATACCTTTATATGTAGTTAAGACGAAGTTAAAAACAAGATAAAGCATTTTCACAATTTAGTTTTGAACATGAATCAATAATAATAAAAATTAAACATACATACGGAAGCAAATCAAACAAACAAATAAATAAACACACAAAGCAAATAAAGCTTGGGTTGCCTCCCAAGAAGCGCTTGTTTTTGTTCGAGTCACGAGCCTGACTCTACCCTTATTTAACGGATAAAGGAGAGGTTTTCCCTACACTTAGGATTAAGTGTGGGTGATAGTAGCGATACACACCAACTCGGTAGGAGTATGCCACGTGAAGAAAGAGTGTTGGATGAATTATATGCTCAAAGACGCGGGATCCAATCATCATAACCTTACCTAGCTCAATTGTTTTAATGGGTGAATTGAAGTTTTCTCCTAGAAAGGGATCATCTTCTATCAATTTCGAGAGACTCCTAGTTAGGAATCTATCTTGACCTAATAAACCCGGTTTAAACCCATAATGTTTCTTGTGATCAATCATAAATGGGTGATGTAAGTATGTAAGGTCATGGTTCACTCCTATGTTAGCTTCCTCTCTACAAGGCTTAGAGTCTAATACCTTCAGCGTAACACTACCCGGACTATATGGTTTGATGGGTGGATCGGGACCTTTTTCAATTCCTAAATTCACATCAAAGGATGGAAGATTAGGTAACGGTTTTGGTTGAGGCTCCGGTTCATTAAAACTAGGAAATTCCCTAGAACTAAGAGTAAGGTCGTGATCACTAAAAGCATTCAAACCTATTTCTTCTAGTTGTGTTTGGTCCAAGGGCTCTACCTCTATTGGGGTTCCTATAGTCTCCTCTACTTCTTCCGTGTAAGTCACGGGTGGTGTGTGTGCCTCAAATGATGGTAGGACTTGTGGGGTACTTGGTGGGCTTATGTTACTTACCTCATCATTCCTTATGTCAAGATCACCTATATCCTCATCATGTGTTTTAGTAGGATCTAACCCTAACATTTTCCCAAGTATCTCAAGTGCTTCTCTAGGCATCTCAACTTCTATGTCCGAATCATAAGGATCATCCTCAATATTCTGACTGCTATATTCAAATTGCCTAAAAGATTCATCATGTGTTTCTTGAGATTCAACGTCATCAATCATAAAACCTAGGTCTTTTTGATTAATGTGATCATGTTCGGCTAAATCCTCCATCACATCAAGGTCACCTATGTGTTCATCCTGTATTATGGTAGTGCCTAACCATGACATGCAACTAGGTGGCTCAACTCTACCCTCATCCCCAAACAAACTTGTTTCATGATCCTTGAAATTTGTGGTCAACTGACTTGTATTAATGTTTGTTGGGTTGTCAACTATATAATAATATTGGGCACAATTATCAATAGTTTCCCATGCTTCTTCAGCACTTAATTCCCTAAGATCCCTGCCGGCAAAATAGTAAATGTCCCTTTGGGCATGTCGGTCGACACGATCGTAAAAGATTTGAGTTAGGGACCATAAATCGAAGTTATGATGAGGGACTTTTTGGAGTAAATATTTAAAACGAGTCCATGCATCATAGAGAGGTTCATCTTTATGTTGTTTAAACATCAAGATGTCATATGGAGTGGGTGAATTACGTGGTTGGTAGTATGGTGGATTCGCGTTCTCCATAATGGTGAACGGAAGAGTCAATGGAAATTACGAACAAACACAAAAAAAAATAGATAGACTAAAGAAATCCTAGAAAAATAAAATAAAAATCTCACTAGAAAGGAATCTAGTGAGTAGACCTAATAAAATAAAAATTCAACCTAAACAATAACTATTCCCCGGCAGCGGCGCCAAAAACTTGATGCGTGGTTTTGCGACCTTACAACAGGTTTTACCTCTTGAGGGATCTCAAGAGGCTTGCAATCCCCACCAGGCAGTGTACCTGACCGATGTAGTATAGTGTAGTGGCAAGTACCGGGGGATTGATCGTTCTCTAGGGGAATGGTGTCGTTAGGATTGAAAAACTACTCTAATACGTCTAAGGGTGAGGGAAGATTCTTTTTGTATTTTTATATTTTTATAAAAGCAAGTAAAATCTCGGGTTTGAAGGAGTGGGCGAAATTAGTTGCTAGTCAACTAACCCAAATAACTACAATTGCAAATAAAATAAAATAAAATAACTGAAAATAAAAAGGTTGTGGAACTTATATGGAGAGAAATGTGTTTACTTAGATTTCCTTACTCCCTAACTATCTTTTACCGGTTGATTAGTGTGTATTAATTGCGTGGATGACGGGTGTATTCCTTAATACCAATCGTGGGGTGGCGTACATACTTCCCCAACTCTATAAGCTCCTACTTCACTCCTATGTCGAGCCGGCTAAGAAGCTCCAAACATGGGATCACTAGAATTCGCTCATGCATTAAATACAACCATAAAAACCTTAGTACGCATTGGTTCATGTTTCTTAAGACGTTCAAGCAAGTTACCGTATAGGAGGTTAGCCAGTTTTCTTAAGCCTAACATCGATAAACAATCAACCAATACAATTAATAACACACCAACAACCAATAATCAATAGTTAGGTTTCATTAGATCTAAGCAAACACAAGATAAATCTAGCCTAGCATGTTAAATAAAAGACAAGAACAAGATATAATCAAACAACACATAGACATATTGAATGATTAATTGATTACTTATCTTCAATTGAACATGGGAGATCCAAGGGTATAAAACCCTTAAAAGTAGCAGAAAAATCGTCTTAGGGTTTCTCCTCACAAAGTTGCACACTAATGACTAAAAATTATGAGAATATATATAGAAAATCAGATCTGACGGCGTCACGTTATAGAGCTGACGCTGTCACCTCGCCGCGGTTAGGGTTTCTTGATGGCCTTCTTGACGCCGTCCCCTTTTAATCATCCAAAATCCTCTCTGGCGCGTCAAGGGTTGACGGCGTCACAATGGTGCTTGACGCCGTCACAGGTACTTTTCCAGCCGATTTTGAGACTTTGTCGTTTTCTTCACTTTTATGCTCCAAAAACGTCCAAAATGCTTCCTTTTCCAGATTTCTTCTCCAAAGTACCTAAAATGACAAAATAAACGATTTAGGGTAATATTTGATCAAATAAATACGATTTAGGGCTTAAATGACCCCCTAAAAGCGGTACACTTTTCGCTTCATCCCAACTAAGCATGAGATTACTTATGGATCTTGTCATCAAGTAATTCATGAAATAGTTATCCTCAGACTTGAGATACCAGATAAGAGTCATGGATGTAGTGCATTTTTGTGAAGCAATCTACCGCTTACCGTAACTGGAAGTTATAAGGATTGTTTTCAGAAGTGTTGCAAAGTCCATGGGTTATTCTTGTAGTCAAGAAAGAATTTGTTCCTTCAAATTTGTTTTGAAGTATAATACTGCTGGGCCCCTCGTAGGGTTGACAAAATGTTTGCGTGGCCACGCCCAAAGTCTATCTGGAATACGTTCAGATGTTTTGGTAATTTTGTTCAATCATTAACAACGAGAAACAGAAACATTAATAAAGTGTGACTTAGATCCATATTTTATTAATAGAGTATTAGTAACAAAAGGATAATAATAATGATGAATCATTAAAGATTTTCCAGGAAATCTAGCTCGAGTCGAACTAGGGGCATTGGAGTGTTGCAAGACGCCAACCAATGTCATTTTTCTATTAATAGTTAACCAAGTGGGAGTTGTTAGAATATGGTTAAATATTAATGTGAAAATGTCTAGTATCGAACCCGAGACCTCGGGATTGCACACATTACAAATGAGTATTAAGGAATAATAATAAATGTATTTTATATATTTATTATTAACACAAGAACTTAACGACCGTTAGTGTTTTCCGTTAAATGACTAACGACCGTTAGACGCAAATAAGGAAAGAGGTGTTTGTATACAATTAGGAAACAAGGAAAAGTTCTGGAAACCCTTGCTTGGGTTGGATCGGCCGAGCAACACAATGGGGCAACCCATTGCCCTAACTTGTTCCCAAAGTTTTCTAATTAGTATATAAACAAACTCAAGGGTAATTGTTTGGCTAATCTTTTGTGCACACAATTATCCCTAACTTTTCCTCTCCTTCTTTCTTGGTTAAACCGGTCGACAAACACCCCTTAGGGTTGTGGGTCGATTTTGTGCTTCCAAAACAAACTCTTGTGTTTTACTTGCATAACCTTAATACGGTTTAATTTGTGTGTACAAGAACGAGGTAACAACACACTATTGTTGTTATCAAGAGATCGAATAACAAAACGGTAAGGGGTTATTCATTGATCTAGTTTAATAAATAATCAAGATTTATTGAAGTGCATCGGGTACATTTTTCTATTTATCTTTAAGTTAATTCTTTATATGTTATACTTATTTGTTTACACGATTCCGAAATTTGTGTACTTTGATTATGGAGTTTTATGATTGTCATGGTTTTCAAATTCAACATTAAATGTGTGGTGATTATATATATACGTTTGTAGAAAAAAAATGACGAAGAGAGTGTGCCTTACAAGGAGGGTTCGAATGAGAGGGAGTAACACATGAATACTTGGACTGGAAACACACTTAATCAAGAGTCTTGAGTCTCTTTGAACACTCTACCAGATCACCAATGAGACCCACAACAGCTTAGTGGCTTGAGGAAACTTGGCTTGATATTCCTTGAGCTCGACAGAAGTCACAGAGGTGTTATAGGGTTTTAAGATGTGAGATTTTGAGAGTAATCTTTGATGAATACAAAAGTGATAATGTGAGTATGAGAAGTATTTATCCAGATTATCATATGAAAGTGTTTAATAGAATAGTATTTACTGGATTTATTTAGGCACACTCTTCATAAGAGTTAGGGAACACCAAATGAGTATTGAGGACAAGAATGGGACTTCTTGCATGGAATCTTAGGCGTGGGTTTTGGTGAAGGATTCTTCACATGTTACTGAAATACACGATTATAAAATAGAAGTGGTAATATTATAAGTGTTATGTTAAGTTAATTTGTGGATTATGAGATTAATAGAACAAGTGCTGAAGTTAGGTTTTGTTGAGTTAGCTAATAGAATGCTAATAACAGGAAATAGAATGTGTAAATGTAGTGTTGGTTTGTTAGTGTATAACAAATGAGTAAGTATATTTTGGAATGTTAATTGTTGTGTTAAAATAAATTAAGACAAAGAGGTAAAGAAAAGAAAATATAACGTGTGAGTTGAGATGATATTTGGTGATATAGATTGTAAGAAATTAATATGGTTGTTGTGATGACGAAAATAAAGGAAGTAAAATGTTACATGTTGCATGGTGCCAATTGGATAAAAGAAAGGAGAGGTTAAAAAAATAAACGGAAGAGTGTTGAGTTATAAATATGCGTGAATAAAAATTATGCAACCTATATATGACCTACTATGGAAAATGATGCTAATGATAATATGTAGGCTACTCTAGCCTATATGATGTGTCCCTTAATAATAATGTATAAATACGCAGCTAAACCTTACTGGTTACACGCATTTGAATTCTGGTAAACCTAGTTTACGAACTAATGAATGACGACTATGGTTAATGACTTGTCAATATTAAATGTCGAGGTTTGGAAAAATGGACTGAAATTGTGATTTGTCACAGTCGCCCACCCAAAAAGGAATTCAGTCCCTGAATTCAGCTAGTGTTGGTCTCTGTAATAGATTTGGTGAAAATATGTGGATACTTAAGCCGCATCTGGTCTTCTCGCTCCCAAGTAAACTCGGGACCTCTTCGAGAATTCCAGCGAACTTTAACGATAGGAATTCGACTCTGTTTCAACTGTTTGACCTCATGGTCCATGATTTTTGCTGGTTCCTCCACAAAGTTTAGCTTATTGTCGAGTTGAATTTCTTCTAATGAAATTTCAAGCGATTCGTCTAAAAGACACTTCCTAAGGTTTGAAACATGAAATGTGTTATCGGTAGGATAAAGCTATGGTAAGAGTCTTAGATTCCTTGTGTCATGCTCTAATTAGTGTTACGAGATGAGTATCCCTTCGACTAAGGTGATTAGTCTTCATAACTAAGATTCTTACTGTTTAATAGTGTTTCCACAGATTTTCTTCGTCAAGAATTTCCATGCTACTGTTTGTCAATCTCAAGATCCTAAATGTATGAAGTGTTTTAGTATGGTGGTTGATTTTTCAAAATTTGACTCAATATGGAATGTTTTGTTTGAAATCTTCTCTAAATAATTGAATTTACAAGTTTGAATAAATGAATTTAGTAGTTATGTAAAATTGGATTGTTTTCAAATGTGAACCAAAGTGTTATAGACGGGTTTTCAACATGATGTGAATAGAACCTGTTTAGTAAAGATTGATGTTATACCTTCCTTAACGTACGATAGTTTTGTTAGAGGCTAACCCAAAAGAAATTTACCCGTCAAAATACACTTTAGAAAAAAAAATATTTTCCTACAAGATATATGATTTGTATAATCGTATTTTAAAGGAAATCCATTTGAAGTGTAAGCGTTAAAAGGATGAAATAGTCGGGTAGGTATGTCTTACAGGTATGAGCATTCAACTTATTTGGTTATTTCCAAAATGGATCACGGCGTAGGTTTGTTGTCTTACTTGGTCTAACTAGTAGTTCTGAAATGATAGGATTTGGTGACTATGCCAAAGGTAGTGATTTGGATTGCCTCATGGGGTCTTAAGATTTCCTTTATGAATCAACCTACTATATGTTTCTAGTCCTTGTTTGTGGTTTCGTAATCCTTTCATTGTCTTCTTATGTCATGGTATAGTCTTCGTGGATGGAAAGTCTTGCCTAAGAAGGTCAATGGTGAAGTTCCAACTTAACGGTTAAATGAGTAACCAGTGGTGTAGGTATCTAGAGAGGGTTTGTCAAAAGATATGTTTATGAAGAATTTACTTGTTTACAAAGCTTAACTATTTGGGATGTTTTGAATGAAGGTTGTTATTAGAAATTTGAAAAGATGATTGTTTCCTTCACGGCATAATCCTTCCTGAATTAGACATTGGTGATCAGGCTATGTATAATTGAGGACAAATGATGCGATGCTCGGTTTCGTCAAAGTAGTCTTGTGTTTTTCAAAAAGTTTTTGATGGTGTTCAACGTGTTGTTTGGTAAGAAAATTTGGTTTGCATGGAAGTACATAGTTGGTAGAATGACAGAAAACGAATTTGTAACATGACTCGTTTTAAAATTTATTGAGATAGTAGTAAAATAGCTTGAAGGTAAGTTATGTGAAACAACTTTATAAAGCGGTAATAAAATATTTTGTATTCAGATTTTGTAAAACAGTTCTATAAAGTAGTAGTGAAATAGTTTGGGATAAAATCCCGATATGTGGGAATGGGAAAGGGGAATGAAATGGTGACAGTAGGAAGGTAAAGGCAGTCTCCTGAATCTCGAAAGTCTCGATGTCATATCTGGTAGTCTCTTCTAAGATTGGCTCAGGTGGTGCTAATACCTCAATTTGGTGGGAGTTATCATCTAACAATGGTGAGTGATATGTGAATGTCGAGGTATAGGAAGGTAAGAGTGGTGATGTAGGTGTATGAGTGGATTAAAAAGCATCCTCGATATCCGAGTTTGTTGGAATGATAATACGGTGGTTGGGTGAAGACATCTGTGTGACAATTGACGTAAAATGAAAGTAAATAACCATTTACATAATGTGGGTTATGATGAAATGACATATGTATGAAATCGCATTAACTATACATGCGATCTAATGAATATGCACTTATAGTGAAATGATGTGATGCTATGATGATGTGGTTATAGTCTAGGGTCCAAGATACAACCTAGTTCGCTATAACCTTGCTCTGATGCCAATCTGTCACACCCCCAAATTACGTGAATTGCAGCGGAATGGAATTCCAGGGGCATGACTGCCATAGCACCACAATTATAGTTATATTGAACGACCTAAAGTGTCGTTTTCAAAACACATCGTTTGATCATTTAAGAAAGGGATAATTCTAAAAGTAGACCAAACACAAATGGGCGGTTCCCTATCTACCCCGAAATCCGAAAATAATTTTGTTGCCCAGGGCAACCGGCAATTTTTTGGGCAACTGAAGGATTTTCAGTGTATTTTTTGGGAAACAATCGCCATTTTTTGGGCAACTAGGGACATTTTTTGGGCAACCGGGGTATGGTATAGACCATTTGGTGTTTGGTCTATTTTGGTAATTATCCCTTTAAGAAAATCAGAGTTTACAAAACAAGGTCCCAAAAGGTGTTTCAATTCTGCGGAAAATAAGTTCATACAAATCAAACGATAATTAAGTGCATAAAATAAAGTGAGACGCGTCGACTCCGCGACTCCATGACAAGTCCATATGCATGCCAACCTGAGATGTCTTAATTACCTGAAAATACATTGCTAAAAATGGTCAACAATAATGTTGGTGAGTTCATAGGTTTATGTAAATGAAATGTTTATACGGCAACCACAAGTATAAAGTGTATGAAAAAACAATGCCACATACAAATAATACATTAGCTCTTAAGCTCATGACCCCGAAGCTAGACTGAAATAAATGCCCCTAAATGGAGTGCTTTGCCAAACACCCTGAATGATTGAAATGAAATGCGTTCGTTTGACAAGTTGGCGCTACCAACCCGAACGGAGGCGTCACCCTCAATAGATCTATCCACTCACCTTCGCTTGCTCACAATTAACGGTCCATGATAAATAAAAGGGGACTTTAACTTGGCAATGATGGTAACTTAAGCAATGTAAATGAGTATGATACTTTGGTCCATATAAGGAAATAATTGATGCAATGTATTCTCCCCCGAGAATTTAGAAATCAAATAATAAATTGAAAACGGGGCTATGAAAACTCACCTTCGAAGAGTAGGATTCGATTAGTGATTCAAATGAAAATTAACGAGTAGCTCCGACCTTGGAACCTGAATTAATATGATTTGTTTGAGGTTAATATTGGCTTTTAAGTTTCGATGATGAAATGACGAGTGTGAAAATGTTCGAGTGAGATAATGTCGGGTTCGTTATACATGGTGTTAAGGGTTGAAAATAACTTAACAAGTTATTATTGATATAGTTAATGAAAGTACTGTATACATAATTGTTAGTTTCAAAAGTAGAAGGGCCAAGGTGTAATTAATAGAAACTAGTTATAAAGAATTTTCATTCCCTCCTTAAAGTCTCACAAAATGTTAATAGATACCCTTGAACTTTCTTAATTTGGCAACTTTTACCCTTCAACTTTAGTCAAATGACATTTTATAACCTTAAGTTTCAGTTTTAACATAAACAGTCCTTGGGTTTCTGTTCAATCACATTTTCGGCCCTTGGTTAATATTGGTCGGTGCTTTGGCAATATACACCCTCAAAACGTTTTTAGTTTTACAACTTAAGTCCTTGATTTGAGTTAATATATGTCGAGTTGGGCAAAACTTTGGAGCTTAATTCTGACTCGATGGTTTAACGATTTTTCGACCTTCTTGTTTCTAATTGAAGTTTGCTGGGTGAACTAAATATAGGTTCAGGTTCGAAGGTCATAAGTCCAGCCAGTAAGTCACAAATAATTTTTGAAGTAGGGGGTAGCATCATAGAAAACAGTAAGTAAGAATTTTTCTAAGTCTGGTAATTTATAGTGATGTGGGCTGAACTTTAAAACAATTTTCCCGATTCAATAATAGGTCTTTTCGCGAGGTTTTTGATCCATAAAATAGTTGGTTGGGTGGTCTATCATGAGAGAAAAATGTAGATTTTATTGAAGTCGTTTAGGGCACGAAAATAGTGTCCAAATTCAGGTTACTGGACCCAAAAATAAAGTTGTAACTCAGTTTTTAAAAACAAGTCGCGATATGGTCAACTTTAAGATGAGTTTTTGAATTTGTTACTTATCCTTTTTACGAGATTATTGACTCTATGGATAGCTAGCTGGGTCGACCTCAATGGTGCAAGAACTCATGATTTATGAAGGTCGAATGAGGTTCGAACTAGTGATGATAAAATAGTGTCGTCACATGAAATAACAACTTTATTTTCAATTTTAACGACTTGTGTCAAACTTTAGAACCAACTTGTCACTTCGTTACTGGATCATTTTTGGTGATTCTTGCTAATATTATTAGGGTACTGTGTCGTCATTAAAGTGACAAAAATCCAGGTTTTTATGAAGGTCGTTTTATGGCTGATTCGATGGCTTAAAGTTGGGCTATTTGGTGGTTTTCTCGATAACCAGGAAAGAAAGGAAACAATTAATCTGGTTTGTTTTTAGTCATATGGGTTATATATATATATATATGACATTTTAACATGTTTACAGTTGACATTCATAACATTTCAAGAGTGTTAAATGTGTGGTGATTATATATATACGTTTGTAGAAAAAAAAAATGACGAAGAGAGTGTGCCTTACAAGGAGGGTTCGAATGAGAGTGAGTAACACAGGAATACTTGGATTGGAAACACACTCAATCAAGAGTCTTGAGTCTCTTTGGACACTCTACCTGATCACCAATGACACCCACAACAGCTTAGTGGCTTGAGGAATTGAAACATGGCTTGATATTCCTTTAGCTCGACAGAAATCACAGAGGTGTTATAGGGTTTTAAGATGTGAGATTTTGAGAGTAATCTTTGATGAATACAAAAGTGATAATGTGAGTACGAGAAGTATTTATCCAGGTTATCATAGGAAAGTGTGTAATAGAATAGTATTTACTGGATTTATTTAAGCACACTCTTCAAAAGAGTTAGGGAACACCAAATGAGTATTGAGGACAAGAATGGGACTTCTTGCATGGAATCTTAGGCGTGGGTTTTGGGTGAAGGATTCTTCACATGTTACTGAAATACACGATTATAAAATAGAAGTGGTAATATTATAAGTGTTATGTTAAGTTAATTTGTGGATTAGGAGATTAATAGAATAAGTGCTGAAGTTAGGTTTTGTTGAGTTAGCTAATAGAATGCTAATAACAGGAAATAGAATATGTAAATATAGTGTTGGTTTGCTAATGTATAACAAATGAGTAAGTATATTTTGGAATGTTAATTGTTGTGTTAAAATAAATTAAGACAAAGAGGTAAAGAAAAGAAAATATAACGTGTGAGTTGAGATGATATTTGGTGATATAGATTGTAAGAAATTAATATGGTTGTTGTGATGACGGAAATAAAGGAAGTAAAATGTTACATGTTGCATGGTGCCAATCGGATAAAAGAAAGGAGAGGTTAAAAAAATAAACGGAAGAGTGTTGAGTTATAAATATGCGTGAATAAAAATTATGCAACCCATATATGACCTACTATGGAAAATGATGCTAATGATAATATGTAGGCTACTCTAGCCTATATGATGTGTCCCTTAATAATGATGTATGAATACGCAGCTAAACCTTACTGGTTAGACGCATTTGAATTCTCGTAAACCTAGTTTACGAACTAATGAATGACAACTATGGTTAATGACTTGTGAATATTGAATGTCGAGGTTTGGAAAAATTGCCTGAAATTGCGATTTGTCACAGTATGATTATGAAAAAAGGAGTAATATGAGAAAGGAGAAAGAAGGGGTTGAAGAATTAAAAAGAAATATAATGAGAAAGGGTGAAAAGAAATAGCCCTCTAATTATTCAACCTTAGGGCAGAAACCGTGTTCAATTCATATGCTACTGGTTGTTACCAAGGTGACACCGGTATTGAAGACAAGACGTCATGGACTCAGTGACGCATTGCACTAAACCTTCTAAGCCACTCAAGTTCTCTTAAAAGGACTTGTTTCATTCTCATGGAGAACCCTGCATAATCTATCGACCACTCATTACGAGTTATGTTGATATTGAAACTGGAGACACCTCTCCAGTCTCTGACTACCAAAATTGCACTTATCGAGTCTAGAGCCACGAGATGCATCATAAGATCTCATAGGAACACGTGTTACTTCTACAATGGTTGTTCAACATTAAGGACACCAGTTGTAAACTTATAAGTCCTACGCAGATCTAAGCAATCTGCCACAACATTTATGAGGGAATTTACAAATGTAATTCTCAGTGATTGAATGGAAATTCCTGTCAGGGTCAACATCAAACAGCCCTGAAAGCAGGTCACTTCGGTAATTCCTTGTGGATTACGCTTAGTGGTGGCAGTGGTTTCAAACGGTCTACAGTCATGGAGTGAACTCCAGCGACTCACCTAATCGTTGATTTACTACGTTAGATCTTCTAAGCCCTTTGTGGTTTTTCAATTTAAGAACGGCCTTGGTAAGGATTAGAGAGAGCTTTCACACTATGATGTTAACAATCTCGAAGTCCGAACCTGTAACTATCGGACGTTTTATTGCTAATTGTCTTATGCAGGAGTTCCTGGCGGTTGTAGTTGATTGCAAAAAAGATGCCAATCCATCACCACATGCTCACACTTCACCATAATCGTATTCAAAGAAGTCATGATAAATTGAAAGACATTCCACACTGCTTTCGCAAACTTTGATGCTGAAAATCTTGACCCAGAATAGTGTGAGCATGTCGGTTCAAAGAGTACCACATCACATGGAGACTTACTACTAAAAGATGACTTGGAGACATACGTTGGATGATGACATCAAAGAATCACCAAAGATCATCCAAGACAGAAGAACGGTCATCAAAAGGTCACTGCTGAATGCACAAAGATTAATGACATTGAAGAATCAAAGACTACGAGCTATGAAGTCAAATTCATATGATAGAATGCTAGAATTCAAAATGTAATTTCTGGGGTGACCTCCCTTAGGGGGAGATTGTTAGGAGTATAAATATTCATATGAAGACTCGGTCACCCCGAGTATCTATTTAGCATTAAGGTAGATCGTAGGCTTATTAATATATGTTTAGTTATAGTTATATTAGTATAGTCATAGTAATATTTGTGGAGTTGGGTCGGGTCTTTACCCACTGTCAGCTCATTCCACAGCCCACTAGGGTCACCTTAGCTAGTAACTATAAATACCCCTTCCAAAGTGTGGGAATGGTTGGAGCTTTTCATTCTTCCTAATCTAACCTTCCAAGTTTCTCTTTACTCTCTCTCTCTAGAAAAGTTCCCAACTTCTCCTTCATCTCTCTAGAATTCGATCTACTATATTCTTGTGTTTGTGCTATGATTTAGAGTATCCTACAGCTTCAGGGGAGGAAACTGGGGTAGATGTTGATTCTGGGATAGAGGATGAAACTTGGGTAGATGATGATGTGAATGAGTTTGTTGTTGCAGATCAACAGGGTAATGTAGCAGTTATGGATGATGTTGCTACTACTGCTGATCATGGTATTGAAAATATGGTTGAAGTAGCTAAAGTGTTACTTGATGCTGCTACACTTAAGACTGCTAATGTTGAAGTTAATATTGCTAGTGAAAAGGTTAGTGCTGCTGAGACTGAAGTTAGTATTGTTGATACTCAAGGTGATGATGATATTACTATAGCTTAAGTATTAACAAAGTTAAAGAGTACAAGACCTAAGGCAAAGGGAGTCGTGATTAAAATGCCAGCATCAGTAACAGCAACACCATCAACAACCATTTCACCCTCAGTGAATGGCAAAGGTTTGTTGATTGAAGAACCTAAGAAGAAATTTTTGTCACTCAGTCAACAACAACAACTTATTACAGATGAAGAAGTTGCAAGACAAGTGCAAGCTGATCTTGATGCTGAAGAAGAAGAGGCAAGAAGAAAGCAAGCTCAAAAAGAAGAACAAGCAAGTCTTGAACTTATTGCTTCCTGGAATGACATTCAAGCCAAATGTGAAGCAGATCACATGGTAGCCCAGAAAATATGGGAAGATGAATAGGAAGAGCTATTTAGGGAAGAAAAATCAAAGCTCTTTATGGAATTCTGGGCTCAAAAGAAGAAGTTCTTTGCACAGAAGAGAGATGATGAAAAGAGGAATAAGCCACCTACCATAGCACAACAAAAGCAAATTATGCAGACCTATCTGAAAAATATGGGTGGATGGAAACAAGCTCAGTTCAAGGGGATGAACTATAACAGAATCAAAAAAGAATTTGACATAGTTTTCAGAAGAGTTAGCACTTTTATTGCTATGAATGATGAAGAGTTGGTGAGGAGGAGTTCTAAGAGGTCTGGAGAAGAATTAGCAGCTGATAGTAGCAAAAAGCAGAAAACTGGTGATGACCAAAAACAAGAGCAGACAGAGCAGTTTCAAGAGAGTGATGGAAAAGAAACAGCTGATCTACGACAAATGATTGAAATTGTAGACAATGATGATACATTTGTTGATGTTGTTCCTTTGAAGACTAAAGTTCCTATTATTAATTGGAATACTTGTTATAATGGTAAAAACTCCTTGGTGTGAGATAATCAGAGTTGGTGGACAGTCTCAAAGGTTTGTAACATTTCCTCAAATGCTCAGAAATTTTGATAGAGAAGATTTGGAGACTTTATGGGCATTAATCAAGAACAGATATGGAGATTCAAGGCCAGAAAATATTTTGGATAGAGTTCTCTGGGGAGACTTGAAGATTATGTTTGAAGTTCATCATAAAAATAGAGTTTGGAATCAGCAATACTCCAGTAAAATTTTGCTTTGGAAACTTTTTCAATCATGTGGAGTTCACACTGTAATGATGAGATGACTTCAAATCTACATGCTAGTAGAAAAGGACTATCATCTGGCAAAGAGTACACTTAATATGATGCTTAATGGGTCTATTAAACTTCAATCTGATTATTGGAGTGAAATGGTATGTCAGCTTCTCAAGAAAATGGAGAAACAACTTTTTAGGGCTGGTTACAAGAAGATGAAAAAGTAAGCATTTGGAAACATCCTCCTGGTGAAGGTTTCAAGCTTAGATTGAAACTTGATGATTTTGGAAGAAAATATCAAGTTTAGGGGAGGATTTTTGGGTTTTAAAGGTTTCTTGAAGTTACTACTGCTTACATTGTTAAGGCTGCTCAGATACTACAAAGGAAATACAACAAGTCATTACTGCTGCTGGTTATGAAGTTAATGATGCTTATGGAAGATTAATGCTGCTACAAGATTAATACTGGTAGAACACATAGTTAGTATTGCTAATACATTGTTAATGTTGCTAGAGTATTAGAGTCGATTATTATGTATAGTATGTTTAGATAAGTATAGAAAAGATTCTATAAAGATTTATCTTGTGTAGAAAGTTATTGTAAGCCGACTAGGACTCCTTAGTCTATAAAAGGAGGACCTAGGGCATAGAAGAGATAGATGCTTTTTACGATAGAACTACAAGGTTGTAAACCCTAATACTCAGAGAGTATTCGTATTGTTAATAATATTGAAGTGTTTAGTTTGATATTCGTTGTTCATTGTTTCATTCATTATAAAGTTCTTCTTAAGATCAAATACAAGATTCGGCCTTGTGTTTGATAAACTACAAGGCAGTTTCTATACCTAGTTGTGTTAGATTTATCTAGCATAGCAAAACCTTTACAAGCTAAGGGATTCGATCAAGTGCTCAACTGGGATCAACAGGTGATACCATAAAATGATATAAGTAACGGTGTTTGTGTGTAGGAGTTTGTCAACTTCTTAGAAGTTCTCCAATAAGGTGCATTTGGCTATCAATCCTGTAACACCCCAACCCGGCAAGGGTAGAAGTATCACATTAATGGTTTCACATCAGATCAAAACAAAGCATACATCAACAGTAATACAAGAGTTTTCAAAGATTACAAATGAAATACTGAAATACAAGGCTAACAAGGAACAAAAGCTAAATACTAAGTCTGCGAATGCAAATCCTTCTAAGAGTCTCTACTTCAAAATAACTATCCAGGTCTTCTAAGTCCAAAAGTCTCTTCACTCATACCCAGCATTCCAACTAAAACATGCCGCGGGAAAAGAAACGCGGCTGAGCTTAAAAAGCCCAGTGAACAGATATATAATAAACGGAAACGAAAGCAAATGAAACAAACATGTATACTTTAGTGCATTGGGATATATAAGTCATAGGCAAAGAATATAATAAGAATGAAATGAAAAGAAAGGAAATAAGAGGGTCAGTAATCCTCCACGAGCCCGAACAAACAAAATATAGTAACCCTGTAACAATCTAGAGGGGATGCCTCTCAAGTAACCAGATAATATGAGGGGTGACCTCATGTATCAAATTGGAGTGATCAGCTCCCGAACTTTGTGAAAGACGTGTATTGCACACAACATCAATCACCGAACAATATAATATAATATCCATTAATACAAACACTAACCTAGGATGCATCCATACGCCCCCCGAACAATAATATAGGACAATAATAATTATAATGTGCACGTTACTAACAATATGGGGACGGTGTGGAACATCACTCAACCACACTAAAGTTATGCCATTGGTGCATCAATGACACAGCCACGTTACCTTCATGGCTAGGGAACGAACTTGGCTCGGGTATCAAACTGGAAGGTCAAAAGTCTAAATCAAAGCAAAGGTCCAAAAGGTCTGAGTTACCGAATCATTGTCAAGTCCAAATATCAAATGTTCATGGTAAAGGGTTCACGTCAAGATATTTCAGAAGTAAATGACAAAGGTTCAAAATCCTTTAAAACGTTTTCTTATAAAAATAATCTTACGAAATGATCTTCATAAAAATGGTCTTTTCAAAACAGTTTTTCATAGAGACAGTTTCAAAAAAGATAGTTTTCTTAAAACGTTTTCATAAATAATCCAAAAAGGTTTTCTCATCCCCTTTACAATATCCAACATATTTGGGTTCAAGTCAAAATTCATGGCAAAGTTCCTATCAGAGTTCACAGCAGGTTTCAAGAAAAAAGATCAAGGCAAAGGTTCAACTCTAAGGTTCACAATACAAGGGAACATAGCAATGGCTTTGGGAAATCCTAAACGAATCAAGATAAGAAATCAAGAGAAACGAAGGCACCTTACTGAGAAGGGCAGAATATCTGTACCTTATTAGCAGAACACAAGGATAGCAAATGACAAGGATCAAATTACTCCTTCCTCGAACCTAAGGGAGTAGAAGACAGAATGACAAGTGGTTTTTTAGTTATCTTTCCATTTTAAGTAACCTCTATCTTTAGTAACTTTCCTTGTTAGCAGGTTTTGCCGAATTAGCAAGTTTCCATAATTAGCAGATTTCCATAATTAGAAAGATTATAATATCACCAATTTAAGTTAAGTCATTAATCAAGCCTTATTATGGGATTAAGGTATATTTTAGCAAGTTACAAAAGTCTAGGGTTATTTATGACAAGTTCTCATAGGGTTTTAATTGTAAATTCACCAAATTCCAAGGTCTAACATGGAAATACTTTAAGTTACTGATTTAAATACCCATGTTATTCAGAATGACACTTTAATCCCTTAAGTTTCACAAATTACCATTCATACCCCTCTAGTTACATTAATTACAAAACAAACCCTATATTTACATAATTTACAATTTAACCCCTATCATGTTTATATTTACACATCAAGCACTATAATATCCAAGATTACAGAATATACTCTCAAAGTTATGCATGAAACGAATTGAACCTCTAAGTTTTACCTATTTACATAATTAGTCCTTCTTGTTTACAAATATCACAATTTACATCACAACTTCATTCTAATTACACATCAAACCCATAATTACCCAAAATTACATATTACCTCCCTAATAACATTATTTACACAAAATGATCACAAGTTTCCTGAATTTACACCTTTAGTCCCTCTACTTAATTAAATTGCAATTCAAACCCTAAAATAACAATTAAATCATTATCTTGCAAATTTTACACATAAGGACCTCATCTTATAATTTTTATACATTTGTACTGACCTAATTAACATTTATAAAAATAACTCTTAAGTTTCAAAATTCGCAAAACACACCCTTCTTATTTATTTTCCAAATCGTTAACCCTTTAACAATTGCAAGCCCTAACCCTAAGCTTCCAAAACATGGTACAATCATCACATCATCATTAATAGGCATTAATTGTTCAGACCTAAGCACAAAACCCTAACCCTAAATCATTCTATGGTTTCTTTTTATTTTCTTTTATTCGATATACATAAATCCGATTATAACAAAAATTAACCACGATCAATCTAAGCTTCTATAATTCGAATCACTATATTTCCCAGATCATATAACTCATATAGGGTCCACAATAATTAATCACAACACCTAGAAAAATCGCATGGCTCGTTATTGATTTTATGTACGTTTTTGCTCTCCAAAATTATTACGATCAATATAGCATGCATGGTTCGATTTATATATTTTATTTTGGGCTTATATGATCTTATGAACATAAGAAAAATACCACATGAAAGATCGAACGTGTAAAAGGGATATATGGAATTTATACCTCTCGGTTAGGCTTTATTCGAAAAAACAAAAAAACTAGCGATCAACGAACGAATCCCATGACCTCCAAACAATTTTCTAAGCTTCCTCACACGTTTTAGAACACCAGAAAAATGTCCCACGAATTTTCCCAAGTCGAATGAAGGCTGGTCGAATTTTTGTGAAGGGTTTTTAGGGTTTCGGTATATAATATATATAGAATAAATAAAGAAAACGTGTATATGAGAGGTGGGATCAAATATTTCGGCCCGAGAAAGTATATTTAAGATCAAATACTGATTTGGAAGATTTCCTAACTTTATTTGTATTTATCTTGTATTCTATTTAATTTAAATTGAATTAATAATAATAATAATAATACACGAAATAAATAAAAATCGGCCCTATTAATACTTTGTATATTTTTGTACTTTTCAAAATGTTAAATTGTAAACGTAAAAATTATTCGGCTTCATATCTAGTTCATTCCCGAAGGTTTGGAATTTATTTGGTAATTTATAAGCTTTTAAATCAATTTTTAAAATTGTAGGGACATTTTGGTCATTTTGCACATTTTGGATTTTTAGGTATTACAACTTCTTCCCCTCTAAAAGAAAATTTCGTCCTCGAAATTTGCAAAGAAACGAAAATGAAATAGAACGGAAAACAAACAAAGACGTACCGGATCAAAATACGAAATGCGGATAACTAGCTCGTATCGATTCTTCGGTTTCCCAGGTAGCCTCACGCTATGGGTGATTCCTCCAAAGAATCTTTACGAACGGAATAACTTTATTTCTCATGACTCGAATCAAAACGAAGTAGGTTCAAATTTCCTCAGAAAGAGATAAATTAGATTGTTTCCGATCAAAAGACCATGCAACAAAAATGGAGGATAGGTGAATCTCCCGGAAAGCTCATATGGAATACAAACAAGATTTCAAATCAAATTGATTGTGTCAACAGAAGAGAGCTTTACAAGAATCTAAGATTTATAGCCGAGGTCAACAGAATGCAAAACGAGATTCCAAACTCATCCAGATGTCAAATGAACGAAAGTAGAGTCTACGCATAGGTAGAATGAACCTAAAGTCTCACTAATCACGGATAATCCAACGGAGATTCAAATTCTAAACTTCTTAGGTACTCTCCAAGATATCCTATGCCCACAACAAGTGCACGTTATATGATGTAAGTATTATCACGTTGGCCAGACGTCATAATACTGGCATCATATAAATATGCCCTTATGATGGTCATACTTTATCTCAAGTCATAAACAAAACCACCTATCTTAATCCACCTAGTACTTCTACTGTCTCGAGGTCAACAAAATCGAATGCCCTAGTCAAGAGGGAAAAAAAACAAAACAAAACTATTCGCAAGAGTATCCAAATCTCAGATTGCCTAGCAAAGGTGAGGCACGCCGTCACAAGCATCATATCTTCCACAATTAGCCAAAATCTCTCAAAACAAAGCCATCACCGAACATACGAAAAATGAACACGAACAGAAATGCTTCTAGGAAACTTAAATCATTAAAGGATCTTATTACTATATAACGAAACTTAAGAGGGTCAACGGAACTGGAAGTTATTTGCCAAGAACTTCGGCCTTCATAGAATCAATTCTTCCAAACATAAAGGGTCTGTTTCTAAACTCCGTCCATTCAACACATCCAATCTCCTCAAGTCCGGTTAATTTGTCTTCGTCTGTCCATCAATCGGGAAGTGCAACCAAAATCGGGTTGTGTCTGGTTCGTCGAGCCTCCTGCAGTTCTTCTTGGAATGTGATGGAGTAATGTGGATTTCTGGCATGATCTTTAAATCTCTTCATCATCCAGTCTGTTTCCGCTCTCAATTCATCTTAGTACAACCAAGATGAATAGGAAAAGTAGACTGCATGTCTTCATCAGCTCTAGGTTCGCCATCTTGACTAAATTTCTTCTTCTGCATCGCCAACACTTCTACCTTGTAAGGAATGTCTTCACTCTTCAGGGTAGCCACCGTCGTTGTCAACTCCAGGTCATGCAATGAAATAATTCTTCTGATATGTCTCTAGTTGTCCTAATGTATACGAAAACCTTCTGTGCTGTAAGGGAGTATAACCGAGTCTTTTTCTGATTTATCCCAAAGATTGTCCCGCCCGAGGGTATGGAAGCTAACTTCTATTTCATCTTTTCCAAAACTCCATTTTAAATCAAACTAAGCTGTTTCTCTCTGTTCACGAAATTTCTCAATGGTATCCTAAGTTGCAAACATCTTCCAGAATTCTTCGGCAGAGTTAAAAGGGTTTAGTTCTCCATTCTATTGTTGGTTTTGACCACATGGTGATAGCTTTCAAAGCTCGCGGAAATTAAAGAGGTATCCTCAATTAAGAACATCGTTGTCTCAACAAATATCAATCTCTCAGTATGCACAAATGACTAACAAAGTGCAAAGATGATTTCATGCTCTTCCTCGTCTCCGAACGTACTATTAAGTCATACAATGACCATTTGCCCAAGTACTCACGAGAAAAACAATTATTTATCAAATTCACAAAACAGTCAGAGCTTTTGCTAATACTATTAGCGTCCCTAATCGTCATAGCAGTCGTTTACGAATACAGAAGGCGATTCTAAGAATAAAATTAATTCGTCAGGAGGAAACTTCGCGCTCTGAAATTTAAACAAACACGTAGTCGTCTCAGGGAGGATGAATATTGGCTCCTAACAGTAATACGGTTCAGCTATCTCCAGTCACCATCCTTCTTTATCGTGAGCGAAACTAAAGTACGCCCAGAAGATACGCTTAAACAAACTTACTTCCCGGTCTTCGGTTGTTGCTCTTCCCGGTTGTTCAGACCAACCGGTATGATTCTGACACATCTTGAAGACACCTTCGCTTGGTGACTAGACAATCTCTCAGTAACTTGTCAAATCCTACTTCACGCTTCGGTGGACAGCTTGGTGGTTCAACCAGGAATTATGTTCAGAAAACTCAGGTTGCCCAATAACTCTCGAGATGAGGTTCATTCATTGGTGTACGGAATGGGTTCTAGAACGACTTCAATACTAGGAACTTCTAAAGGGGTATCTTTAATGGATGCCAGAAACTAAGGCAACCATGGGAAATCAAGTTCTGGCCTTCAAACTTAAAAGGTTGAGAACCATGATAAACACATATCACACATAAATTATTCCAAAAATTGCTCAAGCCTTATTATTAAATACTCGGGAAAACCCCATAATCCAACGGAATCCGTACAATATTAATGCCAAGAGAAACCTAAGACAAAAGTCTAAACAATAATAACACACATGACTCGAGCTCTATCCTTATGCCTAGATCGTGTTACTCGCAGTGGACTCCAAGTCTGAATCCACTTCATCTTCCTCGCTAAGCCATCCGTTTCGGTTCCCCGCAGGCTGTGGCAGCGGCCGCCTAGCAAAACCATCCTCAGGGTCCCTTCCTTCATCTCCTACGTGGTCCACAAACCCATACAAATTGCGAGGCTCAGCCCGCACTACTCCTCCTTCTTCTATGAACTTAGGACACCTTCCCAGGTACCTAGTCACGAAGCCTTCTCCATCGGTTATCTCCGTCTCGTGCAGATGTATCTCCGTTCCACTTATATTTACCACGGTCATCCTTTCTTCAATCCGGCATGGCCACATACTAGCAGGGATCAACATCCTCCTGTTAATCCTTCTCAACTTACCAATCCTTTTTCGGCCAGTAGCGACAACAGTTGCCCAACATTTCCTGCTGCGTGTGGGAGGTGCCATACTGAAAATGACATACGCGATACTAAGTACTAGAACCCGATATATGTCTAAACTACTCATAAACTCAAGAAAACTAAACACGTAAAATATCACCCTCACACATAGGCCCTAAATACAACTATATGAGGGACTCCTAGGTTATAGTCTATGTTCAACCACTTTCGAAAATGATCAGCAAAGTAGGGGAAATAAGCACGAAAGGAACAACAAAACAGAATCCTAATGTCTACCCAATTCCTCACCAGTCAAAACTTACGCTCCTATAGGGAAATCTTAAAGAAAATTTTTCAAAGGTTGTCCTACGAGCGCCTACAGGGAAAACTTAGTGGTCCTAACTTACACAGGTCAAGGGTAAATGTATTACGAATCGCAGCCTGTCTCTCTGATACCATAATTGTAACACCCCAACCCGGCAAGGGTAGAAGTATCACATTAATGGTTTCACATCAGATCAAAACAAAGCATACATCAACAGTAATACAAGAGTTTTCAAAGATTACAAATGAAATACTGAAATACAAGGCTAAAAAGGAACAAAAGCTAAATACTAAGTCTGCGAATACAAATCCTTCTAAGAGTCTCTACTTCAGAATAACTATCCAGGTCTTCTAAGTCCAAAAGTCTCTTCACTCATACCCAGCATTCCAACTAAAACCTGCCGAGGGAAAAGAAACGCGGCTGAGCTTAAAAAGCCCAGTGACCAGATATATAATAAACGAAAATGAAAGCAAATGAAACAAACATGTATAGTTTAGTGCATTGGGATATATAAGTCATAGGCAAAGAATATAATAAGAATGAAATGAAAAGAAAGGAAATAAGAGGGTCAGTAATCCTCCACGAGCCCGAACAAACAAAATATAGTAACCCTGTAACAATCTAGAGGGGATGCCTCTCAAGTAACCAGATAATATGAGGGGTGACCTCATGTATCAAATTGGAGTGATCAGCTCCCGAACTTTGAGAAAGACGTGTATTGCACACAACATCAATCATCGAATAATATAATATAATATCCATTAATACAAACACTAACCTAGGATGCATCCATACGCCCCCCCTCCCCCTCCGAACAATAATATAGGCCAATAATAATTATAATGTGCACGTTACGAACAATATGGGGACGGTGTGGAACATCACTCAACCACACTAAAGTTATGCCATTGGTGCATCAATGACACAGCCACGTTACCTTCATGGCTAGGGAACGAACTTGGCTCGGGTATCAAACTGGAAGGTCAAAAGTCTAAATCAAAGCAAAGGTCCAAAAGGTCTGAGTTACCGAATCATTGTCAAGTCCAAATATCAAAGGTTCATGGTAAAGGGTTCACGTCAAGATATTTCAGAAGTAAATGACAAAGGTTCAAAATCCTTTAAAACGTTTTCTTATAAAAATTATCTTACGAAATGATCTTCATAAAAATGGTCTTTTCAAAACAGTTTTTCATAGAGACAGTTTTCTTAAAATGTTTTCATAAATAATCCAAAAAGGTTTTCTCATCCCCTTTACAATATCCAACATATTTGGGTTCAAGTCAAAATTTATGGCAAAGTTCCTATCAGAGTTCACAGCAGGTTTCAAGACAAAAGATCAAGGCAAAGGTTCAACTCTAAGGTTCACAATACAAGGGAACATAGCAATGGCTTTGGGAAATCCTAAACGAATCAAGATAAGAAATCAAGAGAAACGAAGGCACCTTACTGAGAAGGGCAGAATATCTGTACCTTATTAGCAGAACACAAGGATAGCAAATGACAAGGATCAAATTACTCCTTCCTCGAACCTAAGGGAGTAGAAGACAGAATGACAAGTGGTTTTTTAGTTATCTTTCCATTTTAAATAACCTCTATCTTTAGTAACTTTCCTTGTTAGCAGGTTTCCCGAATTAGCAAGTTTCCATAATTAGCAGATTTCCATAATTAGAAAGATTATAATATCACCAATTTAAGTTAAGTCATTAATCAAGCCTTATTATGGGATTAAGGTATATTTTAGCAAGTTACAAAAGTCTAGGGTTATTTATGACATGTTCTCATAGTTTAAGGTTTTAATTGTAAATTCACCAAATTCCAAGGTCTAACATGGAAATACTTTAAGTTACTGATTTAAATACCCATGTTATTCAGAATGACACTTTAATCCCTTAAGTTTCACAAATTACCATTCATACCCCTCTAGTTACATTAATTACAAAACAAACCCTATATTTACATAATTTACAATTTAACCCCTATCATGTTTATATTTACACATCAAGCACTATAATATCCAAGATTACAGAATATACTCTCAAAGTTATGCATGACACGAATTGAACCTCTAAGTTTTACCTATTTACATAATTAGTCCTTTTTGTTTACAAATATCACAATTTACATCACAACTTCATTCTAATTACACATCAAACCCATAATTATCCAAAATTACATATTACCTCCCTAATAACATTATTTACACAAAATGATCACAATTTTCCTGAATTTACACCATTAGTCCCTTTAGTTAATTAATTTCCAATTCGAACCATATATTAACAATTAAATCATTATCTTGCAAATTTTACACATAAGGACCTCATCTTATAATTTTTATACATTTGTACTGACCTAATTAACATTATAAAAATAACCCTTAAGTTTCAAAATTGGCAAAACACACCCTTCTTATTTATTTTCCAAATCGTTAACCCTTTAACAATTACAAGCCCTAACCCTAAATCGTTCTAGGGTTTCTTTTTATTTTCTTTTATTCGATATACATAAATCCGATTATAACAAAAATTAACCACGATCAATCTAAGCTTCTATAATTCGAATCACTATTTTTCCCAGATCATATAACTCATATAGAGTCCAAAATAATTAATCACAACACCTAGAAAAATCGCATGGCTCGTTATTGATTTTATGTACGTTTTTGCTCTCCAAAATTATTACGATCAATATAGCATGCATGGTTCGTGTTATATATTTTATTTAGGTCTTACATGATCTTAAGAACATAAGAAAAATACCACAAGAAGAATCGAACGTGTAAAAGGGATATATGGAATTTATACCTCTCGGTTAGGCTATATTCGACAAAACAAAAACACTAGCGATCAACGAACAAATCCCACGACCTCCAAACAATTTTATAAGCTTCCTCACATGTTTTAGAACACCAGAAAAATGTCCCATGAATTTTCCCAAATCTAATGAAGGCTGGTCGAATTTTTGTGAAGGGTTTTTAGGGTTTCGGTATATAATATATATAGAATAAATAAAGAAAACGTGTATATGAGAGGTGGGATCAAATATTTCGGCCCAAGAAAGTATATTTAAGATCAAATACTGATTTGGAAGATTTCCTAACTTTATTTGTATTTATCTTGTATTCTATTTAATTTAAATTGAATTAATAATAATAATAATACACGAAATAAATAAAAATTGGCCCTATTAATACTTTGTATATTTTTGTACTTTTCAAAATGTTAAATTGTAAATGTAAAAATTATTCGGCTTCATATCTAGGTCATTCCCGAAGGTATGGAATTTATTTGGTAATTTATAAGCTTTTAAATCAATTTTTAAAATTGTAGGGACATTTTGGTCATTTTGCACATTTTGGATTTTTAGGTATTACAAATCCGGCTAGCACAAACACTATCAATCAGGCTAACACAAATGGGTGAATAGTGTGTATTTGGCTATCAATCCGGCTAACACAAAGGCTATCGATCCGGCTAACACAAATAAGGTGCATTTGGTTATCAATACGGCTAGCACAAAGACTATCGATCCGGCTAACACAAATGGTAATTCATAAAAGTTTAAAGTACTCGTGTAAGTAAAAGCAAGTGTTATGTTTTAATAAGCGAATAGAGTGTGTCATCAATCGTGTACCACGTTTAAAGTAAACGAGTAAAATTTGTATGTAAAACAAGCATGTATCTCCCCCAAAGAGTATAAAGTCATTAAACGAGTAAAAGTGGGGCTATGACTCACCTTGAGTGTAACTGGCAAAGGTGAAATGTGAAATCAAATGGATTATGGGAACGGCTCCAACACACGACCTGAATAATAGTGAAGTCCGAGAATTTGATAGTTTTAACTTAATATGAATAGTGATTGTGCAAAAGAGTAACGGGTAACGATTTGTTTTGTGATGAGTGTGAGTGAGTGATATGCTTAAAATGCTTAAAGTTCAAAAATAATATTATAAATAAAGTTACAGTTTGGTGCTTGTACTTATACAAATTTTACACTTTTTACCCTAACAAAGTTAATTTTGCACCGTTAGTCCTTGGTTACAATTTTAGTCGAAAAAGGTTCAAATGTTACATTTTAAGCCTCAAGTTTACTGTTTTAGCATTTTCTACCCTCAGGTTTCAAATTTAACAGTTTTGAACATAGTTTTGTGAAGTTGGCAATTTTAACCCGAAATGGAATATATTTTGCAAAACAAGTCCAAAATTCACAAAAGTGAGGTGAAATGTGTTTCAAAAGTGCTTATTTGAGTCTTATCCAACTACTTATTTGCTAAAAGTGCTTATTCTATGCTTAATGGACTTAACGGTTACAATTTAAAGGCCCATTAAGGTTTTTTGATCCAAAGGGTTTGAGAACAAGTTGGGCCTTAGTTTGGGCTTATTTTAAGCTCTTAGAATCATTACCATTGAGCTTATTTGAACTGCTTATACAGAGTGCTTAAAATTTGCTTATTGGGCTTAAAAGCCCAATCGGTATAAAAAGGGTTGTTTATAGTCTGTCCGAATAAGGTTTGGTTTGAGGTTCAAAAAGGGCTTATATGAGCTTTTGATGAGTGCTAATTACTTCAGCTTATTAGTTGGTATTATGGATAATTAGGGTGGGTAATAAAATGGACATGTCGCGTGTACGAAATGGATTTTACAAGGCTATTACCTGGTCGATAAATGAGTTGGTCTAAAAATAAATTATGACTTATAAATGTGTTATAAATATATACGATGCAACATATGCTTCAAATGAGGTTCGAAATGCATTAAATGAATACGTAAATGTTGAATGATTGTGTATAACATATATCTAGCCATCCATGAAGGAGGTCATACGTATAAAACGCAAAAATAAATACAAGAAATATGAAAAATGTATAGAAAGTAAGTATACGATCGTATGAGATTATGAAATGTGCATGGAACATAGAAATCAATATATTTAGTAGGAAAAGAGTTGTAAAAGGCTTACAACACCCAAAGGAGCGGAGTTATACGTGAAAGAAAGGCTAGAACTCGAGATCTTTGTATATAGCACATTTGTTTGATCACCAATGATCCGAGAACAATACTTGCGACCTGGAATTGGATCGAGATTGCTATGGAATTGTTCCTGGTTCTTTGAGGTTCTCGGCAAGGAGGTAAACTAGAGATAATATGTGTGTGAAAGTGTTTAAGTGTGAGTGAAGGAGTTTGGGTGAAAACGTATATATGTATGCAATGTATATGTCGTATGTATTGTAAAATATTAACACAAGTTGCTAAGATGGGATGGTGAGCAGGGGATAAGAGATTCTTATGAGATAAGAGTGGATTTATAATTGAGTATTATAGGTATTAGGAAGGCTTTGTAAGGAGCTTTTGTGCTTGCTTATGATTCAAGTGGCATGTAACGTTTAATATATACATTCGACTAGCAAAAAGGGTCCAAAACAAATATGCAACGTGACCAAATGTAAGAAATGGTGAGGAACGATGTTATGAAGTCACATTCGACTGGAAATAAATGAAGGAGTTAGGGGAAAATAAGTTTAAATTGATTTTGATAAAACGGGTAATTAATAAGTGAACTTGAAATCGAGTCGAGGGTGATTAACTTTGGACCTCCTTAGGTGATCAAACATTCGAATGAAAGAGTGAGAGTGGTCGAACTTGACTCTTTGGTGTCTGAGGAGTCGGGTGATGTAAAATGTTGCCTAGATTGTGTGTCGAATTCTCGAATAAATGGGGTCAAGTGAGGGTGAGTTGAACTGGGTGGAGTATATGATTTAATAAAATTTATAAATGTTGGGTTGGGCTATGAATAGTACCAGGCCAGAAATTTTGGGCCGAGAATTGGTATAAGGATCCGTTTGATGTATAATGAGTGTGTTTGATTCGTTGTGGTTCGCGTGTGAGCTCGTTCCAATGTGTTTGTGAATTACATATCAATGTGTTTGTAATAAACAAAATTTTAAATTTTACCCATAAAAATGGTTAACTGAACAGTAACGGTAATTAATATTTGATTAACATTACAAATTACTGTGGAATTTTACAAGATGCTACAGAAAATATCCGAAGTGTTTCAAACCTGTAAACACAATCAAGTCACTGAGTGAATAGTCATTCAGTGAGTCATCTTCAGGATGCTCAGGACAAGTCTAATGAAGAAAGGCTTTCTAGTTAGTGAGGCGGAACTCAGTGAATGATACCTGAGCCAAAAAAGAAGATGATTCCATCAGCGATTGATGACAATAGCTCACTGCTTCCCTAATCTCCTCCTCCTCTATGAAGATCAAGAATTAAAGATCAAAGGCTTTGGACTGAAAATTAGGCGGGACTTTTCACTAATATGTTTGAGCGGGATAAAGTAAATTTTAGTGATTAGTCAAATCAAGTACAAGTTGGTGATAAAAGTAGTAAACAGTTGCCTGCACTGTTCACTAAAGCAAAGAAGAAACTTTTCCCAGTATTGATGCATTAAATGGAAGATTTACCTTTGTGTACCTCATCTATTGGAATTTGACACGCACTCACGTAACGTCACCAGCAGCAACCTCGTACTAGTATAAATATGATCATAAGGTGGAGTAGAAAGGTTGACAAGTTGGTGTAGAAAAAGCTTTGCTTCAACTAACCTTTCTACTCCTCTAAGACAACTAAGTCCCTGGGAAAGCTCAGTTGGTTAGCATAGTTGCACTTAAGCTTAGCTTAAGTTTAGAGAGGAGATTACCACACTTGTCAATTCAATACCAAATGTTATTCCGCACTCACTTGGGTATAGATTATTTGATTAATTTCTTATAAGAATTTAAACGTTGAAAAACTCGTCTATTTACTTTTACGTTTGGTTCTTATGTTTATCAAAGAACATCATTACTTTACCATGGTACATCATTTGGTTAACACTGTAAAACCCTAAAAATTCTATTCCTTGAAATTCTCATTTTGCCTTCAAAATTTAAATTTATAAGAACACATGAATTATTATACAAGAGTATTATGAAAATTATAACCTATGTTAATAAAAATGGCACAACCTTTAATTCTTAAGTATTTATCATAAGTTACTAAGTCCTTGATTGGACCGAATATATTTTAAATTTTTGTACACAACACCACATTTAAAGATTTGGTCAAATAATATTTGAAACTGGAAGTAAATCAATCTCCTTAATCCTCCCCAAAATACTCGGTCCATTATTCCCTAAGTACCACACTTTTTTTTCCCCCTCTCAATCAACATCCATCATTCGGCCTCTTTTCTCTCCCACAAATACCGAACCCTAAACATACCAAAAACCAATTATATATCTCTTCCAAGATCAAGAAAGACGAGGAGTATAGCAGCCATGGTGATCGGTCTCTGTTGTCCTATGCTAGTGTAATCATGGTGTGGTGATCTAGGTGTTGTGTTTTGTCCCTCCTCCTTTTCTCGTTCCAACCAAGGTAGCACATCTCCTTAATTTTCTTTAATCCAATCGACACAACATATGTTTTGTAAACTGATTAAGCAACGTAAAAACCTAATTAGTTTATATCATGTCAAGACCATGTGGCTATGTGTTGTATTTGGTTACAATGGGTATAAGATTTCATGTCAATATTCATTATGAAAAGCTTATTATTTTATGTGTCTTATGCATGTTCTTTCATCCATATTAATTGAGCCCTAATAAAACCCTAAACATGATTATATATATTTGTACGCCTATGGAACTATTTTGGTGTCGTGTATGTGGGTTGTTTTGATGTCCTTGTTTCAGCCTTGGTCTACCTCTATATTATCATAATCAAGCCCTAAAAATATGTTGTGATGATCATTTGATATGACAGCCGAAAAGTGAAACCCTAAGATGTTTGTTAACTGGGAATCTATGATTTTATGCGGAGGTTTCTGTTTTGTTTTGGTTTGGGGTGATGGTATGACTTGGATATGAACATATAAACATGTTAAGGTCATGGTAAAATGCAGGTCTTCTAATATATAAAGGTCACATAGGCGTTTGTATAGGTAAACATGTCATTCAGTGGCCTAAAATGGAATTCTGATTTGGACAGATTTATAATATGAATTTTGTGTGCAATGTAACTTGAGTTTTATAAGTGGTTAATACTGTATTTTTGATTTTAAACTTAGTTTAAGGTCCTAGGAAAGTATTCCAATTGGTTTGAACGAATTTGAGTGTGTACTGAATATTTTTCTGAATTTTATGTGTTCGTATGTCCAAATGTGGTTGCTGAGTTATTTTTCAATCAGTTTCTTTGATTTTTATTTTCCAAACCGTAGAGGGTTAGAGGCCACAATTTTACAGGAGTCATATTTCTTATGTGGACTACTTCTTGGAGTTTTTGTAGAATTTTTTGAGGTAATATGGTTAGGTTGTTAGGTGCATACTTTTGATGTGTAACTGCAGTTATGAATCTGAACACATTAAATTAAACGATTTTACAAAGGGTCTTTACAATTGATAATAAATACTGGAAAAATTCCAATAGACTCCTAAGACATGTGGTCTACCGTGGTAATTTTGTGGATTTTTAGTTTAGGATTCTGGTACATTTGTAAAATTCATTAACTAGGCTTAATTTTATGTTAAAATCAGTCAATAAGTGTTCATGTATTGTTTACATGTTCAAAGTGTTTTCTTTTGATACTTGATGCCTATACTTGTTTCTATGCAGTGTATGACTTGTTAATGATGTTTTGACTTGTGTGTGAATGTGTTAAACTTATTTGACAATCCCAAACCTAAAACAGAATTTAAACTAAATTGGGGAGTCGTATTAAAAGTTAATAAATATGGAAACCTGCTAAATATGGAAACTTACTAAGTATGGGAAGTTACTAAATATGGAAACCTACTAAATATGGAAACTTACTAAGTAAGAAAGTCACTAAATATGGAAACCTGCTAAATATGGAAACTTACTAAATATGAAAAGTTACTAAATATGAAAACCTGCTAAATATAGAAACTTAGTAAATATGGAAAGTCACTAAATATGGAAACCTGCTAAATAAGGGAAGTTAAATATGGAAACCTACTAAATATGGAAACTTACTAAGTAAGAAAGTCACTAAATATGGAAACCTGCTAAATATGGAAACTTACTAAATATGAAAAGTTACTAAATATGAAAACTTGCTAAATATAGAAACTTAGTAAATATGGAAAGTCACTAAATATGGAAACCTGCTAAATAAGGGAAGTTACTAATTATGGAAAGTTATTTAACCTAGAAGGTTACTAAAAGTAGAAAGTTTCTAAAAATAGAAAGAAACCTAAACCATGTAATCTGATTTAAAACGAGCATATTAATAACATGTGATAATTAATTGTTAGGTTTGGTGAAGAAGAAGTGACCTTTCCATTCCTCCGTGACCCATCTTTTATCTGGTTGTCTTTCTGAATAAGGTACAGATATTCTACCCTTTCTCAGTAAGGGTGTCTTCTCTCACGACTTTTCGATCTTTGACTTTGATATGAACCTTTGCTATGCACCATTTGATATGAACCTTTGCTATGCACCTTTGATATGAACCTTTGCTATGCACCCTTTGATACGAACCTATGATTATGATATTTTGATGACCTATGGCATTCTGTTTGACCTTCAGTTTGATACCCGAGCTATCACTAGTCATAGGGGTTCCATGACCATGTCATTTATGCACCAATGGCATGACTCTAGGGTGGTTGAGTGATGTTTCACCCCGTCCCTTTCTGTTATATATTTTGTTTGTCCATTCTGATTTTCTGCAGGGGCGTATGGATGCATCCTAGATATGATCTGTTATGTTATAAGATATATATTTCTGGTGACTGGTGATGTGTGCAATACACGCCTTTCACAATTCTGGCAGCTAATCACTCCATTATGTTACTTATGTTTACTTATGAAGATTATGATTATGATGTTATGATATGATATGTTTCTGGGCTCGTGGTAGATTTCTGACAACCCTTACACCTTTGATACATTTTGATATACTTTCTGTTATTCCCCAATGCACCATATTCTGTTTTCTCCATTTCAGTTGACTTATAATATTTGTTCAGACGATCTTGACCTCTCAGATTTTAACAGATGATATTCATTTCAGTAGGAGTCTGTGTTCCTCTTTCTTTACATATACATGTTTGATTATTCGTTTCTTATATATATCTATTCACTGGGCTTTTTAAGCTCAGCCGCATTTCTTTTCCTGCGGCAGGTTTCTAGAGGAAAGTTGGGATATGAGCGAAGAGTGCATAAGAGCCTTAGAGGACTACACCTTTGATAGCTACCTTGGATTAGAGTTGACTTGGATATTTTCATACTAGACATATTGTACCTTTCTTGAAATCCTTGTATTCCATTTACCTTAGATTTCATTTGTAACCTTTGAATTTAATTGTATTATTAACGTCTTCCACTTGTGTATGTTCTGTTGACACCATAATGTGATATTTTGACCCTTTTCGGGTTGGGGTGTTACAATTATGGTATCAGAGCCCAGGCTGCGAGTTGTAGTACATAAAACCTTGACCTGTGAAGTTTAGACCCTTAGGCTTCCACTATAAGAGATTATAAGACAACCCTTGAAGTTTTGCCTTAGGTTTTCCCTGTAGAAACATTAGTTATGACCGGTAAGGATTGGGTAGATTATGCGATAAGACTTTGACTATTTATCTTTCTTCCGCGCTGCTCTGATTTATGCCTCTGCTTTCAGTTAGGCTCTTATAAGACCATTGGTTTCGGAGACTTAGGAAATTTAGCAAGATACGCAATATAAGTTTAGTGGTCACATAAGTTTAAAATGCTTTGAGACTTTTGTAGTAATGCCTTACAGGTTTCACTCTCTGATGTGACTGAATTCTTTGAATTTTGATCTCTGATTCGTTTATGATTTGTTTGGATACCTTTTCATTCGTTCAGAGAATTCGTATATGTATGAATCCGATGTGTTTGATACATTCTGTAGTTTCCCTTTCTTTTGCTAGGCATATTAAGGTCCCCTATGCGTTATTAGAATCTGCTTTACTCATTTCTATTCCTATGAGAAAACTTGTGATTATCCGTCACGAGTATCGGAATTATCCAGTATGTTTTGAAGGTATTGGAAGATAAGTTCGTTCTTCTAATCTGTTTCCTTTGGGAATGTTTAATTCGATGTTATTTTGAATATGGATTTGTTGACTAAGTATCGAGATGCTAACAACAGTCATATTAGATTTGTAATCTTTGGCGATTTGAGAAACTCGAACTCTGTACCATGGTTCCCAACCTGGTAAATAATTATGATCTCATCTGTTTTAAAAATTCGTACGTTAATCTATCGCGGTTGTGAATATATTTCGCTTAATGAACTGACAAGATTTCCATCTGAGTGTGATCTTGTTTGATCTGGTTATGAAGTTTGTTTAGTCACGACTCGAGGTAAACTGTGATTGCAATAAAGGCATGTGTATATGATGCAAGTATTATGACGCCTGGCCAACGTGATAATAGTTACATCATATAACTTGAACTTATTGGGATCATAGGATGTCTTGAGAAGTGCCTGAGATCAGTAAGTTGGTTGATTCAGAAACTCTATCCGTATAAGAGCAATGTTTTTCCTAATTCTGAAACTCCGTATCTTATGACATCGGTTGAATGGAAAGAATTGAAGGACCTGCTTTTAGAAAGTGGTTTTATTCGTTTGCGTGTGTAGCCGTGATGTACCCAAGTTGTATTCATTAAGAAAGAAGATGATAGCATGAAGTTGTGTAGTAATCTCGGGAAGTTGAATAGTATTGTGGTTAGAACCGCTATCCATTACCTCGAATAGACGATTTGATTAATCAACTCCGGAGTGTAAAGTTTTTCCCAATGATGAATTTTAGATATGATTATTTTTTAGTTACGTTTAAAGGAGCGAGATGTTAGAATTTATTTCCGTATTCGTTCTGATCTCTATGAGTATTGTGATGCCAATCGTATTGGCTACTGCTCCGACTGTTCCTATGAACTTGATGAATCGTGTCTTTCATAAATACCTGGACAATTTTTCATAGTATGACATATTGGTATATTCAGAGATGAAAGAGAAACACGGAAATCATCTTCATATTATGTGTTGAGGCTTTTACGTCAGAGGAAGCTATATGTTATACCCTCGAAGAGTAAATTTTGGGTTGAGATGAAGAATGAGAGGAGAAATTTTGAGAAGCTGAAAAGGAAATTGTTTCTACTCAAGAAGGGGACTTAGCTAATGTCCTTATGCAACACGGGAAGATTGTTGGTGCAGCTGGAACCGCAATAAGTGAACTATCCGACGCATTACTTGGGAGTGATTGGTGATAGGAATGAAGATTCTCGGGAGCAAGATGGTGGAACATGATCTATGATAGAAGACTTGAAGGAAGCGGTTTTGATTGAAGCACACTATTTTCTCTATCCATCTTAGTTTTACTATTATGTGTAGAGACTTGCAGCAGAAATTTTGATGGAATGGTATGGAGACGGTTGTGACTACATTAGTGGTGAAGTGGTTGGCGTGTCAACAAGTTAAGATTCAGTATCAGCGTACAAGTGGTTTTCTTTAGTGTTGGATGTTCGTATGTAGAAGTGAGATTGAACTTTCCGGGATTTTTTAATGGGAATTCCGCGCACATTTAGGAGGGACAACACGACTTGAGTGGTAGAGGACGGTTTGACTAGGTCGGCTCACTTGGAAGATTGGCATTGACTTCTTTCGGCAGAATATTTTTTAAAACTACATGGCGCACCTGCAGTGATCGTATCTGAGATTCGCATTTCAACATCACATTCCTAGGAAGAGCTACTGAAGGCTTGAGGGACCAGACTCGAGTTGGTAATGCTTTGCACCTCCAAACCGATGAATAAGCAGAACAACTATTCGAGCTTGGAAGATGTGTTGAGCAGGATTTTTGACAGAGCTGAAGAACACCTTTTGGGTTAAATTAGGTTAGGGAGCTGTTTATTGAAGGACCTGAGTAAATTCAATGACTAATGGATTATTTATCATGTTGGAAGAGAAATTCTAAAACTTTAGACAGGGAATTGGTGTGTTCCATGTGATGTTCCGTACAACAATGTTGGGCGTTTTGGCGTTTGAGGAGGATTTAGTTCACGTCATGTTAGATCTTAGATTTATTCTGATCCGTGCGATTATTCTACATATTCTATTAGACTGCTGATACGTTTTGATATTCTGATATGTGCTTAATTAATCGTCGATACGAATATGTCACCCACCTTCATATGAAACTCTTTAGACGTTTAGTAGTTTCGGTATGTGCTCCTTTGATTATTAGCAAGTTCCTTAGTTCGTTTAGAATCTGGATAGAGTTGATGAAGTTTCATCGTTTATTACTACCTCCGTATTTGCCTCATGTGTACATGTGTTTCATGTATCTCTTAGTGAGATTACAAATATCATCTGTCATGTATATGTTCCGCATTCATTCGATCGATAATTGTTATGATTTGTCTGTTATTGAAGAGCCTGAGGCTATTCTGGAGCGTCAGGTTTGGGGTCATGAGAAATTGAACAATTATATGTATATGTCATCCACACATCTTCTGTGATTCGATACATTTCTATTTGATCTCTCTACTCCAATTTCGAGGAAAAAATTTTTCTTTTAGAGGGGAAGAGTTGTAAAACCCTAAAAATTCTATTCCTTGAAATTCCGATTTTACCCTCAAAATTTAAATTTATAAGAACACATGAATTATTATACAAGAGTATTATGAAAATTATAACCTATGTTATTAAAAAAGGCACAAACTTTAATTCTTAAGTATTTATCACACGTTACTAAGTCCTTGATTTGACCGAATATATTTTAAATTTTTTTACACAACACCACATTTAAAGGTTTGGTCAAATAATATTTGAAATTGGAAGTAAATCAATCTCCTTAATCCTCCCCAAAATACTCGGTCCATTATTCCCTAAGTATCACACACTTTTTTTTCCCCTCTCAATCAACATCCACCATTCGGCCTCTTTTCTCTCCCACAAATACCGAACCCTAAACATACCAAAAACCAATTATGTTTCTCTTCCAAGATCAAGAAAGACGAGGAGTATAGCAGCCATGGTGATCGGTCTCTGTAGTCCTATGCTAGTGTAATCGTGGTGTGGTGATCTTGGTGTTGTGTTTTGTCCCTCCTCCTTATCTCGTTCCAACCAAGGTAGCACCATCTCCTTAATTGTCTTTAATCCAATCGACACAACATATGTTTTGTAAATTGATTAAGCAACGTAAAAACCTAATTAGTTTATATCATGTCAAGACCATGTGGCTATGTGTTGTATTTGGTTACAATGGGTATAAGATTTCATGTCAATATTCATTATTAAAAGCTTATTATTTTATGTGTCTTATCCATATTCTTTCATCCATATTAATTGAGCCCTAATGAAACCCTAAACTTGATTATATATATTTGTACGCCTATGGAACTGTTTATGTGTCCTGTATGTGGGCTGTTTTGATGTCCTTGTTTCAGCCTTGGTCGACCTCTATATTATCATAATCAAGCCCTAAAAATATGTTGTGATGATTATTTGATATGACAGCCGAAAAGTGAAACCCTAGGATGTTTGTTAACTTGAAATCTATGATTTTATGTGGAGGTTTCTGTTTTGTTTTGGTTTGGGGTGATGGTATGACTTGGATATGAACATATAAACATGTTAAGATCATGGTAAAATGCAGGTCTTGTGTTATATAAAGGTCACATAGGCGTTTGTATAGGTAAACATGTCATTCAGTGGCCTAAAATGGAATTCTGATCTAGACAGATTTATAATCTGAATTTTGTGTGCAATGTAACTTGAGTTTTATAAGTGGTTAATATTGTATTTTTGATTGTAAACTTAGTTTAAGGTCCTAGGAAAGTATTCCAATTGGTTGAACGAATTTGAGTGTGATATGAATGTTTTTCTAAATTTTATGTGTTCGTATGTCAAAATGTGATTGCTGAGTTATTTTTCAGTCAGTATCTTTGATTTTTAGTTTCAAAACTGTAGAGCGTTAGAGGCCACAATTTTAAAGGAGTCATATTTCGTATGTGGACTACTCCCTGGGATTTTTGTAGATTTTTCTGAGGTAATATGGTTAGATTTTTAGGTGCATACTTTTGATGTGTAACTGCAGTTACGAATCTGAACACATTAAAATAAACGATTTTACAAAGGGTCTTAAAATTGATAATAAATTCTGGAAAAATTCTAGTAGTCTGCTAAGACATGTAGTCTACTGTGGTAATTTTGTGGATTTTTATTTTATGTTTCTGTTACATTTTTAAAATTCATTATTTATGCTTAATTTTATGTTAAAATCAGTCAATAAGTGTTCATGTGTTGTTCACATGTTCAAAGTGTTTTCTTTTAATACTTGATGCCTATACTTGTTTCTATGCCGTGTATGACTTGTTAATGACATTTTGACTTGTGTGTGAATGTGTTAAACTTATTTGACAATCCCGAACCTAAAACCGAATTTAAACTAAATTGGGGAGTAGTATTAAAAGTTAGTAAATATGGAAACCTGCTAAATATGGAAACCTGCTAAATATGGAAACTTACTAAGTATGAAAAGTTACTAAATATGGAAACCTACTAAATATGGAAACTTACTAAGTATGGAAAGTCATTAAATATGGAAACCTGCTAAATATGGAAACTTACTAAATATGGAAAGTTACTAAATATGGAAACCCACTAAATATGGAAACTTAGTAAATATGGAAAATTACTAAATAGGGAAACGTGCTAAATAAGGAAAGTTACTAATTAAGGAAAGTTACTTAACCTGGACGGTTACTAAAAATAAAAAGTTTATAAAAATAGAAAGAAACCTAAAGCATGTAATCAGATTTAAAACGAGCCTATAAGTAACATGTGATTATTAATTGTTAGGTTCGGTGAAGAAGAAGTGACCTTTCCATACCTCCGTGACCCATCTTTTATCTGGTTGTCTTTTTGAATAAGGTACAGATATTCTACCCTTTCTCAGTAAGGGTGTCTTCTCTCATGACTTTCCGATCTTTGACATTGATATGAACCTTTGCTATGCACCATTTGATATGAACCTTTGCTATGCACCATTGATATGAACCTTTGCTATGCCCCCTGTGGTAAACTAGAAGGGGGGGTTGAATAGTTTACCCGTTTTAAAGTCCTTTTAAAAGTCTTGTTTTAAAAGTTTGTTATTGAAAACTTTGATTCGAACTTTATGTGTAATCAATCAATACCAATATGAACTAAACACTAATCTAACTAATGCTAACTAATGAAAGTAAAGAGTAGAGTTGGAAAGATCGAACCAGGACAAAGGATTTATAGTGGTTCGGCTACGAAGCTCCTCTTCGCCCTACTCCACTCCCCGAGTACCACACTCGAGAGTTTCAAACACTATATCAACAACCTCCCTTCAGGCGGAGAAAACCGTACACGTCGCTTATCCTATTTCCGACACTAAGATAGATGTCGAGTGCTAATCTTAGCTAGCACCAATCTACCAAGGTCCACGTGACCAATCACCTAAGCCCAATGGCTACAAGAGATCACCAAGATCTCAACACGATCACAATGATCAACACTCACTATCCTAGCACTATCCTAATGACCCTTGATCCTCTTGATCAATCACACAAGCCCAATGGCTACTAGAGATAATCCCTATCTCTATAAGACCACACTTGATCTTCACTCACACTCACAAAAGATAAATAAACTTGATGTACGCTATGATACAATCAAGATTGTAACAAATGTTACAAAAACCTAACAACTATAACTCTTGTATCTTCTTTGATAACTTGAGTTCTTGTCTTGCACTTGGAAGAGGAATCACAACACTTTGTATCTTCAAGGATACTTGTGTTCTTCTCTTGCTAATCAAGAGGAATGAAGAAGATCACTTGGTGGATGATTGGATCACTCTTGAAACAAAAGAAAACTAATCTAAATGATCAAAAAGAATGAAAGGTGTGAGAGGTTTGAACTAGGGGATTTTTCTGTGTGAAAGGGTGCCTAAAATCTGTGAGTGGGGTTGGTATTTATAGGCAAAGAAAATCTGAACGTTACAAAATCTTTTGTACGGACGGCTCCACTAAACCATACACGGCTCCACTAAATTTAGTGGAACCGTGGAGCCGTCCTAGACTAGGAAGCTCCAAATTTTGTCTTTTCTGGTGAAAACTTACTTGGGGAAGGTAGGAGCTGATTTTGGGGGGGGGGGGGGGGGGGAAATAGCTGTTGTGATTTTCAAACTAATTTTTCCATTAAACATTTCTTAATAATTCAAAAATAATTTGCCATGTATATTTTTGAAAAAATATTTTGTCCCATTAAAAATGTAAACTATCAAAACACAAATTCACTTCTTTGATCATTAGACAAGTTGTAAACTTGTTCTAGAGTGATTTGCGTAGAAACAGGATCTTCTGATTAAAAACTTGTTTACGTTAATTTTAATGTAACATGATCGCACATTTTGTCATCCTAAAAATGTGAAGTAATCGAAAGATATAAATAACGTTTTTAAAACATTATTTGCATCAAGAATCTCCCCCTTTTTTATGATGACAAAATAAAAAATCATTTTAGGTTAAAATTAGTTTTAACAAGTTTTTATTGAGTTTACTCCCATTTCTCTCCCTTTTTGTCAAATCAAAAAGGTGGTTGCGGCTCCCCCTTGATGTATACTCCCCCTCATTTGGAGAACACCAAGGAACCGAGCAATGATGTTTGCTACAAAACAAAGTTAGATAACACATATACAATATCTAACAAGTAGCACTTATGACAAATATCCAACCACACAACAAGAATAAAACAACTACATGAATGCCCATTAATCATAAAATAAATGTCATACATAAGTATGACTACAAAACGGAAGCAAAATACATAATAAGAGTCACATAAACATTCCTAGAGGTATGAGACTTCAAGATTTGCTTCGGGTGCTCTAGGTTTTATTGAAGGAACTAAACATGTGTATGTTTAGTTTGGGCTATGGTGTGGTGGAGGAGGTGGAAGGATGATGGGTCCCATGGGTGGTGTGAGGAGGTGCTCAAGGTATGAGAATTGAAGACTCAAGTCTTCCCTAAGGTTCATGATGAGGGTTTGGTTGTAGTTGCAACATGGGCAACTCAAGGGGTGTGTGTGTAGTGGATAGAGGATGGGATAACCCATTAAGGGTTGAGGTGATGGTGATAGGGAAGATGATGAGGTGTTACTCCCAAACTCAAAGGGAGTGATTGGTGATAAGGTGAGGGTGAGAGCTAGGGGATGTGGTGATTGTGAAGGTGATGAATGGGAGGTGTTAGTTCCAACTTCAAGTGAAGTGGATGGTGATAAGTTGAGTGTTAAGGGTAGTGGTTCAATGGGATTAGGTTGAGGTTAAGATGCAGCACATCTTGTTGTTGAGGTGAATGATGATGTAGGTTTGGTTGAGTTTGTTTTTGATGGTGCTAGTGGTGTAGAAAGTGAGTAGGTTGATGTTCTTGAGGTTTTTGGTGTGTGGGTTTCATCATCATTATCTAATGTTAGGTCAATGAAGATCTTTTCATTGGAAGGTTTGGGTATGGTTTGTGGTGAGTGTACAAGCTTGATCCAATGATCCAGAAGTGTTGTTTCATTTGTGGGTTTGATGGTTAGCCTAGGCTTCTTTGTGATGTGGGAGGTGGTGTCATTGGTGGAAGACATGGTGATTGTGAGGTGTTTGTGAGGTGGAAGTGATGGTGAGTTTGAAGGTGTAAGGATGGCAATGTATGAAGTTGACTTATATAGCCAAATCAAAGCATGCAAGGTGGATAAGGGTGTTGGATTTTGGGATTTGGGTGCATGGGAATCAGGTTATGATGGTAGATTTGTAGGAAAAGAAAGTCAAAAAGTGAAAGAGAATGACAAAATTCGTCTTCCAGAGGCACGACACCACTAAAGGCACCACGGCACCACTAAATTTAGTCGAGCCGTCCCATATTTAGTGGAGCCGTGGCCTTATTTTGACCTTCTTTCCAGGTCTGCAGGTTTTAGGCAGCCTAAATGGGGAAATTTCTGGGGAAACTATTTGCTGCAAATCTTAAAGCCTCAATCCTCTAAACACATAGAATTCCTAAAGCTAGTTTAAACTAGCAACTAGCATGATCATGAGATCATCTATGCATTTAGGCAACTATTGAGCATGCATGGTTTTAAACCATTTTAACATCTAGTGCATGTAATAAAACAAGACAACATGCATGAGCTAGGCAAGATATATTAAGATAAAATGAACATAAGGATTAATTAACCACTCCAAAACTAACCATGTTCAAACTAGTTAATGTAATATGGACAAAGCCATAGACAATTAATAATATCTTAATAAAAATAATACTTAAGTTAATATAACTACTTAAGTTTAACCGCTCTAATGTCTTCACTTCATCACGCCTTCATTCATCATCGCTTGATGACACATCATAGCATGGGATTGGATCATCATTATGATCGCTTCGAGATGATGTACATTCCCAATATAGAGAAGTGTAGGTGTTTTGAGTTAGAGGTGACATAACGGGTTCTACAAGAAGATATCTATTGTTTTGGAGATGGGGAAAAGTGTTCATGACGAAACGATAGAGGCGAGTTAGCTACATACCATAAGGTATTGCCTTGTCGACTCGACCTCTGACACCGGCAATTCTTCTTGCCATAAAGTAGGCAATATTGTAGGGTTGCTCAGTGACTAACCAATATAACATATGAGCACAACATGCCGAAAGTTGCTCACGGTTGTGAGGGAGACAAAAGACATTTTCACGGATGACTTATATCCATCTCCGTAAATGTGGATGAACTTCATCAACACAAACTTTAAGGATGTCCAAGTCATACACATGAGACTTACGAAACTCAACTTCACCATTTTCTTTGAGAAAACCGTGAACTTTTTGAGGAAGACGAATGTGCTCTTTAATGGCACCGGGAGAGGGAATGAGAGTATTATAATGACCTGATGCGCGTGATGTGTCGTTGCGGTTTAGCAGTTTTAATGCCTACTCAAGTTTTAAATTTATATTTAGCCGACTTATCAATAACACACACACTTAACGAGCAGTGTACCCGGTCAGTATGAAGATAATGGTAAGTAGAGTGTCGATCACTAAGAGTGGAACGTATAATCTCGTTAATCTAATCAGTATTTTAATATCCTAACGCAAGGGGGTTTCAGCCTGAGAGACTGGCACGGTTTTGTTTGCAAGTAAATAATAAAATAAACAATAGGCACGAATCAGCAAGTAGCACACACGTACACAGATAGATACTTGAGACAATAAGAGGGCTGTCCTTATGATTAAGTAGATTGTCACTTGTTTTATTGATAGCTTTATATGAAGTGTATGTAATTAACCCTTTCTCGTTGGTCCTATTCTTATCGGCGAGTAAACCCTTAATGATTACTTATGTCTAAAAGTCATTCCTAAGTGATCAATTTAGAAACAACCGTGGGAGCCACATCTTGTCCCGCAGTCGGATGCCCGCAAGCCACTAATAAACACAGAGGTTATCAATGCACTAATAAGTAGTAACCAAAGACATCAACATATAAACTTTAATTAATGAGAAAGCAGTTTTAAGGGAGTGCAATCTTTCCGTTGCCACATTACACAAGCCACCAATCTTGATGAATTAAAGTTTGCTAAAACAATAAAACAAAACTACTTAATGAATTAAATACATGCAGCACCTTCTTACAGCTCTTGTATCTTTGATTTGGGTGTGTCTTGTGCTGCCTTCTTGACTGAATTCGTCCTTTTGCTCTGCTGTCCGAACTTCGGTGTTAGGGTTTTTTACTCTCCTCTTTTTCTCGTCTGGTCTACGGGGTATTTATAGTTTCTGTCTGAGGGAAGATGCGGCGCATCTACTAAGTAGATGCGGCGTATGTACGTAACTTCGCGTGGGGTCCAAGATTATAATATTCAGGAATATTCGTACACCGCCAGAAGATGCGGCGTAACTCCATGATTAGATGCGGCGCATGTCCTCTTGTATCTTGGATCGTATCTGGTGATATCTTGATATAGATGCGGCGCATGTGGATAGTGAGATGCGGCGCATCTGGAGCAGATTAGTCTTGATCTTCTTCATTTCAGTAGACTCTTCACTTTATGCACGTTTTGCTCCATTATTAGTCCAAAATCGCCAAGTTTCACCAAATGCTTGTTTTTACCTGAGAATTACAAAAGTAAACGATTAAGTATCAATCCTCATACATAATATAGTAAAACAAGTCAAATTAATAGGATAAATGATAGTAATAAAATGTACTTATTTGAGTTCATCAAATATCCCCCCACTTGAACTTTACTTGTCCCCAAGTAAACCTTAGATTAAATCTCATGAAAATGTATCCTAAAAGATGTTAGGATTTATTTTTATAATTAAGCATGTATTCGTTTATTTCGTAATCACACAACTAAACACTTAACGAATTAGAAGTAAAATAAAATAAGTCGATAAAAGCAAATCTAATCGTTTAACTGTCCAGTCGTGACGAATATTCTATCATAAGCTTGGCAAGTATACACATCTCCACCACTAAAGCTAAGGAATAACAAGTCTAAAGCGGTAAAAAGGGTTTTGTAGGCTTAAGGGTTAATTATTCTTATTTCACTATCGATCTCAAATTCCAGAAAAGGCGACAAAATCACAAATACATGATCGAATCCACGAACACGATACTTGCAATTGCTCAAATCCTTAACTCGAATAGGCTAAAGATAGGTCCAAACTTCACCAATAATAATATATCAAAAAGGGCGACAAAATCATAAATACATAGCCGAATCCACGACTACGATACTTAAGATTGCTCAAATCCCTAATCTCAATAAATCAAAGGTTTGGTTGGATAAAGAATAATACAGGGTATGGATAACATTTGGGATATAAATTGGTGTAAAATAAAAATAAACAAAACAAATAAATTAAAATCCTAAGTGTGGTTAATCACTATCCCAACCATCCCATGAACAAGACTCATATCATTGAATAACTCACGCTTTAACACTTGAAACACACGCTTTAGGTAGACACGAATTATACTCAACAAGATCTTAATCAAAGAATAAACCTTAATTGGCGTTCCCATAACTGCCAATTCCCATTCAATCCATAGATATAATACAACAAATAGTGGCCATATGAACCACTTACATAACTTTACATCGTTGGCTTAAAATAAACATCCAACTCTTTTTTCTTTCTTTTTCTTTTTTTTTTTTTCGATTTTTTTTTTTTTTTTTTTTTTTTTTTTTTTTTTTTTTTTTTTTTTTGACATCAACATAGATGTGTAAAATTTCACCACATCACTACAACTTTCTTTCCGGATAATTTTTTTTTCATACTTTTCATACTTTCAGAAATAACGGTAATAGTGAAAGTAGTAAACACACGAAAAATAAACTCAAAAATATACAATATTTACTTTCACTCCAATTGCATTGTGCAATTTCCCGACCTAACCATAGATAATGAATTACGCACGCGAACACAGGTAATGTAAGGAAACACACTTTGCCTATAGCAATTAACCAACCACGGACTTTAATCTACAGGGTAGGCTAAGGTGTAAGGGTGTAACGAAACATTTTAAACATAGGTGTAAGAAATGAAAGGAATGGCTCTGAGTGTTTTTCTAGGGGTATCTTACTCTAAAAATGAGAGTAACAAAAGGGTTTATACGGGGGTTAACTAACCAGTGTAGTTAGTTAATAACACATAACATATAATAGGCTTTTTGGGTGTAATCCTAGAATTTTACCAAGTTAGACAAGTCATTCCAATTAAATAAATAATACTCATTATGGTGGTCTCGAATAGTATACAAGCCAAGTTCTAAAGTTTACAAGTCACCGGCACACTCATAGATTTGTGAATTTTGAAAAATCACAATTTTTGAAAATAACGTCATGTGTGCAGCTATGCAACTTAGATCTTAAACAAAAACATGCTAAAAAATTTTAAGTTTGATATATTAAGCACATTTTAAGCATAATTTTTGAAAAAGTTTAGGACAAGTAAGTGTTAAGTGTTCTAATTCTCCTATCCCCCCACTTAAGTTAAACAACGTCCTCGTTGTTTGTATAAAAGGTTAAAAATTGGAAAATAAAAAGAATTAGAACAGAAAAACTCCCCTGAGATTTGCTCGGTATGATCCTCCATTAGTGCAAGAGCAAAAATCATCTTTCTTGTGGATTAGAATGTTAAAGCTTCATACTTGATGTATCCACAGAAAATTCAGGAAACTATAATACCACCAACACTTTAAAACACACCTAAGATAAGAAAGGTTCAACTTGCATAATACATTAGTAGTTAGGAAAAATAAAACTTAAAAATTAAAACTGAAAATCATCAGGTCAGTCGATGCGCCGTATCTTATTGAAGAAGATGCGCCGTATCGAGCCTGGAATTAATACGGATCAGAATAAAGATGCGCCGCATCCTTAACCAGGGATGCGCCGCATTAAAATAAACTGATAAATAGTTTTAAAGTCGGAAATAAAAATGCAGAAAAATAAAATAAGATATGACCATTGCAGGAGATGCGTCGCATCTCAGGATTGAGATGCGCCGTATCTTCGTGCGGCCTGGACTGACTCGACACAGAAAACAGAATAATAAATGATAAATCCGGGTTGTCTCCCGGTCAGCACTTTTCTTTATTCCAGAGTCTTCAAGTTAGACTCACTTTCAGCTCCTTAGTATCGATCATTGAAGGAGTCGGAAACATCGCGCTCCTTCATCGCCAATTCAGTAATATTGAACACTCCTTGCTCGTCCTTAATTTCCACGCCGTTCTTCTTTAATATCTGTATAAATAAAGTCCTGTCCCTTTCGGGCAGAGATGACAAAATGATAGACGGGAAATTCTTATTATTATGTAGGCACAAATAAGCAAGGTGGGGTGGTAGTTCAACAAACACATCATGATTCAAATTCGTTTTCTCAACTATTCTCCTACGTTTATTAATTACTACACAATCATACCACTCATCATCAGAATCACTAACAACATCGCGTCTAAGTTCGGTAGGTACATTAAGGTCAATGAATTCCTCAAAGTCTTCATGATTAGGATTAGTTGAGTTGTTTTGAATCAATGTTTCTCCCATAAGTCTAGCTTCAAGATCGAGGTCCATACGCTCCCTTAATCCTAGCACATAAACACCTCTAATTATGCTTTTAACCGGATCTTGGCACTTATAGACTAGTTTATTATTCCCTACTCTTAATGAAATTTTTCTTTTAAACACATCAATCTTAGCGTGGGCAGTAGACAAGAAAGGTCTTCCGAGGATTAAAGGAATCTTAACATCCTCGGGCATGTCTAGTATAACAAAGTCTACGGGAAAAATAAATTGCTCAATCTTAACTAGCACATTATTAGCAATCCCCTCAGGTCGTTTTACTGTTTTATCAGCCAGTTCAATAAGTAATTTAGTTGGTGCTAATTTTCCTAGTCCTAGGGTAGCGAATGTCTTAAGAGGCATAACACTAACACTAGCTCCTAAGTCAGCCAACACATTATTGAAAGATATATTATTAATAGAACAAGGTAGAGTAAAACTTCCTGGGTCTCTTTCTTTATGAGGCAAGGCATTTGAGTCGGTTGCAGGGCTCTCTTCTTTCATTGTTGCCTTGATCTCCTCTTCAATTTTTGTCTTTTCTTTTAGTAGTCTCCTTAAGCTGATTGAAGAGTTAAAGAAAAATTCGGGTCTTGCACCATCATTACCATTCATCGACCTTCTAGGTATATTAGGAGTGACTTCTTCAGTGGTGCTTATGGCCTTGACATGATCCCTTGGGTTGGTTTCAGTTGAGCTCGGTAAACTTCCATATCCCCTTTCTTGAAGAACTTTGCTCATTTGACCAATTTGTTGTTCCAATGCTTTGATCGAAGCTCCTTGATTTCTTGTAGTAGTGTCCGTTGAAGCTCGAATTTCCTTGATCATAGCAGTATTCTCTTCATGTCTTTTAGCAGCATCGGCCATAATTTGCTTTAAAGTATCATCTAAAGTCTGCCTCCTTTCTTGATAAGCGGGATTGAAGTTGTTCTTTTGATAGAATCCCGGTGTAGCTTCCCTAAATCTCCCTGAAGGTCGGAATGGTTGTCCAAATTGGGTGTAATAAGCTTCTTCAAACGTCTCACTTTCATTCTTGCTCGGGCAATCCTTAGTGTAGTGAGGTCCTTCACACTTTTCACATCCAACTTGGGCAGCATACGCTCTTTCATCGCGCTTCTTCATTTCTCTACTGATTTTATCCAATTGAGCTTGAATAGCAGCAATCCCGTCAAAATTAGTGCTGCTCTTAGATCTAGTAGAGGTCCCATCGTGCCATTTCTGAGAATGATCAGCAGCATCTTGGATCGCTTTCCTAGCATTAGTTGCACTCATCTGAGGTACAGCTCCCTTAGCATCCAAAATCTGTCTTGTAGGCACGTCCAATCCCTGATAAAACAATATTATTTCCTGCATAGGGGTTAGATAGTGTTGAGGACATTTAATCAATAAATCTTTAAATCGTTCCCAAGCTTGATAAAGAGTTTCATCAGGCTCTTGCTTGAAACTATTGATAGCCTCCATCTTTTTAGCAGTCTTAGCAGGTGGACAATATCTCTTCAGGAATTTGCTTTTCAAACCTTCCCACGTAGTGATTGAACTAGCAGGTTCATTCCTTAGCCACTTGTTAGCAGCTCCTTTTAGTGAGATTGGGAAGATTCTTAGCATGAGTTGATCGGTATTGACACTTTCTGTAGTAAACAAATCTGCAATCTCCAGGACCTTTTCAACATGCTCATTAGCATCCTCTTGTTCCGTCCCACTGAAAGCATTCTCTCTTAGCTCTTTGAGAAATTGTCCCTTCAACTCAAATTTTGACTTGTCATCAAACTTAGGTCTAGCAACTCCTGAAGTTTAATCAGCACGGGTATTGTTCATGTATTCCTCCATAGTAGTGTTTTCGCCCATTGTTTCTGTTTCAACTTCCTCTTTCTCTTCAGAAAAATAATCAAGCTCGAGTGAACTTGAAAGATCAAAGCTTCTTGTGTTGAAAAGCCTTTTAAGCGAATGTAGGGCTCGTTCAGGATCTTCGAAAGGTTGAATCAAGTTCTTCGTAGAACTCCTGGTCATGCACTTCCTGAAATCAACACAAAAATATCAGTAGGGTATGCTCGAGAAAGTAGTATATCAGATAATTAATAACGAAAACGGAATACGAAAAATTAAAGTTACTGATATCTGCAGACGATGCGCCGTATCCAAAGAGTTGGATACGCCGTATCTTATAATCGTTAAAATTTAATCAGACTTTATTCAGAAAATAGATACGCCGCTTAGAATTTATGAATGCGCCGTATCGAATTAATCAATCAAAAATCAATTTATCTAATTAAAATTAAATGCGTCGTATTAACGAAAGTTAATGCGCCGTATTTTCGTTACGTTTAAAATTAAAAGATTTTTGATTCAGTAAGATGCGCCGTATCGACAGAGATCGATACGCCGTATTTGTTTAATAATTCGCAAACTGTTTTTAATTAAAATAATAGATACGCCGTATCTGCGAAAGCAGATGCGTCGTATGGCGTTAACGTTTAGAAAAATTTTTATCAAAACAGATACGCCGTATCTGCAAAGCAGATGCGTCGTATTACTTTATCGCTTAGAAAAATTTTCTTGTTAAAAACAGATACGCCGTATCTTGGGGAAAAGATGCGTCGTATCGAATTAATTAAACGCGTTGTATATAAAAATTAAACGCAATACGCCGTATCTGAGAGATCAGATGCGCCGTATCGTTTGATTTAGCACAGTACAACGATAGCAGAACAGAAAAATACGAAAAATAAAAATAAAAATAAAACACACAAACAAAAATAAACACACAAAAATAAAAGAAAACAATTAACACACAATACAACAAATATGCAAAATAGTACAATGATGCAATTAATCTAATAAAAAGAAAAACCTAATTAAAATACTAATCAAATTAACAGAAAATAACAATTCACTCCCCGGCAGCGGCGCCAAAAACTTGATGCGCGTGATGTGTCGTTGCGGTTTAGCAGTTTTAATGCCTACTCAAGTTTTAAATTTATATTTAGCCGACTTATCAATAACACACACACTTAACGAGCAGTGTACCCGGTCAGTATGAAGATAATGGTAAGTAGAGTGTCGATCACTAAGAGTGGAACGTATAATCTCGTTAATCTAATCAGTATTTTAATATCCTAACGCAAGGGGGTTTCAGCCTGAGAGACTGGCACGGTTTTGTTTGCAAGTAAATAATAAAATAAACAATAGGCATGAATCAGCAAGTAGCACACACGTACACAGATAGATACTTGAGACAATAAGAGGGCTGTCCTTATGATTAAGTAGATTGTCACTTGTTTTATTGATAGCTTTATATGAAGTGTATGTAATTAACCCTTTCTCGTTGGTCCTATTCTTATCGGCGAGTAAACCCTTAATGATTACTTATGTCTAAAAGTCATTCCTAAGTGATCAATTTAGAAACAACCGTGGGAGCCACATCTTGTCCCGCAGTCGGATGCCCGCAAGCCACTAATAAACACAGAGGTTATCAATGCACTAATAAGTAGTAACCAAAGACATCAACATATAAACTTTAATTAATGAGAAAGCAGTTTTAAGGGAGTGCAATCTTTCCGTTGCCACATTACACAAGCCACCAATCTTGATGAATTAAAGTTTGCTAAAACAATAAAACAAAACTACTTAATGAATTAAATACATGCAGCACCTTCTTACAGCTCTTGTATCTTTGATTTGGGTGTGTCTTGTGCTGCCTTCTTGACTGAATTCGTCCTTTTGCTCTGCTGTCCGAACTTCGGTGTTAGGGTTTCGAACTCTCCTCTTTTTCTCGTCTGGTCTACGGGGTATTTATAGTTTCTGTCTGAGGGAAGATGCGGCGCATCTACTAAGTAGATGCGGCGTATGTACGTAACTTCGCGTGGGGTCCAAGATTATAATATTCAGGAATATTCGTACACCGCCAGAAGATGCGGCGTAACTCCATGATTAGATGCGGCGCATGTCCTCTTGTATCTTGGATCGTATCTGGTGATATCTTGATATAGATGCGGCGCATGTGGATAGTGAGATGCGGCGCATCTGGAGCAGATTAGTCTTGATCTTCTTCATTTCAGTAGACTCTTCACTTTATGCACGTTTTGCTCCATTATTAGTCCAAAATCGCCAAGTTTCACCAAATGCTTGTTTTTACCTGAGAATTACAAAAGTAAACGATTAAGTATCAATCCTCATACATAATATAGTAAAACAAGTCAAATTAATAGGATAAATGATAGTAATAAAATGTACTTATTTGAGTTCATCATGACCCGACTCAATTTGGTGACTTGTGAGAGATTTGAGTAACCAACTTTCAGTGTAGGAGCATTGTCCTTAGTTGGGCACTTGAAGAATGTTGGCAAATTGATCGAGGGTGAGTGAGATGTGTTGGTTTTGAATAACCAAATGAATAGACAAAGTTTGATCCTCGTTATGTACGAGTTTGACTTGTCTGTAGAACTCGAGGACGAAATGAGGATAGATGTGATCATTGATTCTAAACAAGCAATCGAATCTGATTCCTTGAAACATGGTTTGAATATGATCATGGTTTAGGAAGGAGGGTTCAACATTACATCCTTCGTGGAAGAGACGAGACTCAAGGTGATGAAAGGTTTGAATGTGAGAAAGTGGAGTTTCAGGTTCATGTGATGGTTTGGGAATGTACTCTTCTGTGAGTTCATGGTCGTAATCAAACATGTGAAGTCCCGTATCACCTAAAAAATTTACTAATGGTTAAGATTTTATTTAATCATACGTGTCTAGTGTGTGCTTATATGTAAACAATGTGGGGTTGTGATAATCTTGACACTAAAATTATCCTAATGAGATTACCCAAATACTCCTGTCTTCAATTTTCCTCAATCAAGTATGTCGAATAATACATATCAATTATGTAATTCGATCCATATTTGAGAGTTCATGCATGCAAAAATGTTTTTGATTTGCATCAACAATGCACGAAAAAGGTTTCATGATCCTAAACACGTGAACTTTTTCAAAAAATGGTCGAATTGGGGTGTTTGGCAAACACTTTATCTTGGCGCCAAAATTCTTAGATTTTGAAAAAGCTTAAACGTTGATCATTCCTAATCCAATTTTACTTTCCTATACATGATTCCATCAAAACTAATTTATCATAGTCCAATTTAAATGGGTAAATTTGGACTAGATTATAAATGAGTTTGTGAAAATCCTAGGTCTAGGGAATCATGTAAGTCCTACATTGTCTAATCCTAGTCTTAATTGAGTAGGAACATAACAAGAATTGAAAATCCCCAATTCAATTTGATGCATAAGATCAAATCCTAGACTCAAATTGAAAAGTAATGAAGAATAATTAACTTACAATTTGTGTTCTCCTTGATTGGGAATGTTTGATTACAAGGCCTTGATCTTGATTGGTAAGGGTTTGATTGAATTTTGGTGTTTGGGTTCGGTTTTGACAGCAAGAGGAAGTGGTTTTGGGTTTTATAGAAGACTGTGCAGAAGAAAGGAAAGAAGGACACGTTTTATCAGATGCACGGCACCACGGTTCCACTAAACATTAGTGGAGCCATGTCTATTTAGTGGAGCCGTGTGTCTGATTGCCCCATTTTTCTTCTGTTTTGACTTTTGGCTGATTAATCTTACTTATTTAGTAAGACTTTTTGACGCGAGGAAAAAGTTTATACCTAATAAACTCTTTGACGAAAACGATTAGGCGGGATGACAAGGAATGACCTTAGTGTTTGACTAAGTTGTCATTGGACGAGGATTGACTTCTATTATTTCCCGTGAAACAAGTAGAAGTCATGAGTTGTGTTTTGGTGGATGACTAACATATTTCCCATGAAATATATAATTAGTCGGAATAACAGACATAAGGAATGACTTAATATTTCCCGTGAAATATTCAAAAAGTCATGTGACGAGTTGTGAGGGAATGACTTAGAATTTCTAGAGGAATTTCTAAAGTTCATGAGATGAGTTGAATAGAGAAAAGAAATCATGGGTGAATCGTAGAGAATGACTTCAAGGTTTCCCGTGAAACATTTGAGAGGTCATAGAAGGGATGAAACGTCTATAAGATATGACGTACGGTATGACTTTAATATTTCCATTGAAATATTGAAATAGTCATAAGCGAGAAGTGAGGAGTGACTTAAGAGTCATGAGGCGATGTGAGGGAAATGACTAATGACTCATAGAATAAGACGTGAGAAATGACGTTAATATTTCAAGTGAATTATTAAGCGGTCATGAGGAGAGAAGTGGACCATGACTTTGATAATTCAGAAGAATTATCTAAATAGTCATGAGTGGGGTGATGAGAGCGTATTGGTTGGAGTATTGACGATGTTGTTTTTCAAGAGAGACTTTTTCAAAGAAAAGATTTCTCTTTTGACCTTATCGTGACGGAGGAGAAGACGTAGACGTACTTCGATGAGCTTCGTTCATGAGCAAACGATAGGGTTCCCGGTCAAGTCTAATGGCATCTTCACTACTACTCTTCATAGTGGGTTGTCTCATCTATAGTGTTTGTTGTCATGCCTTTCCGGCGCTTACGTACTCGGCTTCGGTCATGGAGACAATAAGAGTAGTTTGTTTCTTGGGGAACGAAGAAGTTTGATAACTACCTATGAGGGTACAAACATTACTCTCTATGTTTCAATCCACATTAACTCTCTCATTATTAGAGTTGATATAGAAACATTTTCTATGTCAATCTCCTTGAGATGTAATACTCTCAAGTGTGTAGTACTTTTTGATGTATCGGATGATATATCAAACACTTTGATGTAAGAAGTCTTAGGGCACTTCTTACAAGTGGGGACAAAGCTAAATACTTATTCATGATAATGGACCTACTTGCCGTTAGTTAAACTACTTTACCTATTATGCCCCTAACCTAGTTATATCCGCGCACTCACTTTCTTCGTCTCTTGTGAGATTCGTTTTTGCGGATATGGGCGTCAGTGTCAATTAAGACTATTATTTAAACTATGTATCTTATACATATAGTATACATAAGTTTACAGGGATACTTAATTTTGGCAAGATTACTTATGTGCGAGGGAGGAAACTTGATTCACTCATCAATGCTTAATTCAAACTTGTCACGCATGATCTTCAAGCGATCATCGTACATTTCTGGACTAGTTGAGTTTGACAAGATGAGTTGTGAATGAAGTTTCTATGTTATAGTGCCTATCATGTTAAATTCTAACTACACTACTTCATGCCAAACATTCCTACTAACAAAGGGTGTTCTAAGAAAGCGTACCTGTTCCTGAGGTGTTGCTCTTTAAAACTAGAAGATTATACTACCTTTGTTGAATGTTGAGCATATAAGACACGACTTGACTTTTGCGTCACCAAGTTTGTTTGATAACACATCATACTCCTTTTGTTAGACTTCAAAGTTTATTTACACTCATGTTTTCCTAGCAAAACAAAAGTTCAAACATCTGGTCCCCAATATCTCATAGGTCCAAAGTTGTTAGAGTTAAACATCCTACGCATTTGTTGCGTTAGTTTAGGATGTGAGAAAGGAGGACACATTTCCCATGGTAAGTAACCTTGTGGTGAACAATCATTCCAAGTTACGGGAAAGTTTCTTGGGTGATTTTGTCTTCTAAGGTTACCTCTCGGTAGAGGAGTTCTAGACCGAGGTTTGGGAGAATTTGTTTTTCTAGGTGGAGGAGTAGTAGACCTAGTGCCACGCTTTACAAATCCATGTTCGGGAGATGACAATGGTTTGTAAAAGCCTTTGGCTTTCTCTTTACTTGGTTTAGACACTCTAGGACTATCTACAACTACGTGACTAGGTTTAGGACTCAAGTTCTTTTTCAGAATTGACCCAGTTTTGTCCTCAGCACCAGACGGTACCACGGTACCACTAAATTTAGTGGTGCCGTCGGTATCAATAGTGGTGTCGTCACCTTAAGACTTGGACATTTTAGGCATTACAAATTTTACTTGTTTAGTGCCACTTGTAGAAGCCTGATTTGGGTCAAATCCTAAACCCGAATGGTCATGTTCACTATATCTAATGTTTTTAAGTATATCGTTAAGATTTTTAGTTCCTTCATCAAACTTAATGATTTTTAAGGCATTTTCTTTAAGCTTTTCATTTTCTACTTGAAGATTAATACATGACCCACATCCTAAGTCTACTTCTTTTGTTTTTCTCAAGTCTCTTGACTTGATCTTTTAGTTCTACAACTTGTAATTCTAGTTCTTGTAGTTTTAATTTTAGTTTGGTGTTTCTTCCTAAGATCTTAGTACTAACTACGCATAATTTGTTGTATTCGTCATGCAATCTACTATCATCTATTGACAAATTATCATCACTATAATAAGAAGAGTCGGAATGTACCTCGCTAGAAGCTTAAGCCATTAGGTATGTTTCATCATTAAGCTTCTTCTCTTCTTCTTCACCGCTATCACTCCAAGAACCTCCTACAAAGGCTCTTTGGTTGTTGGACTTTGGTGGTTTAGGGCACTCTCCTATGAAGTGATTTAGATCTCCACATCTGAAGCAATTCCTATCACTTGTCCCTTTCTTTTCTACATGGTTCTTTCGTGATGTCCTCTTTTCATCACGAGGTTGCCTAGCGAACCTACCTCTTCTTCTAAATAACTTCCTAAAGTTTCTAACGGCTAGTGCGTATTCCTCATCTTCACTATCGGAGCTTGAGCATTCCTCCTCACTGGACTCCTTCTTGGCTTTCAAAGCTAGAGATCTAACTCTCTCACTTTTGCCTTTGACTATATCGGAGTCCTTCTTGATTATCATCTCGTGAACTTTCAAGTTTCCTATAAGTTCATCGAGTGACAATGCCGCCAAGTCTTTTGACTCTTCTATGGCAGTGACCTTTGCTCTCCATTTAGGATGTAGAGCACGGAGGAACTTCCTAACATAATTCTTGCTAGAGTAACCTTCATCAAGAGCTTTAAGACTAGTGATAATAGTATTAAATCTAGCAAAAGCATTATCTATATACTCATCTTCCGAAATGGAAAATTGTTCATATTGTTGCACAAGAAGATCAATCTTGTTCTCTTTGAATTGGTTATTACCTTGGTGAGTGACTAACAAAGTTTTCCAAACTTCTTTTGCCGTATTACACATGAAAATTCTTTCAAATTCCTTTTTAGGCAAAGCATTATAAATCATCATTTTAGCCTCATTATTTTTGGCTAATTTTCTTTTTAGTTCATCACTTTGTTTGTCATATGAAACAATTTCATCCTTTTTAGTTATTGAATTAAATTGAATCTGTTGAAAGTCACCCTCGGTAATAACATGCCAAAGATCAATGTCTTTTGATTTCACATACGTTTCGATTCTTGTTTTCCAATATATAAAACAATCGGTTTCGAAAAGTGGTGGTCTTTGCTTAGATTGACCTTCTAGATATTTGTCAGAATCCATTGATCGATTCAAGTTTTAAAATACAATATATTTTAAAAACTTTGACTGACGTGGCTCTGGTACCAATTGTGGGAAACTAGAAGGGGGGGTTGAATAGTTTACCGGTTTTAAAGTCCTTTTAAAAGTCTTTTTTTAAAAGTTTCTTATTGAAAACTTTGATTCGAACTTTATGTGTAATCAATCAATACCAATATGAACTAAACACAAATCTAACTAATGCTAACTAATGAAAGTAAACTAATGCTAACTAATGAAAGTAAAGAGTAGAGTTGGAAAGATCGAACCGGGACAAATGATTTATAGTGGTTCGGATACGAAGCTCCTCTTCGCCCGACTCCACTCCCCGAGTACCACACTCTAGAGTTTCAAACACTATATCAACAACCACCCTTCAGGCAGAGAAAACCGTACACGTCGCTTATCCTATTTCCGACACTAAGCTAGATGTCGAGTGCTAATCTTAGCTACCACCAATCTACCAAGGTCCACGTGACTAATCACCTAAGCCCAATGGCTACAAGAGATCACCAAGATCTCAACACGATCATAATGATCAACACTCACTAACCTAGCACTATTCTAATGACCCTTGATCCTCTTGATCAGTCACACAAACCTAATGGCTACAAGAGATAATCCCTGTCTCTATAAGATCACACTTGATCTTCACTCACACTTACAAAAGATAAATAAACTTGATGTATGCTATGATACAATCAAGGTTGTAACAAATGTTACAAAAACCTAACAACTATAACTCTAGTATCTTCTTTGATAACTTGAGTTCTTCTCTTGCACTTGGAAGAGGAATCACAACACTTTGTATCTTCAAGGATACTTGTGTTCTTCACTTGCTAATCAAGAGGAATGAAGAGGATCACTTGGTGGATGATTGGATCACTCTTGAGACAAAAGAAAACTAATCTAAATGATCAAAAAGAATGGAAGGTGTGAGAGGTTTGAACTAGGGGATTTTTCTGGGTGAAAGGGTGCCTAAAATCTGTGAGAGGGGTTGGTATTTATAGGCAAAGAAAATCTGAACGTTACAAAATTTTTTGTACGGACGGCTCCACTAAACCATACACGGCTCCACTAAATTTAGTGGAACCGTGGAGCCGTCCTAGACTAGGACGCTCCAAATTTTGTCTTTTCTGGTGAAAACTTATTTGGGGAAGGTTGGAGCTGATTTTGGGGGGGAAAATAGCTGTTGTGATTTTCAAATTAATTTTTCCATTAAAACATTTCTTAATAATTCAAAAATAATTTGTCATGTATAATTTTGAAAAAATGTTTTGTCCCATTAAAAATGTAAACTCTCAAAACACAAATTCACTTCTTTGATCATTAGACAAGTTGTAAACTTGTTCTAGAGTGATTTGCGTAGAAACGGGATCTTCCGATTAAAAACTTGTTTACGTTAATTTTAACGTAACGTGATCGCACATTTTGTCATCCTCAAAACGTGAAGTAATCGAAAGATATAAATAACGTTTTTAAAACATTATTTGCATCAACACACCCTTTGATACGAACCTATGATTATGATATTCTGATAATCTATGGCATTCTGTTTGACCCTTCAGTTTGATACCCGAGCTATCACTAGTCACGGGGGTTCCATGACCATGTCATTGATGCACCAATGGCATGACTCTAGGGTGGTTGAGTGATGTTCCACCCCGTCCCTTTCTGTTATATATTATGTTTGGCGATTATGATTTTTTACAAGGGCGTATGGATGCATCCTAGATATTATCTGTTATTTTATAAGATATATATTTCTGGTGACTGGTGATGTGTGCAATACACGCCTTTCACAATTCTGGCAGCTGATCACTCCATTATGTTACTTATGGTTACTTATGAAGATTATGATTATGATGTTATGATATGATATGTTTCTGGGCTCGTGGTAGATTTCTGACAACCCTTACACCTTTGATACATTTTGATATACTTTCTGTTATTCCCCAATGCACCATATTCTGTTTTCTCCATTTCAGTTGACTTATAATATTTGTTCAGACGATCTTGACTTCTCAAATTTTGACAGATGATATTCGTTTCAGTAGGAGTCTGTGTTCCTCTTTCTTTACATATACGTGTTTGATTATTCGTTTATTATATATATCTGTTCACTAGGCTTTTTAAGCTCAGCCGCATTTCTTTTCCTGCAGCAGGTTTTTAGAGGGAAGCTGGGATATGAGTGAAGAGTGCATGAGAGCCTTAGAGGACTACACCTGTGATAGCTACCTTGGATTAGAGTTGACTTGGATATTTTCATACCAGACATATTGTACCTTTGTTAAAATCCTTGTATTCCATTTACCTTAGATTTCATTTGTAACCTTTGAATTTAATTGTATTATTAAAGTCTTCCGCTTGTGTATGTTCTGTTGACACCATAATGTGACATTTTGACCCTTGTTGGGTTGGGGTGTTACAAACACTATAGTTAATTCTAATTGTGTAAAGGGAACAACATTGTGGCCTTGATATGATGAACTTGGTGTAAGTTCACCAATATCTACTTTAGTATAATAACTTTGGTCTTAGATAGTGTAGCCTCTTTTCCCTGGCCATTAGGGTCTTATTTATAGCTCTCAAACTCGTGGTTAATCTCCCATAAACAATTGATAGAGGCAAATGATCGGCCTCTCATTGAATGTAACCATCAATAAGTCATGTATTGTAACTGACAGAGTAAGTGCGCCGTACTCCTTAGAAATTACGTCGTACTTCGCTTTGAATCATATTCTTCTACCAGCCAAGCAAGTACGCCGCACAAGGTCCTAAAACCAGCGTACTTAGGTCTTTTTCTAAGTATTTTCATTTCAAGTCCTTTCTTTTAATGAACGTTACTGTTTTCAATAGTCTTTAAGCCATATTTCCAATTCCTTCTCTTTATCATCCCTGTAACATATTAGTATCAAATTCTATACAAATAGCATAATAATCTATATATTTAGTAGATAAATAGTGTATAAGAGGGAATGAATAAGTATAATTAGATCGTTATTGTAACAACAGACAATTTTTCAAAACTTATTTTACGAGCCAAAAATAATTATTTTGATTTTTCTTAGCTTTTGAATCTCATTTTGGATTTAAAAATAGTGGAGATCTTGTTAAAACGTGAGTGTTTGGTATGTCGAATAGGTCCCACAGTGATTATGCAAAAGTTTTACCACATTGACAACCATTATCCCCGCCCAAAATATTACTCCTCACAGCCCTATACTTTCATTTGTACAACTTTAATTCCCTCCTTGGGTATAAAAGGGATTTTTTTTTAATTCATAAAAACACACACAATCCTCACATAACTCTCTCTCTCCCTCTCCCACCCCATCCGGCCACCAACTCCGGTAACCACCGCCGTCTCCGGTAGCCACTGTCGCATAAAAAATATTCGGCAAAACCCCAGCTCACACCATTCGATAGATCAAGCCACGAAGATCATTTCTGGAAAGTTTGAGACCAAGAGGAGTTAGTTTGCTAGGGTTTTTGAAGACCACCGCTGCGACCACCATACCATCACCACACGCCGTCACATTCTTCCACATTTCTCTTTCAACTGGTAAGGATCACGTGCCCTCATTCTTTTATTTCTTTTGATTTATTTAAACCCTGATCGAGTTATTATAAATTAAAACGATTTCGTGGTTAAATCTAATAAACAAACGTTTTTATTAATACAACTCGTGTGGATTTATGTTTTGAAACCAAGAATCATTTGACTCGTGGGCGAGTCAACTCAACTCAGTGAGTTGAGTCAACTCACTGAGTTGAGTTGACTCGGATATTGGCTATGTTTTCTGTGTGGATTTGATATCCTAGCTTCATGTTTGAGTTTATTGTTGTCATTAACTGTTTGGACTCTTATGGGGTTGAGTCATGACTCAGTATGAGTCACGACATGATTGGGTGGTCCGAACTATATATAGTTTTGGTTATGTTTAATATTGAATCTGAGAGATTGTAGCGGATTGTTTATTTTTCATTGTCGTTATATCAGTAGTTGTAGTTGTAGTTGTATAAAGAAGGGTGTGGTTTTGGTTCGGTTGATAAAAACACCCAAAGGGTGTGTTTGTGTTTGGTCCAAGCCACGACAGTCCCCAAGAGGGTTGTCGTGGTGGATGTTTGTCTATCTCAGCTACATGACCCCACCCACTAGGGTATGTATCGGTTTGATTATAAGTATATAAGTGTAGAATTTGTTTGGATTTTGATTCAAATATGGATTTGTATGTTTAATTATTATGTTTCTTTTAAGATTATGAATGTTTAATTGTGTTGGCTGTGGATTAAATTTGGACATATGTTTTGGTTGTGTTTGATTTGCCGAGAAGACCACAAGAGTGGTCATAGTCATGGTTGTGTGATTGAGGTCTATGTGTTTGGAACCAACAAGCCACCGCCTAGGATGTCCTCGTTCTGGAAATGGTCTCGTCTAGGCAACCCATATAGGGCGCGCCTTAATCCGTCCCAAACCATCACCAAGTGGTGATTTGTTGGTCGTAATAACATGGTCTTGACACCTCTTGGTATTGAGTCGTATCGGTTAAACTGATTTGCCAAAATGTTGTGTATCCTATTTGCCAAAACTAAACCTATGTTTAATTAATGAGCCGTTTGGTTGGGCACTATAGAATCAAAGATGGGAATTACTTTTGAACACAATTGTTTGTTTCAAGTTTTTGGTTACAGCACAGTAAATGATACCTTTGAATAAGGTATTAGATGAAACCCACCAGGTTCCTTTCTTTTTCTAACAATGCTGCCACTTTTGTTGACTTTGTACAAAATTCAAAGTTTATTTCATTTCCTAGCCACAAACGTGATGTACAGCCTATTTTATTATTTCATTTTTTTTAATTTTCAAATAAATTATTAATTTTATTCAATAATTAATTAATCAATCATTTATTTTCTCTCTCTTCATTTAATTCAAAATCTATACTTTTTCTAAAACTTTTCCCCAATCTTTCAAACCATTCCCAAATCCTAATACCATTTGTGAACCAAACGCACCCTAAGTTTCTATATTGCATTGGTATATCAGTATTTGGTTTCCCTCAAAGGGCCTAAGCCCAACAGTTCATAAAGGTGATAGATTTTGGCCGAAGCCCAAAGTATTCATGTGGGTGTGTTTGTTGAGTTTGGGCTTACAGGCCCATACGGGTCTTTATAAAAGAGTTACACATTTTGACTTGTTATATATTTTGTTTTGGATTTTTGATCACATACTAACTTAATCTTTGTTCTCGTTTTTCTTTCGTGAATCGATGACAATGTTGGATGCTATTGGAGTTGTAACGGGATTTTTGTCACCAATTCATTGTATTTGTAAATCATTGTAATAGACTAGTTATTTGGACATTGTTTGTAACTATTATTGGATTTACGGTATTAGTGCAGGATTTATTGTATGATTTGAGACAAGGGATGAAAGAATATATTAGACTCGTTGAGCTTAATATATTTGGACCCGAACGAACACAAATTATCCGATAAGGCGACAACTAATATATACGCGAATGATAAAGGTATAAGCACTTGATTAAAACTTGAATAAAACTTATAAAAACATAATAATAAAACTTGATTACAATTAATCATGAAAATTCGGTAACGTAATATAAACGGAAAGTGTTATGTCAAGATTTATAAAATCCTTCAACCTTATAAACATAAAAACTTGTCAAACAATTCTTATAAAGATAATATAAATTGGTTTTAGTCAAACTTATACAAAGTTACATTTTGGGATACGGGTAAACATCCGACATATTCATCTACTTATATTTAGTCTAGTGTTCATTCGATATCGTTTATTCATTCATTCTTGATTTTATTTGTTTTGGCGTGAGTTACTGTTCGATTGTACATTTTACGACTTCTACCCGGGAATGTTTTACTTCTTTTTCTTCATTCCTTTTGAATTGTTTGATTGTATTTCGTTGAATTTTATCATCTTAACGGGATTTGACCTTGAAACTATATTTTTTCAAAAACCACAAGAGATGTAAATGTTTACTTCTTTTATCACCATTAAAAACAAAATCCTTTTTATATTAACATGAGTATTCAACGAACATTACTTCATATATTACTTGAGGATTATTTCTGACATATGTTACTTACTAGGTTGTGTCGATCTCATGCCGTTGTGCTCTACTTTTTATATCGTTGTGCCTTTACTACTTGATGCCAGTTGTGATATTTGTGATATCTTGCATTGCTGCATACTCAGGTGAGTTCATAGCCCCACTTTTTACTTGCTTAACTGTTTTATAAGCTACTTGGGGTGAGATACATGCTACTGTTTTGACTATGATCACAATTGTTTGAAAACGGTACTTGAACTAAAAGCTATGTTTTTTGCTTTCTGAAACTTTAATTGTGCTGGAACAACAATTACACTTTCCCGTTACTGTGAGTGAAGCAGTAACCATTTCTACTTTTCTGATACTGTGAGTGAAGTAGTAGCCACTTTGCAAAACATATGATAAGCACTAAGTACCGCCCTTGCCAAAAGCAAGTCCCTCGATCATGAACCATTAATCACTTGCGAGTGAGCGCGAATATGGTTTATAGGCCTATAGGATTTGACCATCCCATCTCTGTTGACCGGGTAGGCAACACGGGTGTGCTATATTTGAGTTACCTAGGTATTTGGCAAGATACCTAGCTTTGAGGGAAACTATTATATTATGAAATCCGCGGTTACTTTCAATTTATGCCAGGGTTACTGGTGCTGGTTAATGCTTTGTGTGTCATGAGCTTAGTGCAGTGGTAATATCTGGATTATGGGTGCAACAACTAGCGCACTATTTTTGTTATGGGTACAACAACGTGGCCCAAGCTTGAGAAATGTGTTCAACTGATTCTTATTCAAACAAACTTTCGGGCGTATAACAATGTAGCCTACTTTCTTTTGAACTTGAAATATTGTGATCAACTACTTTACTTAAACCTATGAATTCACTCAACCTTTGTGTTGACTTTTAGCATGTTTTATCTCAGGTATTTTCTACTGCATATCTTACCATTGGAGGAGCTTGGCGAAGGGCATGGCATGGTCATAGAAGACTCAGAAAACTATTTGGGACCACTTTAAATTCTTTTATGAAACTTTATTTTCCGCACTATTTTAAATAATGTAAATTGAATGTTTTCAATTATGAATTTTTTCTAAAATGGTTTAAGTAAATCCATTCTTTGTACCTTGTGATTGTGATAACTATTCAATAACACCCCCGACCCGTATGTTTTCGCTGATCCGATTTCGGGGTGTTACAGATGGTATTAGAGCCACATGTTATAGAGAACTGGGTATTTTCGAGAACTGTAAATTTTTGAAAACCTAGACTGTAACTATTTCAACGAAAACTTAAATCCTATGACCGACATATGTCTGCCTGCCAGGCCTATGCCTTGTTTGTAATTTTGTTGGATAGCATATTTGTTGAGACATTAAATGTTATATTCAATGAGATGTATGCCCTGCTATTTGAAGGTTTGTATTTCACCTTATTTTCACTGTTCACTATAAGTATTTTCATATACTTACATCGATGCACCAAACTTGTCACGGAGTTACACTATTTCCTTGCATAACCACATTATTTGATTTCGAGTTTC